>OZ024900.1:22956428-23371428 GCA_964017195.1 Siderastrea radians
GTTATACTTCCTACTCTAAGAGAGTGTTAAACCAGTTTTAGTAGCTATGCTTCTGGTTGCTTCATGTTACAGTACTTGTCTTAAGAGACACCCAATATCGCGCGGGAGAAGGAGGGGTGTTCGCCATTTTAAAAATGGTCAGGAGGTGCAAACGAGACCATAATTCATTACTCCTCCCCCCCGAAATAATGTACCCATATCTTAGAACAACACTACGCTATCCAAACACTAGATAATCCACACCCTAAACCCAAAGACCAAAGAAAACCTGCCAGAGTCTCACTTCCCCAAAAATACTGCAAAACATAAAACTCTTTCGCTTCTGTCTGTCTCTTTATACACTCACGGGAAGTGAGGAGGAGAAGAGAGTGAGTAGGATTAAGAAGGGACTGCGAAGGAGCCTTGAGGTTCGCTTAAGGTCATTTTTCCAGACTTTTTTCTACACAGAAAAACTCTTTGTTTGTCCTTTGCATTTCGAGAGATTAAGTTGAGAAATCTCGTTATGTTAACTATGAACAAGTTTTTTGATTATTAATCGACATGTACTTTGATTTATTAGTTTATCTATGTATTTTTTGATTATTTGTTGATTAGTGTTTGCTCATTATTTTAACCTATCCTATACTTTACCCAGGAAGAAAATTTTCGAAAACGGCCAGCGCTTACATACGCGTTACTTCTGAAGACAGCTCCAGAGACCCACCAGAAGTCGATGTTACTCCGCCCACGGATCTTCCTACAGAGCTAACGCCTTCGAGAAATGTCCCGCTTCCGATTGACATTCTGTTGTTGACGAAGGAAGAAGTGGAATTATTAAGTTGCATTTCTTGTCTGAATGCTAGTTTCTTTAAGAGTTATCATGAAAAACTTGGGGAATTGTATTTCAGGGATATCGGTGAAGAGGAAACAATGACGCTGAAAATTGCTGTCATAAAACACACACAGGCCGTTCTTTATGATGATAATAACTTTTTAACGTTTATCAAGGATGCACTGCAAGTCTTAGAACCCAAATGCTAGTTTTGGGTGGGGTATTGTGGCGGCTTAGATTATAAGAAAGTCAAACTGGGAGACGTGGTTCTCTCAAAGATGTTACTAACATACACCTCCGAACCCATGAGGCGTGCATCGACTATTATTCCGAGAGGGGACATTTGTTATGTCCAATCAAATCTCGGAGAAGGCTGGTTTGCACCATTAAGAGTTCCAGAAGAACTAGATGTGAAGGTACACAGAAGTGGCGTTTTTCTTTGTGTCCCAGAGGTGCTTGATAGCGTTGAAAGGCGTGATGAACTCACCCAGCAATTTCCTGAAGCAACTGCTGTTGCATCTGAAGGTTTTGGTAAGAGCTTTATCATAGCTTAAGCAGCATTTTCATTGTCATGAGTGAAAAAAAACGTAAACGTTTCCACGTTTCCAACCTGTTAAAAGATATCTGCGAGTTTTCAAGAAAGAAAACTATAAGTGTTAAAACTGGGTTAAAATATGAAGTCCAGGCTTCTTTGATCAAGTACGTTTAAAAACGAACATCTGCTCCTAACGGTGATGTCAGACCAGGCTTGCCATCCTCTGTTTGTATGGTGTGGTGTGTATTTAATTTGTAGAGGCCGCATGATTAATGAACTGGAAAGGCTAAAGGCGAAGTTTTTTTAAGGCTTTTCGGTAAAATTGAAGAAAATTAAATGAAATAAAAACTCATAATTGCTGCCATGTTTTCATTTTCTGTGTTTGCGTTGGTGATTTAAGGTTCGCGAAAGTGACGTTTTCAATATAATAGCCAGACTTCCTCAAAAGTCCTTCATTTCCCATTCCCGATCCCGGTGGTGGGTCCGTGCGGGCTTCGCGCTCAGTTTTTTGGGTTTTTGCGCTTCCGAAAAAAAAATTCTGCGCTCGACTCAGAATAATAAGAAATAACAGACAAACATTGACTTTAGTCTTGCTAGTTTATAAACAAAACGGGCATTATAAAATGTACAGCTAGCCACACAAAGAGACGGATGATAAGTCTATGGTCAGACAACGACTTTCATTCCCACATTTTTCCCTTTTACCGCTTTTAAACAATTAAAAATATGTACTGGTATCCTGTTGACCATGCATGTATCCTACTCGCTTCCGTTTAGGTCTTTCACAAGCAGCTAAACTGAAGTTTAACTGGATGATCATTCAAGGCATTGCACACTACTCTGACGGCATCAAGTCTGATTCTTGGAAGAGGTTCGCCAGTTTAATGGCAGCTTCTCTGACTGCTCATTTTCTCAGTGACACTGATGTATTTCAGGACTGGTCTCATTATTGAAAGGAGCCGCGGTGATCGCTCTTCTCTAGATATACTGACAATTAAGTAAGTTTTATCAGAATTTGTTGTTCAGATGTCATTTGTTCAATTTTATAATTTTTGTTGCATATTCATTATCATATATTAACATAAAAAAAGAACAATTAGGAAAAAAAAAGTAGAACCAAGGATAAAATTGAAATACAACATATATATCACCACCTAGCGGTATTTTAACCCTAGCGGTATTTTTACCTCTACCTAGCGGTATTTAAACCCTATTTTTTTTGTCTTTTTTAGAGTTTCTGAGACTAGAAAGAGAATACAGTATATAAAGCTTTCACAACGAAACTTTGAGGGAATATATCATCATCATCATCATCATCTTGCGGCTATGGCCGAAATGTCTTGTACAGTACACCGCCACACGTCCTTGATCGTGAGTGCCATAGCGACGGGGAGAAGTATAGTACGTTCAGAAGTGTTATTTTGAAGTCCGCCAAAATGAGCTAATGTCATCACATGTCATGATTTCCAAAAGACGGCCATCTTGTATCCGCCATCTTAGATTTCTTTATTTTTCCATCACCTTCAACATTGACCAAAAAAGAAGAATTAAAAAGGGTTTAAATAATCTAAAAATGTAAAAGTTAAGGCCAGTCATGTTATGGTTGCCCTGGCATTACTAAAAAATTTACCAAATTGTTTCTTGATAAATTTTAGATATCTAAAGGGGTAGGGTCACGGGGATTTTCCTCGCGTTTCGTCAAAACTTCACTGAAATTGAGATTAAATGCCTTTACTCACACACAAAATGCTCCTGGAACATCGAGAGGGAGATCTCAAGTGAATTTTTGCAAGGAGAGCAAACCATAATAAGTTTTCAATGATTTTTGTAAGATACAAGCACAGAATTTGAAAACGTTCGCCGGACGTTTTCAAGATGTAATCCACTTTCATCTTGGCCATCCCCTACTAAGTAATAGCTTCACTGAATTAGTATGGTGTCTGAACAAGAAAATGACCAATATTTTTAGGCTTTCGTATATGTTTATGTGACTATTGGCTTTTCAGTGGGGTCAAACGCGAGCAGAATCCTCGTGATACTGCCCCTTTAAGTTATGATTTTTGAAAGTCAGCGCGGGCTAGTAAACTGACTTTGAACAGTAAATTCTGATTTTCATGCATTATTTTACTTATGCTTTTGAAATCTAAACAAGGTGTTACAAGTTATCGTACACATATTGTGACTAAAATTTTATTAGTTTTGCTTGATTACAGTGCACTGTGATGCGTTTATGACATTAAAGTGAATGAATATGGTAATGCATAGTTCCTAATGGACCCCTTTTATCTTAGTGATAAACCAGGCTAATATCCTTAGCTTGCAGGCGTTTTCTTCCCTCTCCCTCAACTTGGCGGGAAATTTCATAATCTCGCCTAGTCAAGTTAGTGGGAAGGAAAATACCGTATTTATGGTTTCTTTACAAACATAAAGGGGTCTTGGATAAGATAATGTAGCCTGTGTAGCAAGCGTTTCCGTAGGGCTTTCCTCAGGCTTGAAGCATTCTTCGCCTTTCGAACGCGCGAAAATTGGGGCGAGCGCAAAAAAGTGCGAGAAGGGGGAGGGAACGGGAGAAAAGGAAACGCTTGCCTGCTAACCCCACGATTTTGAAAAACCCGTTCGTCCACGAACGGAGTTTCCTGATTGGTGCAGCATGGAAGTGTTGATTGCCAAGTGATAAATCCGTCAATCAAATCAGGTATGTTCATTTGAGCGTGACCCGCGTGAACACAACGAACTGGTTAAATATTTTCCTTGTCTCGATCGGGGAATTCTTGTAGTGACTTTCCCACACCAATTCCCTATCACTATGTTTACTTGAAGTTCCTCTCCAGCTGGTAAATCGGTTTGACTCAAGGAGATAATTTTTGTCCTGATCCGACTGCAGATCTCAAAGATTTGCGGGAAGCTTATTAGGGGCCGATTACATGAGCCGGGCTGGCTCGATAGAAGGGCTGGCTCTGCCTGCCGAGATGACTGCTCAGCCCGGTATTACATGAGGCGAGCCAGCTCACCTGCGGCTAAATTTAGAAGCTGTCGTGTGAAAAGATGGCTACATCGAAGAGCATGAATCAAGTATTTTTATTCTCGCTAATCCATTATTTTGTCGTATCATTTTCAGCTTTACGTAGCTTTATGGTCTGTTAAATCTTTGTGTTACATAGAAAGAGAAAATTATATTATTTGCCGGCCGGGAGGTCCGTATTGAGAAAAACTGTGCCAGAGGTCTTGAGTACGGCCCGAGGCCGCAGGCCGAGGGCCGTGCTCAAGACCGAGGGCACAGTTTTTCTCAATACGGACCGACCAAGGCCGGCAAATAATATTTTTATTTTTTTCTTGTTGTTTTTCAAAAGTTAAACGTGTCTTGTTGTTTTCGGAAAGCAACGTTTTGCAAGCGCGCGTAAAATGAACCATGAAACGAAGCCGTTTGTGACACCAGAGCAGCAAAATACGCTTTTTTACTCTGTTAAAACTCAGAAATCACAGGAAGCAATATAACTAAAAGAAACCCCTTTATTTTCCCAAATTTGACTAAAAGAAACCCCTTTATTTTCCCAAATTTGGGCGCGTTCCGTTGACCGCGGTCAAGATCGGAAAATTCCGCCCGCTCCCGGAACCAATCAGATTGCAGGATTTGGTTCATCTTGCCCGCTCACGCGCTGAGAAAAAAATAAATATCGATCTTCTGGTGAGCCATTTTGCTCTGAAGCGGAATTTAGTGACGAGAAAGTGTTGGCCCGGCTAGCCGGGCTGGCCTAGCGTCCCACACAGTCGTTTTTAGGGGAGTCGTATTACCCTCCTCCCCACTAACTTTGTGGGGAGGAGGGTAATACGACTCCCCTAAAAACGACTGCGTGGGAGGCTAGGCTGGCCCGGCAATCGCGATTATATGGTAAACTTTCATCCCGGCTAGCAGGGCTGAAATTTTTCCATGTAATCGCAAAGTTGATTTTTAGTGTGTTTTACAGACGTACCGAGATCCTGGCAAACCGAGCCAGCCCGCCTCATGTAATCGGCCCATTAGTCGGACACGAAGGAATCTACACGAACATTCTGGCGACAAGGACTGTTGCCTGGAATGCCTGATGGAGTTTGGAGCATCCGTTTACACAAGTTGATAGACTGCGTTGGCGGAGTTTGGGAAACAGCGCACTTGCTACCTATTGCAATCCAAATAACTAAATTTTTCGAGCGCAAGAATTGCACAGGCACAGGGTCTTGTCAGAACAACGTTCACTCCAACCGCTCTTGAAAGATCAGAGAGAATTGTTCCATAAGAATCCTTTCTTTACGACGCTGTGAAAAGGTTTTCCGTAGAAACTAAACCCGATTTTCCAGATTGGGATAAAGTTCCAAATTTAACTGTGAAATTACGACAAATCCTGAAGCGATCGCTTGGCGCTTGTTTTGATTTTGATGGAAGTAGTAAATTTGTATCATCCGGAGATCAGTTATTCATGAAATACTTCTAATTATCCACAAGCTGTCACGCTATGAATTTATCCAACTGCGAAAGTGTCAAAGAGGCGTTTTTCAAAATCATGGGGTTTCCGGGCAAGCGTTTCCTTTTCTCGCCTCCCCTCCCCCTCCCTGCTGCTTCCATCAGTGTTGCGCTCGCCCCAATTTTCGCGTCGCCGAAAAGCGAATGGGCGGGGAAACCTACGGAAAGCCCTACGGAAACGCTTGCTACGCAGGCTAAAGATAATATTGATCGTGTCATCCTTCAACAGAACAGCTGCCAGAATTTTTGTTAAAGGAAATGTTTAATTTAGGTTTCAAATTAAGCAATAGAAAACTTTTTCAGTGTTTGCATGGCCTGATATAAACACGAGAGGGGTTGGGAGAATTCGAGACAGTTATGCTAACCCGAGACCAAGTCCAGAGTTTGCGTAACTTTCGTGAATTCTCCAATGAACCCGATTGGGTCCCGTCGATGAAAACTGTCAAAGAATCTAGGAGGGAAACCTTCAGTTTATTTCCCTAGTTTTAAGCGACCTCTATCACTTAAGCCAATTACCTGCTATGGAGCCTATCAGTGGCTACTACTGGCGAAACTGTACGAAACTTCTCACACAGGGTTCGCAATTTGGCGCGCCTTTTCATCGAATCCATTACTGCCGCGTCTTTAGACAAAGATTCTTGAAATGCCAATAGTTTCATTGCACAGTAATCGAAAACAAACGTTCTTGCTGCTGTAGGATTCCAGAGTTGCCTAACAGGCATGCCTATGACTAATTGTCAGGTTTTAGGAATGAGTCTTACAGTGGACGTAACCGCTGAATAGTGAGCAAGGAAAGCAGTAAACGAAACTTTGGCCTTTCGGCTTCTACTGAAAAAATTACGGAATCTTCTGAGCCTGGGCTTCACAACTTAAAGGCTAGGTACGCCACTGCCGATTGGTATCTCTCAACGTTATTATCTTCACTCCGTTTGTTGTTGAAATTTCAGTCGTAAGTGTTGATCAGAGGTTTTTGTTTTGGAACTCATAAAAACGAATATTTGTTTTGTGGAAATTGTAACTTAGTTATAGTTATATTCTATTGAAAAGGCAGCGCTGCGGCTAGCCAAGGCTTCGGTTATCATTGAAAATCAATAAATTTATTTGGAAGTATTAATGTTTCTTTATTAATATCTTACTTTCATCTTCTTTCCTCAAACTATTCAATCCATAATAACAATTAAACAAGTATACTCCGAAAAAGTTCCATCTTAAAATCGCAGTTGTGGGGCAGCCAGCACACCTCATCGCCATCCATCCATCCATCCATCACCGTAAATATTCACCGTAAATGGTTTGGACCCAAGGGTCATATCATAATTCAGCCGGTAGGTGTGTTCTTCCGGGTGAGGATCCTCGGACTGACTGTTTGTGATGACATTGACTGACGTTTGGATAACTTGAGCAGAAGTCCTCATCAGAGTCAAGTGCTATGAGTCATCCTCGTTATGTCAATTGATTTATTATTTCTTGTTTTCAAGCTGAAATATGCTTAATAAACTTTGGCAGTGTACAATAATTCGGAAGGCTGGAACCCGGCAGCTTTCACGGTTGAGGGCAAGACATTAAATTTTTGACGGATGAGGATTTATTTTTGCCGTAATGCTATAAAAAGAAAATCCCTTCGACAATTTTTTCGATTTAATGACTACTTTTGTTTAAATAAATAGAAAAAATACAAAGAAAATCACATTTAAACACGAAAGTGACGAAAGAAAGGGCAGAACGTTTGTACGACTTGACACCGGGCCTCCCAAGGAAAAAAGAAAAGAAGAAAAAGACAACAACAAAAAACTAATAGCGGAGCACCATGGGTAAGCATAACCCGTTGATCCGAAAAATTTTGGTTCTGACGTCAGCGTACGTCCGTCCGTCCGTCCCTCCGTCCGTATAGACTCTGGGGGAGGGTGAGGGGAGTCCCAAGACAACCCGACCGGGGAAGGCGGAATGCCATCTTTTCTTGTAGCTGAAGTAAACACAGGTAACCAAAGCGTAGTATGAGAGTTTGTATGGAGCTGAAATTCGATCGAAAATAATCGGCGGTTTTCCGCCGAAAATACATTAAAATCGAAATAAAGTTTAAAAAACCTTACCTGTTGTGTGTTTGCTGTGTTTTTATCGCTTTTCCGAGCTTCCGGAGGCCGTTTCGGGGTTTACCTGGGTGTAAGAACCTGACAAGATTTTCTTTGTTTGTTAGCTTTTGTTTTGCTGTACGGTATTGTTTAAAATGTTTTTGTTTCCTTTGTTTTACGTCATCCGTGAGTTTCACAGGTTCTTACACCGAGGTAAAGCCCCGTTTCGGGCGATTTTCTGCTTAACGGTTGATGCGACGGCATGTCACGTACTAAAGCAGAAAATCACCCAAAACGGCCTCCGGAAGCTCGGAAAAGAGATAAAAAAAACACAGCAAACACACAACAGGTAAGGTTTTTTAAACTTTATTTCGATTTTAATGTATTTTCGGCGGAAAACCGCCGATTATTTTTGATCGAATTTCAGCTCCATACAAACTCTCATATTACGCTTTGGTTACCTGTGAAGTAAACAATATGGCGGCCGGTTCATTGTACGCTCGATTTTCAATACGATAATTGTAGTACATTCTTGGAATGAAGACTTGTAACAGTTAATCATCAAAAGGAAAAGGATTGCTTCAGTCTCGTTGGCGCATATGGAAGATACTGGAGAGCTTGAAGGCAAGAAATCCTTGTTCGAGGACATACTTGTTTTTTTCAAAGCTAAGGAGATCTGGAAAGAACCCGCTGACTTTCGTTTAGATTCTCAAGTCCTTCTTTCAGTTCGGTGGTAAAGTAAATTACAGATTTGATGGTGGATTTACATTGTAAAAATAGTTTAATTGAGCGACTTTACATGTTAAGAGACTGGGACTGAGCGGGCGTCCGAAGCGGACATGTTTCTTTGAGCTGTGTAACATCTAGGCCTGCTGAGTGAGAAAATGCGTATGAAAAAACCGGTTCAACAGCATGGTAAGGCGTAAAAGAGCTAAAGCACGCAGTGACTCGAGCAGCAATTCGCCTAGTGAACCAAAGAGCAAGAAACAGAACGTTCCTGAGGCTGACATGGCCGAGTCTGACGTGTTCAGCGAATCGCCCGAAGAACTTAACAGCCAGGAGTGTCCTTCACTACAGCAAATGTGGACAACTTTAAAGCGAAGAGAAGATAACACCTCGAAATTATTGGAGGAAAACAAAAATTTAAGGGCGAGTTTGGAGTTTTCTCAAGCTGAAATAAAGGAATTGAAAGAAAGCAACAAGAACCTGATGACAAGAATTCAGGCGTTAGAAAAGCAGGAAAGCCTCACGAACAACAAACTCTAAGACCTGGAAGAAAAATGTGACGACATTGAACAATACTCGCGTAAATTTAATCCCGAAATTCACGGGATACCGGAGGAAGAGGATGAACAAACAAGAGGGTAAACCACGTACAATAATTAGTAAAGTTTAATAATTATGGTGCAAAATACGAGCTTTAGAGCAAACGCTTAAACGCTTAGATTTCTCTCGACGCTCTCCACTGTTTTCGAAAGTGCGAAAAAAGGTGAAAGACAATGACAATTGGACCACCTGGACAAATGACGGAAAAATTTTCTTGAAAACGTCTCATACAGGGCGATCTCTTCGCATTAAAACAGAGGAGGATCTAAGCAAAGTTAAGTTATAAATATATCTATGTAATTATATATTTTTTCTCTTGCTTCTCTAAGTATTCAAATATCCAAATTAGCATTTAGCATTCGAAGTTGCTGTAGTTATCCGTTATTATCAAGCGAAATCAAACAATCTCGACAGTGGCCTTAAGGTGTTAAGAGGGGTTATCATTAGGTAGTTTTTTGTCTTCTTTTCCCAGAAGAGTAAGATAAGTTGCTAGGTTGTTAGTTATTTGTTGTGTCATCGTCACTATGGCGTATATTGTGTTTCTTTTAGGGCTTTGTTTTACAGTCAGTCGAATCCGCAATTGTTATGGAATGCTTGTCACCTACGTTAGTTAAATATGTCACATAAACTGAATATCCTTTCCTTGAACGTCAGGGGATTACGTAATTTACGTAATGTAAACAAAAGAAGAGCGATATTCTCTTATCTGAAAAATCAAAAATCCACAATTTTTAGTCTTCAGGAAACATTCTCTAAACAAGAAGATGAGAAAGCACGGTCTGCAGAATGGGGAGGAAAAATTATTTTCTCTCATGGATCGGAACATTCAAAGAGAGTCAGTATACTAGTCAATCCAAATTCAACATTTCAGCTATCCACTGAAGAAAGACATTCGCATGGAAGATACATAATTGCTAAACTCCAGATTGGGGAAACAATCTTCTTTCTTGTTAACATATATGCACCAAATGAGCACCGCGAACAAGAACAATTCATCAGACCTTTAAGCGAAAAACTAATTTCCAAAACCGATAATCAAAAATAGTCATCACAGGCGACTGGAACACTACCTTGAACAAAATTGATAAACATGGAGGACTACCTTGGAAAGAAACGACTTATAGAAACTCCATTATCGATGTCATGGAAGAACTTGACTTACTCGATATATACAGGGAACTTCACGCAAATACTAGAACATTCACCTATGAAACAAATCTAGAATTGATTTTTTCTTGTATCCCGTGCAGTGTCGGTGAATGTTAAGAGAGCAGAGATTCGTTGTTCGGTAGCACCAGATCACAAATCAATACTCCTGGGCATAGTGTTAAAAAGTGACCTTAAAAGGGGACCAGGCACATGGAAATTCAACAATATGCTATTAGACGACAAGAACTATGTAGACCTTATAAGGTTCCTTTATCCCCAAATACTAGAATAGTATAAAGATGTGGAAAACAAGCAACTTTTATGTGAACTCATCAAAATGGAAATCAGGTCTAAGACCATCAGATACTCTAAAAGTAAAAGATGTGAGTTGAGAAAGCGTGAAGTTGCTATCCAAAATGACCTAGAGGAACTTGATTTTAAAATATGTAATAGTGCCAATATGGATCTGGATTTACAGATCTTGGATAAATATGAGTAGGCCAAAACAGAACTAAAAAAACTGTATGATTTAAGAGGAAATTAGGCCATGTTTAGATCTAAAACTAAGTGGATTGAACAAGGTGAGAAGCCAACAAAATATTTTTTTAACTTAGAAAAAAAGAAATTATACGAGGAAAACCCTCTTTCAAGTTAAACTAGAGAATGGTGAGATAACGTCTGATCGGGCAAAAGTAAATGAGGAAATAGAAACTTTTTTTAGTGAAATATACACGACAAAGCTAGCAAGTATTCCGCTATCTGAGCAGGAAAAAAGGTTTAATAACTTCACCGAGGGTTTGGAATTATCAAAGCTGACGAACGAGGAACAAGAACTGCTTGAACATGACCTGTCAGTTGAAGAAATTAAAAATGTTCTACATTCGTTTGAGGAAAATAAAACGCCAGGGGAAGACGGGTTTACTAAAGAGTTTTCTGAAACATTTTTCGATCTTTTGCAACAAGATCTACTTAATCTTACAATGATGCTTTTCAGAAAGGAAGCCTTTCAGTTTCCCAGAGAAGAGGAGTAATATCCTTAATTCCTAAAGCGGATAGTGACCTGTCGGAAATATCTGGCTGGCGTCCTATTACGCTGCTAAATGTTGATTATAAGATTCTTGCGAAGACTACTGCCAAACGAATAGAACCCTTTTTGCCAAAAATAATTTCATTCTTACCAAACAGGATTTGTCAAAGATAGATACATAAGTGATCTGATGGAATAAACAGATGTCAAAAAGATTTCTGGAATCCTTCCCTTTATTGACTTCGAAAAGACATTCGATTCTGTAGAGTGGAAATTTATCATGTCATTTATCAGAATTGTTTAATATCGGGCCATCTATCAGAAAATGGTTCTCTATTCTTTACAGTAACGTTGAGACACCAGTGATGGACGCCGGTTATATGACGAATTTAACTTCCAAGTTTCAAGAGGAGTTCGTCGGGGGTGTCCGTTGAGCCCACTCCTGTTTATTTTGTCTGTTGAATTGTTGGCCTCGAAAATTCGGCGGGAACCAAATTGCAGGGGTGTAAGTATCTCCAACCATCAGGAGGCAAAAACTTCACAATTTGCCGATGACACTACTCTCATATCAAGTGACACAGAACTCTCAGATGTTCCTTGCATATTGTTGAGAAATTTGGAAGCATATCTGGATTAAAACTGAACAAAAAAAAACGAAAGCAATGTGGATTGGCTCCTCCGAAACGAAAAATACTAAAATCTTGGAATTTCACAGTACCAAAGTCCCAATTAAAATACTTGGAGCACATTTGTCGTTCAATGTAGATAAAAACAATGATTCTAATTTTTTTGCCAAAATTTCGTAAGATGAAGACAAAATTGAATCTGCGGCATACACGCGACCTAACGCTATATGGAAAATCTCTTCTAGCCAAAACGTTGGGTGCCTCCCAATTAATCTATATTGCGTCAATAATAATCTATATTGCGTCAATTAATCTATATTGCGACCATGACGAGACGCTACGGGGTCTAACTGGAAGTACATTAAGGAATACGGGGTTGTGGACCCCGCATTCCTTTCATATTTGAATTTTGATTAAGGCGCCGCGAAAGCAATAGGTGTTAAAATCCGCCGCTTTCGCTGTCAACAAAGCTTTTCTGTTACCGGAAACACACTGTTGTTGAATAAATATCACAGACCTTTTTTGCAAGTTGATCGCAACAGGAAATTTATTTTTGCGGCTGTTAACAAACAATAAGATAATAGGCTATGAATAGCCTCTTATTTCTTTAGAGGATCGTAGCGCTCGCGAGCGGTTTTACCGCCTCTCCTTTCTCCGGATAGGTCATTTGTTGGTATGTGATCGGACGTTCTGAGAGAAATAATTGAAGAGAATCTATAAATACAACATGGTCTTTCTCCCGTTTTAACAAAATCGCGAATATATCGAGAATTATTCACAGAAACTCGATACGCTTTCTCTACGAAAGAAGGAAACAGTAACAGTAACAAAAAAGATAAAACTTTCGTTCACATAATCTGTTAGACTGCAAGCAGTCTCAAATCGTGCTCGCTCGCGTTCGCTATTTGCGTTTCGTTCTGCACGGATTTTAGAGCAAAAGAGAGACTGCTCGCAGTCTAATAATCTGTCCTCTGAACAGGCCAATTGCTTTGCCGACTGAGCAAACTATTGCTTCCTACGCTTGCGGTCGTTTAGTCTCCCAGACGTCTGCGCGCAGGCTAGCGGTCGTTTCGCCTAAGAGACTTGTCGCCCAAGGCCACTTGGTTAACCTTTGACGCGCTTACAGAACGAGAAATTAAAGATATTGCTTTTTCTTTTCCTAGGGTAACACGCTTTAAGAACGAAAAATAGTATATAATCATTTACTTTCGGCATTTAAGACGTGAGCAGACAAAAACAAAAACAAAATATATCGTAGGCGAAACGACCGGTTTCCCCTTGCTGACATCGTGGTTTCATCCTCAGCGTTCTAATTGTTGGCCATGCTACTGGTTGCAAGTTTCACTTCACAGCGCTTAATTCGAATCAACCAGCCACTAGAACGTTTATTTGGGTCGTGAAGATTTCCCGAATTCCCGACAGACAGGCACAAATCCCGCATCCCGTGCTCAAATTTTGGCGAATCCCGCTTCCCTGGTAGCAGTCAAATCCCGAATCCCGTCAAGGTATTTTGCGTTTTCCCGAATCCCGTACGGTATTTTGGTCAAATCCCGGATCTCGAGAATACCCTTCCAGACCCTGAAATATTATAGTATATGGCAATTTAAAATTGTACCGAATGGACTAAACTGCAGTTTAACGAACTGTTATTGTTATCACTGTTATGGAAAAACATCCGGGGACTTCTAATAATTGTGACACATGGGAAAGTGACGTGCCCCCCCCACCAACCCCCCCCCCCGGCAAAAAATAATAATAAAACAAAATATAACATAACACAACAAAAATGCAAACCTTAAAATACCTGCCACAGCTAGTAACAATTTATTTTTAATCTTTCGTCACTCAACTGTACAGATCATTGTTTGCCCCAATTCTCTAGACCTACACTAGCATAAGTACAGATCCAGGAATAGGATTTATAGGAACAGGTCATGAAATGACATCATTGTGACACCATCAAAGGCTTTTTTAACTAGCATGTTCTTTGTAAATAGTGATATAAGGAATGCTAAACCTAAAAACTATGTTTAGAACAAATAAACTTTATTATCATTTGCCAATAAATTATTAACATGCTGTGTGCAAATATGAACCGAGAGTTAATTCCAATCAAAATCAATATTAATCAATGATAGTCAATAACAATCAATAGTCACTCAACTTTTAAGCTTTGAATTGTATTGATTTCCATAACCAGTCAATTAATTGGAATTGATTATTATTGATTATATTGACTATATTTGGTTTTCATTGTTTGATACTGCCAGGCGGAAGGCAACAGCCACACACTGTGATGACAGATTTGGATGCCACTGTTCCCCTCATTAGTAGCTAACTTTTAATTGAAAGGGATTGTTAAAGGTAACAGTCACACACACCGACGATACATCTGAATGCTACTGTTCCCCTCATTAGTAACTGAGCCTTAAAAATAGATAGGGATTGTTAAAGGTAACAGCCGCACACTCCGACGATACATCTGGATGGTACTGTTCCCCTCATTAGTAACTGAGACTTAAAATAGCAAGGAATTGTTAAAGGCAACAATCGCACACTCCGACGATACATCTGGATGCCACTGTTCCCCTCATTAGTAACTGAGACTTAAAATAGCAAGGAATTGTTAAAGGCAACAATCGCACACTCCGACGATACATCTGGATGCCACTGTTCCCCTCATTAGTAAATAAGACTTCAAATAGAAAGGGATTGTTAAAGGCAACAGTCGCACACTCCGACGATACATCTGGATGCTACTGTTCCCCTCATTAGTAACTGAGACTTAAAATAGAAAGGCATCATTAAAGGCAACAGTCGCACACTCGGACAATACATTTGGATGCTACTGTTCCCCTCATTAGCAACTGAGACCTAAAATAGAAAGGAATTGTTAAAGGTAACAGTTGCACACTCCGACGATACATCTGGATGCTACTGTTCCCTCTATTGGTAACTGAGACTTAAAATAGAAAAGAATTGTTAAAGGTAACAGTTGCACACTCCGACGATACATCTGGGTGCTACTGTTCCCCTTGTTAGTAACTCAGACTTAAAAATAGAAAGGAATTGTTAAAGGCAACAGTTGCACACTCCGACGATACATCTGGATGCTACTGTTCCCCTCATTAGTAACTGAGACTTAAAATAGCAAGGAATTGTTAAAGGTAACAGTCGCACACTCCGACGATACATCTGGATGCTACTGTTCCCCTTATTAGTAACTGAGACTTAAAATAGTTTAATGGATTGTTAAAGGTAACAGTTGTCGACAGTTGACCTATTTCAGGGACACTAATGTTCACTTTAATTACTAACTGTAGTTTTCAAGTTGGAAGGGACTGTTAAAATAAGGCAAAATACAGTACACTCTGGCATTACATCAACACCCCTAAGGCAAAATGTAGTGTGTGAGTCATATTCTTGGCAGGATTCAAATCTCAGTAGGCATTCTTCATATCCCTGGTAGAAATCCTATACAGGATCCTACAGGATTTTCTAGGATCCTATAGGATCCTACAGGATCCTATAGGATCCTACAGGATCCTACAGGATCCTGTAAGTTCACACAGGATCCTCCCAGGATCCTCAATGGCACCATGTTGTTTAGGATCCTACTCAGGATCCTGTAAAGTCTTTCAGGATCCTGCTTAAGATTGTCCAGGATCCTGTTTAGGATCCTATAGGATCTTAACCAGGATCCTGATAAGATCCTATATAAGATCCTGTAGGATCCTATAGGATCCTATAGGATCCTGCTTAGGATCCCGAGGATCCTATAGGATCTTAAACAGGATCCTATAGGATCCTATAGGATCCTAACAGGATCGTATAGGATCCTACAGGATCCTACAGGATCTTATATAGGATCTTATCAGGATCCTGGTTAAGATCCTATAGGATCCTGTTAGGATCCTATTAGGATCTTATTAGGATCCTGGGCAGAATTTTTACCAGGGATATGAAAGGCTAAAAAAAATCGTCTGGCAAGTTTTATTTTGTTTGCGTTACATGATCGAGTTTTTATCACTTCCGTTTTAGATGTCTGCGTTGTACTGGGACTAGTGTTTGAAAGTGAGGAGACTGGGTTCTATCGTCCTTCTTCCGAATGATTCGATCCGAGTACGGATGTTCGATTGGAGCTCCTGCAAAAAGCGAAGTAGAATTGCGATGCAAGAGCCAAATTTCTAGCAGGAAAGTTTGTTTCCACGGTTTGCAAAGTGCCTGGGGCATCATGAAGCCCAGGAAGGCTCAATTGGGCGCTTTAAGTCTCAAAGAACCGAGCTTAGGGCATAACAGAAAGCCCAGCTTTGTACATCGTGAAGAGTCTCCAGCAGGGAACAAGGTACAATTCTGTGAGTTTCAGCATTAAAAGCAACGGCAGACAAAGTTTTAGGCGGAGATTTTTGCCTTGCTGGAGACTTCTATTTTGTATTGCTTTGGCTAGACCGTATATCTTTCCCGCACAAAGTGGTTACAAATTTCCCAGAATGCATTGCAAGGAAAAGAAAGTTTAATCTTTGACAACCTGCGAACTGGATACGTCTCTTCACGAGAAACAAGCTATTGCAGACTGATAAAAGCAGGATAACATGGTAGAAAACAAAAATTGCAAGCTGCTCATCGAGAAAAATGAACCATTCTGATATCTGTGTTGTTTCCACAACAGTTTACACAGGGACTGCCAGAATTGTAGCACGTATTGACATTGTCATGTTATAAACATTGTTCTGTGAGAAATATTCTAGCGGACGGTCAGGAAATCAATTCACATAAGTATCTACTACAGAGTTGGGAATGCAACTAGGAAGATGGACAAACTGTATTCGGCAGAATCGTGAGTAGAACCTTCACATATTTCTTTCATGCTTTGCTGTGGTTTGAGAATTTCGACTCGTTTCGTCACGTGTGAACCAAACAAAGGCCGTACTGTGCTCATCTCACTTTGCTTATTCACGATTAGTCTTGAAACATATTCGTGATTATTTTAGCTGTTTGTATTTGAAAAGTGATCGAACAATGTTTTGTTTCATGGGGCTTCGTTATATCCCAACACTTATTTGTTGATTCCTTGTCTTCTGAGATATCTCTACTCTGTTTACATTCTGTCATGTCAGTGCGGTGTAGCGCGAAAAGATTTTACCTTATTTTCCTTGCTTTCACACATTTTAATTTCTGCTATACATTCGATTGTGTAAGAAATTCATGCATCAGACTTTCAAAAGGGAGAGAGAGAGAGAGAAAGAGAGAGAGAAAAGAGCTAAAACACGGGACGTGTTTACGTGCGGTTCCTCTTTCTGCAAAATGCCTCTGTTGACGTTTATATTCCAGCGAGCAACATTAAATGCGAATCAACTTGTTTTTAAGATCTACATTCTTTCCTATCATAGATTACTTTCTTTTTTTCTAATTTATAGGTATTGCTATCAAGAGGCCTACTTGAAACACTTTTTCTTGTTAACTGTTACAATTAACTACCAGTATTTCCTAAATGAAGCAAGCATTGCAAGGCTTTTCGCTAATATAAGCAATCATTACCATGAAATTTCTTTATGTTTACTCCTTGTTTGTACTCTCGCTGTCACAAATTATTTTATTATAGTTGTCCAAGAAACTTTGAACCCTAAGTCATCTGTATCTTTAAGCAAACCTTAATAACCCTAGGCACACATTAACCATAAGTAAAATTTAACCCTAAGCATACCGTAACCCTAGGAGAAATTTAACCCTAAGCACACCGTAACCCTAGGTCAAATTTAACCCTAAGCACACCATAACCCTAGGTCAAATTTAACCCTAAACACACCATACCCCGAGGAAAAATTTAACCCTAAGCACACCGTAACCCTAGAAAAAATTCAACCCAAAGCACACCGTAACCCTAGGAAACATTTAACCCTAAGTGCACCATAACCCTAGGTCAAATTTAACCCTAAGCACACCATAACCCTAGGAAAAATTTAACCCTAAGCGCACCGTAACCCCTAGCTCAAATTTAACCTTAAGCGCACCATAACCCTAGGAAAAATTAACCCTAAGCGCACCGTAACCCCTAGCTCAAATTTAACCCTTAACACACCGTAACCCTAGCTCGAATTTAACCCTTCACACACCGTAACCCTAGCTCAAATTTGACCCTTAGTGCACCTAAGCCCTAGCTCAAATTTAGCCCTAATTAAGCTTGCCCTGAAATGTGAGTGTTAACCCCACGGTCAGTCTTAACTGTGAGTTATTTGGTGATAAAGGGATTTTTTTCCTTAAAAAGTGTTTTTCATCGCTCTGTTTAACTAGGTAAATCAGTTTATCATTCAAATATACAACTGTATATATTTAATTGGTAGAGCATGTTCCATGGTATCTTTTTAATTTCCTAAGGTTTCTTTCCATGGGACCTGAAAAATGAGAGTGCATGCATTAAGCAATGATATATATTATTAGTTACTATCAGTGATAAAGTATCACCATAATGGAAGGTATGAATTACATGCAGAACATTTTGACTTGATATTTCTTAATTGGTCTAAAATGGTGACACTGAAAACCACAATTCAGTGATGGGATTTTAGCAAACTTTGTCTATGATGGTAAACTCATTTGGCTGGCAACTTCGCCAACAATGTGCCTTAGGCCTTAAATCTACTCTTGCAGGCTTAAGCTTATGTCCCAAAAATGGTACAGACAATAAAACAAATCCTGAAAAGGCAGTGTCATGTTAATTATTTGTAAAAAAAAAAAAAACATTATCAGTTTTACACACCTGACATTGAGTTCACACAGATACTGTGTTTTGCATCTGCTGTTTGATGTCCTTCCTTCTTTTGCACAGTTAGACTGACGCCAAGGTCAACTGGGCCTTAACTTCTCAGCGCATCGTTTGCATCTTGTGGTGAATCAGCTTTGTAGGCAGCCACCCCAGTAGAATCCAGAAGTTGTTTGAGTATTTTGCAGTTACATATACAATGCACAAAGTTGGATACTATTAAGTTCCTCATTGAGTAAAAACTTCAAATAATCTTAAATTCCAGTTGACCTAGAGGAAAAAAGTAACATTTTTATTTTAACAGTTCTTAATAAACCTCTCTTACAGCTGTAATCAAACTCTCAGGTGAGGTCTAATATGAACACCAATGTTAACTTTTCAGGGGCTTAGTTCTGTTTTTTGTGTTACTATAGCTAGATGTTATGTAAGTCAAATGATCAAGTAGCTATAAACCTACACAGGAGGAAAATGTTATATTCAGCAGGATAAAAAACATGATAATGAGAAGAAAGAATAAAAATTGCTTGAAAAAAAGTCATGTTCAAGAATCCCATTACGACCAAAAAGACCAATTTTATCTAAAAGAATTCTTTACTACAACAACCAAAACTGCAGATGTAGGCATGCATGTCAACTCTACATGTATCTGGGAGACCCCTAGATAAAAATAAGTGAATTGAAAATTATACAACTTTTCGATATCATCTTGATATCATTTTCAAGGAAGAAAAATCATCATATGTTAATAAATACCTGAAACAGTGTCAAATAGTTCTACACTGATTAGACTCCTGGATACCCAAAAATTTAAAAATTAAATCACCCAGTCTATTGTTTCGGTCACAAAATCTCCTAGACAACAGCAACCTTGGATCTTTCTTCCAAAAAAAATTATAAATAAAAAATAAAATAAAATAAGATTACAGAAATCGTTTCCACACAGCAAATATATCGTTTCTTTCTAAATGGGAAAGAAATTGGAAACGCCCAGGAGTACACTAAGTATTAACTCCTCAGGAAAGGTTGTAATTGAGAATTGAGGTTGAACTTTCAGGCTCCCAATTTCAGCACGGTCAGAATAAGCTGGACATATTTCATCAACAATTATATTTCTACGTCTTCGCCATTCAATTACCTTTCATTGAGGTCTGTCTCGGCCTTTAAATAGCGGAAATTTAACGCCAAAATAAAATCTCCCAGTAGTAATTTTCTTGCTTTGGGCAATGTACGCCATTTTGAATTCTCATTGGAAAACCGCTGTTCAAAGTGTTTCGGTTCTCACAAAGCCTACTGTGTGACAATGGCGCAAAAGCGCGAGTCGATAAACAACTCATTATTTTTTATTCCTTGCAACGCAAGGATCGTATCAAGGAACAATTTTGCTACAAAAGACGCGACCTAATAAAACGATCGCAAATCACTTTCAAAAACACAACATCTAGAATTTTTTCCAAATTTTTTTTCATTTTGTGTTGTGATTACATAAGACAGCAAGTCAGAATTGATTGTAGAGAACACAACACTGACTCAAAGCTAGGGCTTACCTTTTTTGTGGAGCTGCTTGGTGAGATCGGCAAGAAAATACAATAGAAGATGGCAGTGGCGTCACCAAACGGCAATTGCAGGGATCGAATTCACGGCCATGTGAGTGCAAGCCGACAGCTTCAACCATTAAGGCTGAAAACCTTCCAAACGTCACTTCTTGAAATAACCGCAAATTCGGCGCATGACGAAGAAATATCGCAAACAAACCAAACGAAGAAGGCATGATTTCGTACTTTCCTTGGTATGGCGCACTTTGCGCGCTTCACTTTGCTTCCCATGTGGGAATAAAGAAATAAATTGTTGTTGTTGTTACAATATCATCCGGAAAGCGGGCGGGGAACTTCTTTCTGTTTTTTACAATCTAACAATTCCTGGATTTTATCCGAGAAGTGGACGAACAGCACTTTCCTCGGAGCCATCGACCGGCAGTTCTATTTTAACCTCGAAGAGACCGTATTCTCAAATGACCTAAGCATGTGATTCATGAAATTCGTCACTCGTCAAGCCTTAATTTGAGCCTGACATGTATCCCATTTGATCCCTATTTACCTCGCTTTGTTGACAGAAATTTAATTACCGAGTAAACCGCAACTTGATTAATTCGGAAATCGGGTACTTCCAGTTCAAACCCACTTGCGTCTTGTCATGGCCGTATAGGAAAAATACGGCAGAAGCTACTAAACCAAAATGCTGCCTTAGAACACTTTGAAATTAGCAGCCTTTGTTAGATCTTATTAGTACAATGTTCAACTTTTTGTTATTATTATTAGTCATTAGAATATAGTATATAGTTAATTAGGTCAAATCGCGTCAAATATCTTTTCTTTTTTCTTTTTTATGTAAAATTAGGGAGGGCCATATTGAAAACTACTGGGCAACCAGTAAATCATGTTACCCTCATTAAATAAAGTATTATTATTATTATTATTATTATTATTATTATTATTACAAGTGAGACCGGAAAACAATATTATAATTATTAGTTAATCATTAGTAATACACCTCTCATCAAATTAGAACCAGTGTTTCATAAATTTTAAATTAGCCTCTGTTGTAGGTAATATACATTTAAACTTAAATATCTAAGCAATTTAAATGCTTTATTCAATAAGTGATTTGAAACCGGGATACTATAGTGCAATACGTTTTCTACACTGTAAGACGCTCTTATACTCACATTTTTCTCCTTATATGGTAAAATGACGCTATAGTTGAATGATGATGATGATGATGATGTACCTTATTTACTTGTATTAATTCCCAGGGATGTTAAATTAATAGTAGGAAGTAGTGAACCCTAAAACATCCCAGGGCATTGCTTTCTTTCTTACTCAGAAGGAGTACCTTACTGGAGTTAATTAATATGAAATTTAATTTAAATTACTGTAAAAGCTCTAATAGTCCTGCTCTCTAATACGCCTTCTTACCTACTACTTGCTAATTACAAATAAATTATTTGCTTACAATTATGTCATGACATTGGGGCTTGAAAATTATTTTATGTCTCGACTGATGCCGGGTATTATTTGAGTAGCCCCGCAGCTCTTAACAACCTCTAATTTCATTGGACCTTGGTATCACGCAGCTCTATTGTTTTCGGGGCTAGGGTCCATTGTTTTGTTGTTTGGTATATTGTTTTCTCAGCAAATCAGAGAAGACCTTGTAAGAACTGCGACATCGCCCTATTATTTTACTGCCAGACGAAGATGCGAAGAAGTGCAGCATTATGCATGTAATTATTAACATGTAATTCAGGTGAATAAATTCATTCAACTATTTTAAGTACCAATCAGTCAATCAATCAACCACTCAACCAACTGGCTGATAAATCAGTCAATCAGCCAATTAAAAAATAAATCATTCAATCAATCAACCAATGAATCAGTCAATCAACAAATCAATAAATCAATCAATCTGTCACTTCAGTGTTGCCAATGCGAATAACAAATGGTCCAGTAATGACAAGTGACTTTATTTGATGCACAGATTATGACTCACTCTCTTACTACCCCAGACCGTGATGGCAGTAGATCTCGAGACTTTAGTTCTTTTTGGTTTGACAGTTTGCCACCAATAAGCATTGTTACTGATTGCCAGAATCTGGTACCAAAGAAAAACAAAAGGAATAGCCTCTTCCTAAATCATTTCAGAATAGTCTGAAACCTAACAGGTAATGAACTGACAAAAAGGGATCAGACTGTGGTGAATCAGTCAATCAATATAGTTTTCCCCATAAAGAGAATTCAATCAAATAGGTCTGACTCTTCATTCCTGGGATAGTAGTTGGGGGGGGATACTCCCCCCAAAAAAGATATGGGGCAGGGTGTGCTCATCAGATATTTTGAAGTAGAGCCCTAAAAGGTGTACTCCAGGATTCATTCCATTGTCATACATCGTCCACTTAGTAGTACTGAGGGGACAGTCAAACTAATCAATGACATCAAAATGTTAAGCAGAAAAAGACAAAAAAATATATAACCTTATTTCAAAACTGCTCTTCAAATTTTTTATTTGAATTGATAAAGGGTGTCTGGGAATATAACTAAGAGTATAAATTTCTTAACCAAACCCTTATAATAAACTGCCATATTTTCCTGACATCAGGTTGATGGAATAAAAACCTGTAAGAAAAACAAAGTAGATTTTAATTATCGCAATTACCAATAGTAGGACAGTCAGTGTGCACGCGCCAGAGAAAAATGAGAGACTGCTCGTAGTCTATGAGAATGGTACCAACTTGGGCCGGTACGACTTCAGATCGACTCCAAATGCTTACCTCTGTTTACACGAAATGTACGAAACATGAAGCTAGTATATCATCTTAGGCTGTGTTTACACGAGTGACTTCATCCTGAGATGACTTTCATATCGGTGTCTGGTTATTTACCTGTAAGTTTTTACATGGTTTGGAGCTGAAATGGTGTTTACCCCGGGACGATTTCATCCTGGTGCTGAAGACCGGGATGAAATCGTCCTGGGGTGAACACATTTCAGCTCCAAATCATGTAAACATTTACAGGTAAATGACCAGACACCGCAATGAAAGTCACTCCGGGATGGGATGAAAGTGACATCCGGGGATAAAGTCACTCATGTAAACAGGGCCTTAGGCTGGTTTAACTCATCACTGCTGCTGAACCAATATGAATGACTCAGAACGGTTTGAAATCAGACTGGGGAGCCACTTAAGCACGAACAGGGTCCCAATTGGTCTGAGATATTTGTTTTGGGTATGCACGTTTAACAAGTGGCGTTAGAGCATTCCAAGCTGTTGGATAATAGATAAACTGGATTTTTAAGGATGGGATGGTTGCGGACCATATTAACACAAACAGAGTTTAGATTGGTCTCAGGTAAACACTTCATGCAAGTCTGACTTTCAGACTGGTCTCATGTAAACAAAATCATACCAGTATGAGTTTGCACCGGTCTCATGAAATCAGGGCGTTACTGCCCCTGGGTCTCTGAGGATGTTGTGAAACATTCTTAAGAGCTGTTCGACTTTAGGCTAAGGGGGTGTTTACATAATACCAGCATGATTTTCATTCTGATACAAGTTCCTCCCGATTTCCTCTTGTTTCTCTGTATTTGTTTCATGATTACAGCACAAAATCTCATAACTGTACAAGTCATACCTGTGTGAGCTTGCCCCAGTAGTGGTACTGGGTCACAATAATCACCGTGGTACGGAAACCCATACATGGTATAACTGTTTGATTCATTCTGCATTAAGTTTTAACCCTTTAACCACCAAGAATAAATCTTACATCACTGTGAAAAATGGATTTTGTAACTTAAGTGGGTATAAGGTTTTCATCATCTACCCCAATGGAAGTCTGGAAGTCTGCCAAATTTTCTTTTTCCGAAAAGGCTGTTTTAGCCACCCAGTCTTCTATGTGTTTACATGACAATATAAAACAGATCATGTTCAAATTCCACACTAAAGAAATTTGTGCTTGTTCTCACGCACTTAAAGGCAGATGGTTTAAATCTCTGGTATATTTGAATGATTTTAAACTGTTTAACTGTGCTTAATTATGTTTGACTGGGTTCAGAAATTGGAATCAAACACTGCTGTATGCATATTATTGGTTTAATTGTGTTCAACTACCGAACCCAAATTAAACCGATCATTGCATTTGACCTAGTTCATTTTACTGAACAGTAAGATAGTACGTAAGCTGGGATAATTATGTGATTGATATCTTTCATGTGCATACCTTCACTGTAAGAAAAGCTGCATCACTGATCACTGCTGACATATACCATGCCTAGTATAGATAAAAAAAGGATCAGTGAAAACAACAACTTCAGGGCTAAAAACTGACAGTCTCCTGGTTGCCAGTAGCAATTTAAAACTGACCAGGGCCACTAAAAGTTGAGGTTTGTTTTTACTTAGAGTTCTACAGTATGTGGTACTTTTTCCACATGATTATTGTCGAAATCCCTGGATAAAAGACTTACTTCTCACCCAGGTTGGGAAGGGTCTATTCAAGTAAATATGGTTTTAAATTTTTTGATTTAGACTAGAGGATTTTGAAAGCCACTTTATCTAAATGGCCTGGTCCACTATACTAAGCGAGCAAGTGAAAAGACCCTGGGGACGAGGTTGGAATTCAAGGATACTGGCCCGAGTTGCAATTCAATGATTCAAGCACTGAAGTTAATTTTTTACCCTGCAAATTATGGAATAACTTAATCAGTAAAAGTAGAGAACGAGATGTACAAAACAATTACATTCACCTGCTTTGAACTCGATTATCTTAAGCATATTTTCCCAAAAGTGATCAACACATAACTTTTAATAAAAGTCTTACATGTACCTAATTCGAAATTTAAATTTGTTGTTTGTCATCAAATCATGCCAACTATAGCTTTGAACCTTACTTGATCTAAGAAACATTCGTGAGTCATTAGATGTGTATAAATAATTTGCAAGCAGTGAAGAAAAGCCCAGCTAATAAACAAATGGAGATGGAGATAAAATAAAGTATGTTATGTGTTATGTTATGTTGTTATGAGATGTTTACAACACGTAAGCTTAAATGATGCTACACATTTAAGCTTATCTGCCAGTATCAACATTAGGAGAATAGCCTGACCTTCTTGCTTTAAGCAATAGCTGTTTGAAACATTAATTTTAACAGCAACGCTGTAATTAAAGTTACTGAAAACATAAAGGATGCGATGCTAAACTTTTACTGGGCCAACAAAGAACATACATGTACGATTCACAGACGAGTGTACAAAAACTACATCACTTCATATAACGTTTATTTAAAGACTTACGAAACTTAATAAACTTTAGCTACCAACCTACGTGTCTATCTTTCGGCTTTTTGCTACCGGAACGAAAATGGCAGATTATTTAAGCACTGGACTAACGATAAATATGAAACATTAAACAAAAATGATCGATCGGTAAAGCCCTGCTAATATATTAAGCTGTTTACCGAAGACAATAAAAAGCTATAATTACACGTACCTGACATGAGCAATGCAGCGAGAAATGAAGTGCTGTCCTCTTTCGGAGAAACCATTAACAATTCTTTAGCAGAAATGGACCGACAGAAAGCTAGCAAAACACCTTTTCACCCCATTTTTCAGCTTTTGTCGCTAGCTATGCCGCCGCGCCTAAAAAGTGCACCAGTCTTCCTGAGCAATCCGTGACATTGGTGCCCAGTACTCCGAGTGCCTGCAAATTCACATCCCTGAGCTCTATGAAAACGAATTTTTTTAAAAAAACTGTTAACATAGTTAGAAAGAGCATAGTTTGAAACCAAATATGCTGATTCGTTTTTACATTTATATTAAAACCTCACAAAACAGGGGATTATCAAAAGTTTAAGGTTCATTTTTCATTGTGTTTTTTTCAAAAGGAAAAATAATAATGGACGTTTTTGAATAACTTGCAATTTTTTCTGCGATATTACTGTGAGAAATTACGAATTTATTGAGCTTAAAGCAGTTTTAAAGTGATTTGAATTTTCTGTGCGCTCTGGTCACGTGACCAATGACGTCACAACAGTGAGCATATCATGGTCGTTACTTTCATGCGAAGTACTATTAACCAGCCAAGCTTCGTTTCTCTCCGCCTTAAACTACCATAGTTACTGACTCCTTACCAGTCCCCTGGGAAATGCTCCTGTACAGAGCCACCTTAACTTTCAAATGCCAGATGTCAAGTGGCAATTTCCATATTGCCCATTCCAATGTCTATCAGGGCACGTTATCTGCTTTTGAATTGATGGAGGCCTGTTCTTGCAGTGAGCTAAAACATATTTTTGCCATAGTCACGTGAATAATGACGTCATCACCCTAACGTTAATATGAGGGATAACTTTCACGAAGTTGTAAATAACACATGGTACAGCATTCTCTTCGACCCCAAATTAACTAAGTTATTTTGCATTGAAATTTTTCTGGTGCAAAGCATTCTGGGAAGGTTCTTATTATAATTATAATATTGTATTTAATTATTCAATGTATTGTTTGTATAGTCGGAAATGTTGTCTTTTTGTTAATTCTGTCCTTGTGCTCCTTTAAGACATATAATCCCGAAGTGGTGTCCATGTGCGCGTTGCTCAATCCTGAACTCCGTTTGAAGGACAACCTTGCCTGATTGCAGTAATTTTGAAACTCCGTTGTTTTTAAGATTTTCAAGCACATTCCACTTTGGTAGAAGTACTTGCTCTCCATCGCATACGTTTCCAATCCTCGTTTAGGTTAAGAATCGTTGACATGTAAATAATTGTACAGTGGTATAAACAGTAAGCTAAAGTCCACCACCGCTTTCGAAAACATGATATTTGTGAACGAACGCTGCGAACGTTTGCAAACATTTAGAGATAAGTTTAGTTTTCACGGAGTTCAAATGGGCTCTTCAGGCAGACGATAAATCAAAACAAGTACAGAAAGTAGCCTGTCTTAGGAGGATTAAGACAATCTTTGTTCCCAAGGTGTAAAAGAAGCATTAGTCGCCATTCTGAGCGAAGTGCCGATGAATTCACTTGAGATAGAATCAATCTGCACGAGGAGGAAAACATTCCGCTATATTTGGTGCCAATGATCCAATGATTTGAAAACAAACGATGTAATGTTCTTCGACAAGCACCGATCCACTAAAAACGTCACCTTTTCAAACGTAAAGAAAGTCATCAGGGCGAAAGAAATGCCCAACGAAATAAACCTGGAATAAACAGACTTGAAACCGCGTGCCGAGAGTGGCGTGACAATTTCTGCGCATGCGCAATTGCCTATCTTGTCGTGTCGAAATTTTCAACATTTTGTAACTTAGGAAGAACATAATTTCGCTTCCGCTCGGTAAATTTCTTTGATTTTTTTGCATGTTAACTCTTATATGCCCAAAGAGTTTTTCAAGCGAGATTAAAAAAATTCTGTCGTACGGGAGAAAAGTTAAAGGTAAATTCGTAAAAAAGTGTTTTTTGCTGAAAGTTTTCGACAGAATTTTCTTTAACTTAATCCTGAGGTAGCTTACTAGAATCAAAGGCCGAATGCAAAATTTAAAGAAATTTCACCGTCAAATTTTCAAGCAAACTCAGGATATCTCTATTTTATGGTCATACTTCGAAACCCAACTGCGTTGCCATGGCAACAAATTTCTTAAGGAATCTACAAAAAATTGACACTTTGATATTATCGTTATTTTGTGGCAAAATTTGATCATGATTGGCCAACTCTAACCTAAATATTTTAACTCCCAAATATAATGCATCGAAAAAAACAAGAACCCTTTCGAGCCACCTTAAGCGCCGTCCCCAACTCTTGATGAATAAACTCACAACCAGGAAAACCGGTTTCAAACTGGTCGACGCAGCGCTAACGCTTAGGGCTGCTGTGATTCACAAGCCATAATTTTAAGGATCTGTTTAATTTGGTTATCGTACGATTCAAGCAAAAGATATCCAATTAATAGAAGTGCTGGTCAAGCTTATTCGCAGATATTTTATTTCATTACGGAGCGCGTTCTTCATGGACTGAATTATAGCTGAATCAGTTTCCTTGAGTGCTCCCCCGAAACGCTCCAGAACGCCCCGAAACGCCCTTGAGAGTTATTCAATTTCCTTTTTTAAGAGCCATTTTCTGAGAGTATCGAGAACCGAAAGACACTCACCAAAAAAGCGAATTTTTTTTATTTTGCCGAACCATTCCTTTGGGTAAGCTAATTCAAGAAAAAATAATCCAAAGTTGCAACGAGTTATTTAACGGACGAAAATTTAAAAAGTTTGAAAAATGCATAAAATGGCGATCTTAGGGTCTCTAAACGGGTCAAATTCTCACTCAACATTAGGAAGCCGGTGAGAGCGTAAAAAAGATTTTTTTAAAACAAAACAAACCACGAAAATTATTTAATCCTTGTACTTTAAAACTGTGTTATTAATTTGCCAATATTTGGTTTCAAACATTTTCAAACCTCGTTTATCACAAGTTAAAATGAAGGCCAACTTCGGCCGCTTAAGGACGTTCGCGCGAAAAACTTCTACAAAACAGATTTTTTCATACTTTGGCTACAGTCAGGTAATGAGTTACCTATGTCAGAAATGCAAAAAAATTGAGGGGTCACCGACTTCGTTTTCAAAATAAAGCACGTGGAAAACTACCCCAATTTTGACAAATCGGCTCTCGCAACTCGACATGGCCTCAATGCTTGTTAGTTTAAAAATATTAAAAATGATTCGCTGTAGACCCCCTTTCTTAGCCAAACTTTATTTAAGTGGGTCTATCAAGTAAACAATGTGAGCTGGTGTCATCCTTTTAGTTAAACTCATCCTCTAAGATGGACTTTTGCGAACACCGTGCAGCTACAATAATAGCATAATTCGATGATGCGAGGGCAGAAAAGTTTAAAAAAATCAAACTTCCACAATACAGATTTTCTTTAATTTTTCTCAAAATGTAGATAAATGACAGACAAAGTGATTTATCATAAGAAAATATGGGGTCACCAAACATTTAAGAGAGTTAATCTCGTGCATAGGTACTAAAGTGCCTACTAGCGCTATATATCTCCACATTTCTCCAACAGCGCGCGCGCTCAATGCATGACGTGGCAGTGAATTGCGTGCGCAGTAAGGATGCGCAGAAACAATTAGCGCGAACGTCCTTAAAACGGCATCTGGTATGTATCATTCAATGATTAAGACTACACAAAAAGAAACCTGTGTCATTGTACTTTTAACCAGGAAAGTTACAGACTAGTTTTAGTATAGAGGGCCACAAGTTTATTAGTATGTATATACTATTATGTGTTTTACCCTCTTTAAATAAAGGCTTACTACTACTACTACTACTACTACTACTAGTTACAACTTTGGAAATTAAATACTTCCCCGTCAGTAAATTTTACTGTTTAGTGAACTGAGCGGGAAGAATTGTATGCAAATTACAGATTTAATTCCTGGAATACTGCTAACAGTTACAAAGGTCCTTTAAGGCGGTACTGGACCCTAATTTTGTGATTTTTAGGACATTTTCACTGGAACTTATATTAGTCCAAAAACTATGTAATTACCACAGCTTATGCAAAATTTTATTAGGATTCTGAAAACAAAAACAGTTTTTTCATTTAATTTAAGGAATTTGTGGAATTTGAAGAATTTAAGGGTGCTATTGAGACTGCCATTTTAACATAAATCAGACGTCACTGAAAGGGGGTTTAAACTTTTGTAGCAAGAATTTGATCAAAGACATAAAACACTATAACAAAACTTTTCACCGGAGTGCGTCACAGTAAGTTAAAAAGTAACGACTTTAGGAACAAAAAATGAAATTTTTACTTGTAGTGAATACATTATCTTGTCACGCAAACAGCATCGAACATCTCATGACGCACTCCGATTAAAACTTTCGTAATTATACGTATTTGAAGCCTGCCAAGTTTGGTAGCAAATAAATAAATCGTACAGGAGATATTCTGACTACAATGAGTGCATATTTATGCCACAAGCGCCCAAATTGTTCAAAACACGCCATAATTTTTCGTAATTCCTTTTCCGATCGATTCTAGCGTGATGTTCGCCTTACTGCCATGTTTTACAAGCCAGCAATACGTATTTCCAGCGGTAAATACCAAAATTTTGCTCTATATAAGGTCTTTCTGCCCTTATAAAGAGAGTCGAGTTTCCCGCGAAACCAATCAGAAGCGCCAGCATAAACAATGACACCTTTCCTTGGCAACTGATGTCGTGGAGCGCAGCGCTGACAGATTTATTTGACTCGCGTTGTAAACTTTAGAGCTATTCTACGAAATAGGAAAAGAGCCGTGGCTTTTTATGATGAAATGAAGCTTCCATAGATATTTGTGAACACTAGTTGTATTCTGCAAAGGACAAGATTGCGATTTCGACGACCAGTGAGAAGAAGTTGTGTTCGATAACTCCAGACAATGGCTTGTATTTCAATGTCACGTAACGAAACTTACATTGCTCCATCTTCGTACAAAAAGAGACATTTCAGTTTGCCGATACCGGCGAAATACTATGGTATCTAATAAGAGAAAGGTCACTTGTGATATTCCATTTAAACTAGGATGAATAAGGCAGACTAAGCAAAGAGTATGTGACTTGTGATAATTTCGCAATCGAAACTTGAGATCGCAAACTGTCAAATTCGCATACCGTAGGGAATGTTTTCGTAAACCGCCATTACAATATGAGCCGTTTGTTGTGATAATTTTCCCGCAAAATTTGCCTTGGAGAGGAAACTTCAGTTGCTTATATCTCGCCAAATACAAATTCCCTTGAATTTGTAAACAATCATATTTTGTGATACACTTCAAGCTGCTTTGAAATCGATCGATTTGAAAAGCGTCACTCTGGCCTAAACAAAGCAGATTTTTGTCGGCATTTCAACAAGTCGACGGGAATCCACTCATTCAACTGAACCAAGATAACATCGAAAACACTATGATACAACGTATTAATTTATGTCCCCTACCTTGGGAACCGAAAAAGCAGCAATACAATAGAAAAACATTCCAAACCGTAAACAAACTAATTTTCAGTTTCCTGATTGAGCGAACATATTTTAAACCCATCGCGTAGACTGAGGAATAAGCAAAAACGCAGATGACCTCTACACTGACCCGCACGTATCACACCACACTGACAGAGAGAGTCACGTATTCGATTTCTGTCATGTGATTTGAGATATAAACTTTCTGGAAAATTATAAAAGAAAAAAAACTTGCACTTCATGGAATACAAAGGAAATTTTGCAGTCACAACTCTTTCTATAAAGTGGGTTAAATTTGCAATGTACGTGCTGTTGTAATTTTACCACTAATTTAATTACAGCTCATGAAACAAAATAAAGTGGTTGACAGTGAATTCAAGTTGATGTTAGCCCGAACAGCTAATGTTATTGCTTTTTGTTTTGGAGTTACTGTGTTCCATAATTGTGGCCACAGATACTTCATAGCACTCGGCATCCCTTAATCTAGGTTCTGCAGTTCAGGACTTCAAAAGCGGTTGGGTTAAAACGCAGACTGCAGACTGCAGACTGCAGGCCGCAGACTGCAGACTGCAGACTGCAGACCGCAGACCGCAGACTGTAGACCGCAGAACACTTGAGCCCGCTGTTAATGTAGTCAGCACTTAAGGAGGCTCGCAACAGTTTTTTTTTGACCTTGGAGTGTATCTTTTGAAATCAAAATTTCGCATAGAAGATAAACTTCGATTGCCTTGATACTACACCACCTTTTCAACATATGACCAAAGTTTATTTTTCATTAGTTTCCTAGCAACAACGGTCACCATAGCAACGGTAATGGACAACCCTTCATGTTAAATAATGTCAAATATCTCGAAAACTAGTCAGACACTTAATGACGAAACTTGAACTATTTGAACTATTCAAGCTACACAAGTTGTATGCGAAATTAGAGAAAATCTGTAAGAGCCTTTTCAAGTAATTTAAATTCACTTACCCGCTGTTTTGTTTCACATAAAAGTTAAAAAGCTCCCAAAGACAGAAGCAAAACGTTACAGTGTTTGCCGCTTGCGCACGCAAACCACAAACAAGCAAAATGTTGAATTTGTTTACGACACAATCATCTCACTCGCGCAGTGATGATTCGACATGGCTTTCTTTCTGTGTTGTAACTTTTGCCCCGACGAAACCACTCTAAAATGCCCATAGAATACCGTATCAAAATAGAAAACCGTTCCATGAAATGTTCTACGCGAAATATGCGCATATGTTCGATTTTACGAAACAAAAGGCGAAACAATAGCGCGCTCCGTTCATTGTTTAGTTTTCCGCCTCCATCATGATAATGAGCATCGCCGTGCATTCATGGCAACCAATCAACCAAGCTCTTTCTAAGCGCCTATGAATAATAACGCGCGATATGAGAGATCTACAAATTCTCTTGAACTGGAAGTAAATGTCCCGAGAGCAATAGGCATTCTGCGCGATGATTTATCGCAAAAAGTGTTCTGCGGTCTGCAGTCTGCAGTCTGCAGTCTGCGTTTTCACCCAACCGTTCAAAAGTCGCTACTCACGTGCCCTCCGGTGAGGGTCTATTATAGGGGGTCTCACATTCCGCAATCCGCCTTATTTTATCCTTCCTAGACCGCAAACCGCTTTTGTTTTGTCCTAAAGACCAAAACCGCCTTTATGGCAGAGAAAGAATCGCAATAGCGATCTATTAAGAGTAGTTTACACATTTTTACCGTATGTTCGCATAATAATCGTACTGGTGCTCACAATGATCACGAGATCTTAAGTATAGAGCATCTTTTTTTCTAATTCCTTTCAATATAAATCCGCGATCAAATAGTGTCAATAGTTTTGACATCCAGTGGGCAGTTCACCGAGCCAAAGAATGCACGGTGTTTTTAACGAAACATAACAATTCAAATTTAGAGGGTTGGGTGTGCTCTTGTGGTCTTTCTGAAATGAATTTATAGTGACAACAGAAGCGAGTGAACTTTAGGTTACCTTTAACGTGGAATTGTTTCCAGCACAGCTTAATGGTCTTGTAATATGCGCCAGGGGAGTTATTCGTAACCTCATGGTGGCCGCGGTTTCGAAGCCTAGCATACAAACCGTTCCACAGAAACGAACCTTCTATCCCTACGCGACTACTGCAGAGAGCGCTCAGACGTCTTATCTTAGCGGAGACCGTCTTCCAATTTAATGGCAATTAAATTAATGGTACTTGCTTTCACTAATATTTTCATGGCTAAGGTAGAAACAGAGATCTTAAATCAAAGTGCTTTAAAACCGCTCATCTGGAAACGATTCACTGAAGACATCTTCTCCCTCTGGAACACAACGAGAGAAGAGATCACCCAGTTCTTTTAACAAGCTAACAAACAAGCACCATCAAACTATCAAGTTTACGGCTGAAGTATCCAAAACACAAACAAACTTCTTGGACACTACTGTTTACAAAGGCGAAAGATTTAAAACTGAGTCAGTGCCAGATGTACGCACCCACTTTAAGGCCCCTGAAACATTTTCAATACACCCCTGATTTTTCAATCTGCCGTCCATCAGGAGTAAAAAGAGGCTTCATCAATCTGATGGACAGCTGGCATTTCATAACACAGCAACCATTGCTTAACAACATTTCAAGGAACCGCCCCTAATATCGTACAAAATAGGGCGTTTCCTTAAAGAAATGCTCGTGAGAGAACTCTAGAAAGGCTAAAACACGCTCGCAGGAGTCGCGCAGGCCTGTAACCGGCTTTTAGACACTAAAGAGAGGATCACAAATGAAAACTACACTTACAACTACTGCCTTAAAATTTAAAGCCATTTTAAAGATAAAACACGCCCGCGGAAGTCGCGCAGGCCCGTCAACATTTTTAACAATATCTGAATCAAGATCCACAACCACCAGGACAGCCACCATCTTTCCATGTGCTTTCTTTGGCTTTAGCCTGGCCTATTATCAAATTACCTCCCTGCAGGGACCTGCAGGGGGAGACAGCAGAAAAACTCCTGCCTTACTCTACCCCCTAAAAGGCACTCTTTTGTCTAGGGAGAAGCTTCAAGGAAAATAAAGCGACCGCACATATGGTTTGAAGAACCGCCACGAAACACGCAATGACCGAAAACGCATGATAAAGTTCTACTTTTCCGCAACCGCGCGATAATTTCTTAACCGTTAACCGCCACATTATGACGAATGTAACCGCGAACCGACACTCGAAATTGGTTTAAACCGCCAAACCGCCAAACCGCCAAACCGCCAGAGTATAATAGACCCTGTCCGGTGGCAGGGGGGGAAGGGGGCGTTTGGGCAATATTTGCGTGTAGGGGTGACGCTGCAGGTTTGACGCCCTGACCCCCACTTAGGACAGAAGAACGAAATGGAATGTGAATCGTACTGACCATACCCGGTTGGGGAAGACGCGCATAAAATTATATACCATGTTTAGGGACAGAGACGATAAACTAGCAGCACGCCCCAGTACAATCCACATAGGGGAGTAACTCTCCCTTCCGGGGGGAGTCCTTAGCCTTAACTCGCTCAACTGTAGCACAATATTTATTGATGAGAGCACGATGTGATTTCAGACGCCAAAAATTGAACTCCGATGTAATCTTCCTTAGCAGCAGGTTGAGCGAGCGAGACACGAAAGCCACGCGGGCCCATGCGTGCATGTGTAACTTATGGTGAGCCTATCTTTAAAGGACCTTTGTAACTGTTAGCAGTGTTCCAGGAATTAAATCTGTAATTTGCATACAATTCTTCCCCCAAAGATCACTACACAGTTAAATTTACTGACGGGGAAGTATAACTTTCCTGGTTAAAAGTACAATGACAGAGCTTTCTTTTCGTGTAGTCTGAATCATTGAACGATACATACCAGATGCCGTTTTAAGCAGCCGAAGTCGGCCTCATTTTACCTTGTGATAAACGAGGTTAAGAGCGGCGCGATAACAACGCCGCTTGCAAATGATCGAAACCAAACATTGGCAAATTAAGGCGGTTAACAGAAATCTTTAAAATTAATTCCCAATTATTTAAAAAAGTTAAACATTAATTACCATTGATATAAACGCAAAACACCATTTCGGGATGAAACACTGAGTAATACAGAAGACTCTCGGGCCTTCGAGTTACCCTACGAACAGTGGCTCCCCGGCGAACGAGAGAGAGGAACCACTGCAAACAACATTAACCGTTTTGCGCCGTTCCCAACTCTGGGTGATTCCATTATTCAAAGATCTTTTTCCTCTTTCTCCTCTTTCTCAAGAGCTGTACGCTTATTCCTCAGACACACTGTGGAAAAGTTTAGTAAGAATCGGTTGCTTTAGTTACAAGATGTGATTTCTTGACGATCATGTTAAGATCAAGACATTTTTCCAATAAAAAATGCTTATTTTTCCTTGACCGTTTTACGGCGAAAAAAACACTAAGAAAAACAGCGATGTATTTAACTAAATCATTTTATCCTTTTCGAGCATGAAACATTCTTACTTTCCACCTTTTTTGATAATTTCTTAATTCCAGTAAAATCTAATACGACGTCTATCTTGGCCGCCTTTTTGAATGGCATCACAGGCCTGCAGCGGCGCCACAACCTAGAATAACTACCTCATCTTACTAGAGCACGTGATATTTTTGGAACACTGTAGCCACACCCACACATACCAGTTCCGTCCCAAGGAGGAAAGAAAGAGGGGGTAAGCCCCGCTAAGCTGATATCCCAGTCAAGTCGGGGTATGAGCTTGATTGGTACCTCCAGGGGTTATTAACTTATTCAGTGTAAAATTGTGTTACAGATGACAAATATATCTGCTTGCCACAAGGATTGGAAAGAACTGGAAAAAGCTGGCGAGAAAACTGCGCTTCTAAGAACCAGAAATAGAGGGATATGACCTACTAAGGAGATGTGAGAGATTGGACGAGAAAGCATATGAAATGCTGATGGATTGGAAGGAACGAATGGGTCGTGGCGCGACCTACGAAGTTTTACACGAAGCTTTCAGTGGCCTTGATTGTAAAGAGGAAAGAAATAATGACTTACACAACGTTCTTGAATGCTGTCAGCAATACGCTTTCTGATCAGAGAAATCATGTTGTAACTAATACACTTTTACACCAGACTTTATTACATCAAAGTACAACATTGTAGTTGGCATTGTTTCCTCCATTATTTTATACCTTTCGTAAAACGCTGAAAGATCTTTTTTTGCCTTTACATGGCTCTTAGTGATATTCCGGGGCGAAAGTACGATTATAAAATAAACTTGAAATGCGTCCCTTTATGGGAAAAACGTAAAACGAACATTAACTTTGTTTCCTGGCTAACAACATACAGCCAGATAAGTCACAGCCACTGCACCTAAAAAATATATAAACTTAAACGTTATGGAATTGTCAGTAATAGTGAATGCGTGGAGTGTCACGAACCAGACTCCCTTGAACATACCTTCATGGAATGCACATCCTCTCTTAAACTATATGAAGACATTTTAAATTGGTTTAATGCACAACACCACACGAACATCAACCCCACTGTCGCTCAGATATTATTGAACTTCTGTCAGTTATCACCTGTGTCAAATTCACTTCTTTTCAGAAAAATCTCATTGCTCCTACAGCATGTGAAGCAATATATTTATGCAAACAAATCATTGAATAAGAATTTAGACAGGGCAGAATGCATCTCAAAACTTGAAAGAACATGGAAAATCAACAAGATAGTCTAAAACGATTTGATTGTGCTTTCCCCAGCCTTCGCTCCAAAATTATTTACTTAATTATTTAGTTACATATCCTTATTGCTTTATCCTAATTAGTTATGGCACTTTGTTAAACTACTACTAATACTTTAACTCCACTGTATTTTATTGTGTATTTTTTTTGTTTGCAATAAAGTCTAATAAAAAATATATATATATATATATATATATATAAACCTGAAGGCGTTCCTGGAAACCAAAGAAGACACGCTTCCTATCAAAACTTCCCCCCAAAAAATATAATTGCCGTAAGGCTGCGGAGCGGTAGCTAGATCTAGCGATTTCGTATTAAGGAAGCAACTTAATTTGGCGGTTTTCTGAAGTATTAGCAAATGTGAAACAGTATCCGTTTCTGGAAAAAAATTCGTAAATACTAACTGAAGAGAGCAGCACATGTTAACTGAAAAAAAAAACCTTGTAGGCTTGCGGTATATCGACCCGCTGAAGCTGAACTAACAACGATCCAGTGTTTTTTGGATAGATGAAGGAAGCGTAGGTACGTCTCGTATAGTATAGATATCCACGATCTTTTAGAAAAACAAGATAAGAAAATACCCACTGTATAATATGTTGCCGGAGGTTAAGAACACCCTATACCAGCTTAGAAGAAAGTCGGCCGTGAAACCTAAAATAAACACGCAGCGCTTTATGAGCTCCTTTGTTAACCGCCTAATTTTTAAATACGAGTTAGCTCTTTAATTTCATTTGAATATTATTGTTATTTCTTGTAATGTAATTTGCCTTTTTTACCCTCATAATTTTGTAACATAGGATATGTGTGTTTATCTTATAAAATAAAGACGTATTATTATTATTATCATTATTATTATTATTATTATTATTATTACTATTACATGTGAGACCGGAAAACAATATTATAACTATTAGTTAATCATTAGTAATACACCTCTCATCAAATTAGAATCAGTGTTTCATAAATTTTAAATAAGCCTCTGTTGTAGGTAATATAAACTTAAATATCTAAGCAATTTAAGAGGCGCTGCCTGTAAGGATCGAGCAAAGTTGGAAATCGGCCCAAAAATCAAAATTTTGAAACTTTGTCAGAATAAAGCCTATTACATTCCTGATTAAGTGGCATAATTTGTTTTCTTCAAAACTCGAAAATTTTATTTTGGGACGCATTTATTTTAAGGGGGCATTTTTTGTTGTGAAAACCGAAAAAATGCAAAATTTGAAAAATTGGTAAAAAATTACCAAAAACTTTGAAGCCAATAAGACTTAAGGCAAAAATTAAGGGTAATCTATAGATGTCAGTCATATATAATTCATCTGGATCAATAATGTTTTTGTCTAAGAAAAGTATGTTCAAAGATGGCTCCATTTTCTTAATACTTGTACAGTCAGGGACTATGCTTCATTTCCCAGCATATATCTCGAGTAGTAGATAGAGTTTGGATAATTTGTTTACACCTTTTGAAAGGACTTATGTTGGTGTAGTTTTTGATATAAAAATTCCTGCGGGCAATCATTATGTGTTTCCAGAAGAGCGCCTCAAAAAAGCCCAAAATTCGACTTTTCTTGGGACGCCTTCTCAGGCGACACGGTCTGGAGGGCTGGTAACGAAAATACAAGCACTGGTAATAAGCTATATAATATGACAAAAACTGCTTTGTTTATTTTTATTCGACTGTGTCTCTGTTTTATTGCGAAATTTTTTTTGTTCTGCTAGTCCGATGAGCCTTACAGATATACACGCGGCGTTCCTTCCTACACCTTCGCTACACCTTCGCACACCGTGAAACACATGAGCAACGCTTCTTCAATCCAGTAAACCTGTCGATGGACGTTTTTGTTCATTGATAATGAATTGCCTGTAGTTGTTCTGCTATGCAGGAGTGGTGCTGCTGTATATTGCATGTCAAGAGTAGCTCGAAATTTTTGGTTTGCCGGTAGGTCCTGGTCCTTGGAAAATTCACTAGAAAATCCTATGTGGGAAAAATATTTGCATAAGAGGGTATATACACGAAACTTCACTTGACACATCTCAATCGAGAAGAAAATCTTTCAACGATGCGTAAAGACCGGGACTTTCGAACAAAGAAGCTGAGTAAAAGAGTTGGTAGGAGTTTGTTTATTTGCAATTTGCATGCGTGGGAAAGTACCAAAGTTTAGTGTGGTAATTCAATTATAGCATTCGTCGCGAATGATTTGTTACAGGTGCTAAAAACATCCAGATCCTACAGTACTTCTACTTGTTCTAAACTTCCTAGGAAAACACGTTATCGGAATTCACAAAGGTATTTTGACTATTTTAAAATATAATGTTGTTTCACAATCTTTGTTTTCTTGGAGGATAGTTCAAAATTCAAGACATTATATTTACTGAGAAAACCTCGCCTGCCGACCTGTCAATCAATTGCAAAACAATTCTGCTCGATAGACGTGCACGAATGCTCGAAGCGCCTCCAAACCCCAGAACTTGAAGCATGTGAATTGTGTAGCAGAAAGTTTTGTTCGTAAAAGTGCCAAAAATGGATAAATGTGGGAATGGAAAGCTTTCCGCGACAGAGTGTGATTCAGTTACTGTGAAAGATACAGAGATCACTCAATATCAAGCGCTACGTGATTGTCAGCGCGACATAACAGGGTACTTAGATATGTTGAAAATGCGTGGAGAGGACGTGTCGTCTGAGAAAGAGCTGATTTTGATGGGGGCAGGCAAGGACATCTTCATGCCCCTCTCTTCAGCATCTTTCCCTATAGGGTGTGATTTGTTCACAGTCTCCTTTTCTATGCATTAGGAGTATTTGAGGGGACCGCTGCCGTAAACTTTCAGTTGTGTCCAAAGCCCCGAGATTCCTTTGGCATCAAATGGAGAGGGCGGAAAAATCTTTACTAGGTCCCAGAGAAGGTCGCATCTCCCGCTCAAAAAAGCACACGGGTGATCGCACTATCAATAAGAAGCTGTCGGAGGAAATATTCAACAGGACTGGATCACTAACACCTATCGGCTCAGGTATTCATCTGTATTATTTTTATTTGTTAGGAATTTTGCACTAACTACCGTATCCGCTAACAAGGCTCTATTATATGTTGTCATTCTTCCAGCAATCCGTGGGCAGTGCCGCGAAAAGCTGAACACAAGCATTGCGACCCATGAAGGGAAGTCAAAGGAGGTGTGGAAAAATAGTGAACGTAATCATTTTGCAGTAGGTCCCTCATGCCTGTAGAGACCTACTCTTCTTTTTTATTACTTTGTCTTCTGTTTACTATCCATAAAACGTATAAAGAGAGAACGCTTTAGTAGCCTAGGCTGTGTCACAGGCTAATTCAGCGTAGTGGGCATCCTGTGGCGACGAGCAAGCAATGCCGCAGACTCGTACCCAGTCGCTTGTTAGTAGGAAAATGGAGCGCGCAAGGGAATGTGGGGCCAGAAGAGGACGCGCAGAGGATTATGGGAGTCCTCCTTTAGACCCACAATTTCTTGCGCTCTCTCTCCTTTTTTTAAGCAAGCGACTGGGTAAGAGTCTGGGGGTACAGTGGGCGTGGGACAGAGCAGAAAAAAGGGGAAAAAGCGCATCGCTTCGGCCAATTGTATGAAATAAACGTTGCTACCCCGTCTAAAGACCTCCCCTGGAATTTCCGTTTTCGTCTTGCACTTTCCTGGAGTTTCCGGCCCTCAAACAGACCCCTTCCCCTTGAAAAAGAAGTCCGCAAACCCCCCCCCCCAGTCTCTAGTCTCCCAGCGCGTTTCAGTTTCAACACAGGACGTAGGTTTATCCAATAATTTATTTAAAAGCCTTTTTCATCCCAGGAAGAGACGCGGTCGACGATTGATGACAGCATCAGCCAAGCCACGTGTGCACAATACCCCAGACCTCCACATAACACTGACGAAGGCAAAGTAGCAGCTTTGCAATGATTCTTGGATGAGTGCAGTATTGGGCCCCTCGGCTCTATTAGGAAGCGTCCTTGGAGTGAAGCCACCTCGAAAACGCATGACTGCTACACCCATAAAGCCAGTGAAATCATCGCGGAAGTCCTAAAAACACACAGTGGTTCCCTTTGTCTGCCGGAGGGATGGGCTGGTCGGGAGTCCGCTAAACCCCGCCATCGGTTCAATTCCAAGCAAAAGAGATACTTGGAGGGAAAGTTTAAACATGGCGAGACCACGGGGGTCAAGGCCAACCCAGATGACGTCTCAAAGGGGATGAGATGCCTGAGAGACGAGAACGGGAAGCGAATCCTCACCGTGGAGGAGCTCCTGTGTCCCCAACAAATATTCTTATTCTTCTCTAGTATGGCATGTAAGAGAAGAGATGCCACCGAATCCGATGATGAGGCTGAATAATTTGTGAGGAAGCAGGCGGCCGTCCACTCGGATGTGATGGAAGCGCTACAGCAGAAAATCGCTCATCACTTGCTGTTCTCTGGAAAGGACCTGTGCCTGATGACAGAGTCAGAGATCGAAAGCCTCAAGATGACCCAGATGCGCTCCATGGTTGTCCACTTTTCCATTAAGGTTAAGGGACGAAAGAAGGAGGCGTATCGAGATGTCATTATTGCGTTTTTGAATAGGTCCTCTTGTAAGCAGTAATTCTAGTTACCCTTTTATTATTAACAATATGGTTGCAGGGCTAGGTTGTTACTTAGGACCAAAAATGCATGGCGGCATCCATTCCTACTCTGGACCACATTTCTACGCCTTTTTGTGGTTTCAGATATTTTTCTTCCCTCAATCCCTGTGTCAAAGTCAGTGATACCGCAAATTTACGTCGCCAGTTATTTTCCAGTACTTTCCCCCAAAAAACTACACAATCCGATGGCATGTAACATGAACAGATTTTGTAACTAGTCTGTCAATCCAAGGCAGGATGATCATCTATAAGTTTCCTGTACAAGAGGAATTTAAGCAGAGAGAGTTCTTAGTTGAGAGAAAGTCGGAATAACAAACAACGACCCGTGCACCAATCGTCCGGTATTACAACTTACTTGTGTGGCTCATTGCGTAAAAAATGACCCAAATATCTGTAATAAATCGGAGACAGCGTCGAAAAATAAACAACAAAGCAGATTCTGTACTTTTTAGTGTCTTAATTGCCACAGTTGGAAATTCTGTAACTCGTAACCAGTCCTCCAGACCGTATCGCCCAGAAGGCATTTCGAGAAAAGTCGAATTTTAGGCAATTTTGAGGAGCTCTTCTGCAAAGACATAATGGTTGCCCACGGAAATTCTTGTATTAAAAACTACACCAACATAAGCCCTTTCGAAACGTGTAAACCAATTTTCCAAAGACTGTCTGCTACTCGAGAAATATCCCGGAAATTAAGCATAGTCCCTAACTGTATGAGTATCAGGAAAAAGGCGCCATCTTTGAACATACTTTTCTTAGACGAAAAAATTATTGACCCAGATAAAATTTATATGACTGATATTCATAGATTGCCATTAATAACTGGGTTAAGTTTCATTGGCTACGATGTTTTTGGTAAATTTTGACCGATTTTTCAAATTTTGCATTTTTTCGGTTTTCACAGCAAAAAATGCCCCCTTAAAATGAACGCGTCCCAAAATAAAATTTTCGAGTTTTAGAAAAAACAAATTATGCCAATGAATCAGGCATGTAATAGGCTTTATTCTGACAAAGTTTCAAAATTTTGAGTTTTGGGCCGATTTCCAACTTTGCTCGATGCTTGCAGGCAGCGCCTCTTAATTGCTTTATTCAATAAGTGATTTGAAACCGGGATGCTATAGTGTAATACGTTTTCTACAGTGTAAGACGCTTTCATACTCATATTTTCTCCTTATATGGTAAACTGACGCTATAGATGAATAATAATGATGATGATGATGATGATGATGATGATGTACCTTATTTACTGGTATTAATTCCCCGGGACGTTTAATTAATAGTAGGAAGTAGTAAACCCTAAAACATCCCAGGGCATTGCTTTCTTTCTTGACTGTCCAATAGTGGTATTTACTCAAAAGGAGTAGCTTACTGGAGTTAATAGGAAATATAATTTAAATTACTGTAAAAGCTCTAATAAGTTCTGCTCTCTAATACGCCTTCTTACCTACTACTTGCTAATTACAAATAAGTTATTTGCTAACAATTATGTCATGACATTGGGGCTTGGAAATTATTTTATGTTTCGACTGATACCGGGGATTATTTTACTGCCAGAGGAAGATGCGAAGAAGTGCAGCATTATGCATGTAACTACTTGCATGTAATTCAGGTGAATCAATTCATTCATCTATTTTAAGTACCAATCAGTCAATCAATCAACCACCTAACCAACTGGCTGATAAATCAGTCAATCAGCCAATTAAAAAAATCAATCAATCAATCAATCAATCAATCAATCAATCAATTAATCAGTCAATCAATAAATCAATCAATCTGTGACTTTAGTGTTACCAATGCGAATAACAAATGGTCCAGTAATGACAAGTGACTTTATTTGATGCACAGATTATGACTCACTCTCTTACTACCCCAGACCGTGATGGCAGTAGATCTCGAGACTTTAGTTCTTTTTGGTTTGATAATTTGTCACCAATTAGCATTGTTACTGATTGCTATAATCTGGTACCAAAGAAAAACAAAAGGAATAGCCTCTTCCTAAATCATTTCAGAATAGTCTGAAATCTAACAGGCAATGAACTGACAAAAAGGGATCAGACTGTGGTGAATCAGTCAATCGATATAGTTTTCCCCATGAAGAGAATTCAATCAAATAGGTCTGACTCTTTATTCCTGGGATAGTAGTGGGGGGGGGGGATACTCCCCCAAAAAAAGATATCGGGCAGGGTGTGCTCATCAGATATTTTGAAGTAGAGCCCTAAAAGGTGTACTCCAGGATTCATTCCATTTTCTTACATTATCCACTTAGTAGTACTGAGGGGTCAGTCAAACTAATCAGTGACATCAAAATATTAAGCAGAAAAAAAACAAAAAATATAGAACCTTATTTCAAAACTGCTCTTCAATTTTTTTTTATTTGAATTGATAAAGTGTGTCTGGGAATATAGCTAAAAGTACAAATTTCTTAACCAAACCCTTATCATAAACTGCCATATTTTCTTGACATCAGGTTGATGGAATAAAAACCTGTAAAGAAAACAAAGCAGATTTTAATTATCGCAATTACCAATAGTAGGACAGTCGGTGTGCACGCGCCAGAGAAAAATGAGAGACTGCTCGTAGTCTATGAGAATGGTACCAACTTAGGCCAACACGACTTCAGATCAACTCCAAATGCTTACCTCTGTTTACATGAAACGTACGAAACATGAACCTAGTATAAAATAATTATCATCTTAGGCTGTGTTTACACGAGTGATTTCATCCCGAGATGACTTTCATATCGGTGTCTGGTCATTTACCTGTAAGTTATTACAGGATTTGGAGCTGAAATGGTGTTTACCCCGGGACGATTTCATCCCGGTGCTGAAGACCGGGATGAAATCGTCCCAGGGTGAACACATTTCAGCTCCAAATCATGTAAACATTTACAGGTAAATGACCAGACACCAAGATGAAAGTCACTCCGGGATGAGACAAAAGTCATCCCGGGATGAAGTCACTCAAAGACATGTAAACAGGGCCTTAGGCTGGTTTAACTCTTCACTGCTGCTGAACCAATATGAATGACTCAGAACGGTTTGAAATCAGACTGGGGAGCCACTTAAACATGAACAGGGTTCCAATTGGTCTGAGATATTTGTTTTGCCGTATGCACATTTAATAAATGGTGTTGGAGCATTCCATTAGCTGTTGGATAATAGATAAACTGGATTTTTAGGGATGGGATGGTTGCGGACCATATTAACACAAACAGAGTTTAGATTGGTCTCATGTTAACACTTCATGCCAGTCTCACGTAAACAAAATCGTACCAGTCTGAGTTTGCACCGGTCTCATGAAATCAGGGCGTTACTGACCCTGGGTCTCCGAGGATCTTATTAAACATTCTTGAGAGCTGCTCAACTTTAGGCTAAGGGGGTGTTTACATAATACCAGCATGTTTTTCATTCTGGTCCAAGTTCCTCCCGATTTCCTCTTGTTTCTCTGTATTTGTTTAATGATTACAGCACAAAATCTCATAAGTCATAACTGTACAAGTCATACCTGTGTGAGCTTGCCCCAGTAGTGGTACTGGGTCACAATTATCACTGTGGTACGGAAACCCATACATGGTATAACTGTTTGATTCATTCTGCATTAAGTTTTAACCCTTTAACCATCAAGAATAAATCTTACATCACCGTGAAAAATGGATTTTGTACCCCAGTGGAAGTCTTGATGGTACACTCATGTAAATTTGTGATTTAATTTTATCCTTGGTTCAATTTTTATTTTCCTTTGTGAGTATTAGGATTGCGAAATTTTCTTTTCCCGAAAAGGCTGTTTTAGCCACCCAGTCTTCTATGTGTTTACATGACAATATAAAACAGATCATGCTCAAATTCCACACTACAGAAATTTGTGCTTGTTCTCACACTCATAAAGGCAGATGGTTTAAATATCTGGTATATTTAAATGATTTTAAAACTGTTTAACTGTACTTAATTATGTTTGACTGGGTTCAGAAATTGGAATCAAACACTGCTGTATGCATATTATTGGTTTAATTGTGTTCAACTATATACTGAACCCAAATTAAACCGATCATTGCATTCAGTGACCCAGTTCATTTTACTGAACATAAGCTGGGATAATTATATGATTGATGTCTTCCACGTGCATACCTTCACTGTAAGAAAAGCTGCATCACTAATCACTGCTGACATATATATGCCTACTAGTATAGATAAAAAAGGATCAGTGAAAACAACGACTTCAGGGCTAAACATGAGAGGACGGATAAAGCGTTAACTGTAAGTATCGTATCACGCTTTTTCTTGGGAAAGCGTGAAAATCTGTTTAACTGTTGAAAATCAAGCTATCATCGCTTCTTAATGAAGCCACGGTGAATATTGTATAAGGACACTATGCTCTGAATGAAAGACATAAAGTTCTGGTTTTCGTCGAAACGTGATTCCTTGAAATAATTAAAAGACTGAATTTTGTGACATTCCGCCACGAGTGAGTTGTACACAGTCTTTCACCCCTTAGCTAGCCGATGAAATTTTTTTCGAAGGCAAAGCTGTGTTCGATTTCGAATTTATCCTCGTTAATTATCCTCCCACTATTCTTGGAGGCTAACATAGCGTAAATCAAGCTGTATCAGAGGAAGTGATCTAATGTCGCTCAATAATTCACGCGGATTTCCGTCCATCCTGATAGTAAACTTTTCGATTTTGCATACAGCGGGTAAAACTAAGCTCTCCAAGAATGGAAAGAAAAACATTAGGTTCTTTGTTATCCTGTCGCAATCAACGGAAAACAAGGAGCAGTGTCTCTGGCTTTACTACACAAGATATTCGAGCAAAAATATATGCGTGTGAGTTTGCGAGCGATTGAGACTATAATAAATAATAGTAATCGATTTTGATTTGTAAAAACCGCCTGCCGCTAGAAAACGTGCCTCGCTTTGCACTGAGCCGAGCACAACGAGTGTGTAATTGTGCGCCTCAAAATGTATCATTGTACAATCTCTACAGGAATTATGATCACAAGCTGCGAGTATTCCTTTCCAACTGATAAAATTTTCTCACTATTTCGAAAAGTTCAGTTTTCAGTATCTTATTTTTTATTATTTAATTTTCAATGTCTGGTTTATCTATTTTTTCCGAAAGTTCTAAATACGTACAGAAACCCATCAGCTGGTACGGACAAAACTCGATTTGTGCTTGCTCAGTGTATGCCTGTATGAATATTCAAGCACGAGTTTTAAGAGACTCAGTCACTGCGCCTGCGATTCTTGTCACTTTCTTCAGTTGCAAGTCTGTACCGCATTCTTAGATTTTATGAAAAATGTTTCGCTTCCACAAATCATTTTTAAACTAAATTAGACTACGGGAAGTCTCTCTTTCAGCTCTGACAGGGGCAGTCGAGGAAAACGAGCAAGCGAGCGGCCGCAAAATCGCGAACTGAATAACTGAATTTCAACGTATACTGCACGTGATGAACCCTCTTTCAGGGTCGTAACCAGGTATATTTTTTCATGGCTGATCCCAAATTTTAGCTCTAAATTTGGATCCCTGATCCCCAAAATGTGGCAACATTTGATCCCTGATCCCACATAAATTTTATGATCCCATAGAGAGATTTGATCAAGTTAAGTCTCCCCGACGTCGATTTATCATTCATTAATAACAATAAAGTGTATTTACCTCAAGTAGATCTTCATTTGCTCATTCTGAATCAAGTTCTCAACTTCTCTTCCATGATGTATTAAGGAATAACTGCAATTCTGTTGCTTGCTTGTGAGAAAAGCTTGGTCCATTACACATTACTTGATTAGCTTACTTTTTAAAAAACTTTCTTCGTTGAGAAATGTAAAATTCGTATGAACACTAGAAAACCCGCTATAAAACAATACGATAAAACTGACAAAATTAACGACAGTTTTTCTTTTAATTAAAACTCCCTGATTCGACTTGGGTTAACGTCACGTAAAAAGTGAATAAAGACTGAATCTAAATATGTTGCAAAAAATATATATAAGGCGCGACATGCACTTTGAAGGTGAAAGAAAAAGGAATTTTCAATTTTAAAGAAATGTAGATCAAAGTTCTATTGTTTGATTTTGAGATTTTGTGTATTAAGGAAAAATACCTACAGTCACGATTTGAAAGGTGAGCTGGCTGCGAGGAAAAAAACCCCGAACCACCTACAACTACGACGAACTAAGAGAAAGGCTTATCAAGGAACTCAGACTGCTGTTATACGCTAAGACTCCACTCGAGCACTGGAAGTGTTTACGTGAGAACTTTCAGCCTGATTGCTGTTATTTTAAGCTTTCTTCATTTTATAGCAATAGCGAAATTGTGACTGACAAATTAATGTTAAAAGTGTATTTAAAGAAGATTTCTGGTGACTCTTCTCCCAGATCTACTGTGTCCAGCCTCAAACCGGGATCTACTACTAGGATCTTCGTCTTCCACTTCTGCTAGATTCTCCTCTTCCTGGCTTTCATCGTCACTGTCGTCTGACACGTTGTCTACATGCCCGTGAGCTAAATTTCTTAGGCGCCGTTCTTCGTTTCTTCTTAAAATAAACTGTTCAGCTTCCCGATCAACAGAGACTCGGTCCATGATGAATTTCGGTGAATTTTGATCGTCAAAGGTTCCTTTGTTGTAGACTAAAGGATCTTCCTCTGATTGCTCCAGCCAATTTATTTTGAGTTTTTCCTCCAGGAAACAATCATTCCTGCTGTGGAGATCTTCACAGAGGATTGCCAGAAAAAAGGGCTCCAGGTACGTCCTGTAGTTATGCTTAAGAGCGACAACTTCTCCTTTTGAAAAAACATACAACTCTGTTCTTTTCCACTGACGTCCCGGCATCCAGGTGATCACCACTTTCTTCCTCGAGGCCCTGGAGTTCTTCAAGCATGTTTAAATTTCGAGTTTCTGGCAAAGCCAAAGGTAGTGTCCCAGCTCTTGGGTTTTACCCCTCACCCTTTGCTGTCTCACTCCCTGTCCAAACTCTTTGGCGAAAAGCCTAAGCTCCTTAGCCTTCTCCCTGGTCTCATCCCTCTCTTCCAGAGTGTGCGCAGTCCTTGACTTACAGCGTTCATACAGCCATTCAGGTTCTTTTTTATGAACTTTCTTTTCAATGTAATGACTTTGAGGACCACTGTAAACTACGAAGGAAGACTGAAAGGTTTTCTGAAGCGACTCAATGATGCAGTTTGGCCTCCGGCTTGCGTAATCGTGCATGTCTGGTGTCGGCCTACTCGGCGTCCTCATCCCGGCAAAGATATGTTCGACATGCAAGGTTGTGAAACTGGAGAAATCAATTTCTTCTGCAATGTGAAGAAGACGCTTGTCACCTATAATTGACTTGATCTTGGCAAATGAAGAGTGTAGCATTTGGAAAGAGTCTCTGGTTGGTTTCGTAAACCCAAGATCTGGTCCTTGTGGGCATCTCCGTCCCGTTCGAGCACGTGCTTGGACTTCTATCTCTTTTATCAAATCGGCTCTTCCCTTAAGAATCTTTAAGCCATCATTCAGACATGTGTTGGTGGTTTACATAATCGTTACCCGAATCTTCTCTTAGTTGAAAGAGGTCAATGAACGAATCCATTTTTTCTCCAAGGAGCCTGTAAGTGGTGAGACTTGTAATTATTCTGAGAGCTCTTTTACTTGTGTCACAAACGAAGACAGTCTCGCCAAACGCAACAAGTGAAGACGGTGACTTAAAGGCAACTGTGTAGCCGTCCTGAAAACCCTGAACAGTTCCCAGAGAGTACGTTATACGTGACTCTTCTTCGAAGAAAAAGTTGACTGTGTGGTCTTGGCAATCAGAGAAAACGAGTTTTTCCTCAGTACGTCCGATACCGAGAATTGACGAAGGTTTTTTCTTCAACACACTTGACATCAGTAAAGCCCCGTTTTGCCAACGAATACGCTTGATTCCGTAGTTGTGTAGTGACACAAGTAGGCTCTGTGGATCTTGATAAATGCAAAGCGGTTGACCTGTTGTCAGTTCCAAAAGAATTTCCACGTCTGCGTTATAGCACTTCTGGTCAAGTGCAAAGGTAAAATTTGACGCTTTAAAAATAGTCTTCTTGTCAAAACTGAGTAGCAAAATAGACGTGTTCTCGCTAAGTTCTTCGCCCTCTGAACTGGGATTTGTTGTCATAGAAACCACGCGTCCAAGATCAGTTTTTTCGTAGTCATTGTTTGACCGAAAACACACATCGTAGACTTTAACTTTTCCGGGGTTACTTGTTGAACTGCTTGCTGCAACAGGTTCTGTGGCATCCTCATCATCATTGGTGTCAAGTTGTAACAAGGTACGACTCTTATTCAACAGTGACTTGATATCAATGATCTTTAGATAGGATGTGCGATCAGATGCTAATACCACCAACTTATCGTCTTTAACGACAATTCCTTGAGGACTGGAAACTCTCGATTTCGGACCAACAACAGGAACAACACAGACGGGATTGTGCAAATTTGCCATAAAAATGGTTGACTTCTTTTTGTCGCAAATAAAGAGAAGGCTGTGCTTTGGAGAAAATGTGATTGCAGATGGAAACTTGAGTAGGCTGTCTGCAGGATTCTGACGCCAAGATCTGTCGTGCTCAGGTATGAGTGTCGCAACAACAGGATCATTAGGCAATGAATTTAATAATTCCTTGTGGAAGATGGCGACGGCGGTGTTCATGTCCATCTGATCTTTGTTGCGCAAACAGCTCCGCGGAAGTACACTGGCAATTGGCTTGGAAATAACTTTATCCGCATCCCCACGGGCACAGCTTAACAACTTCAGACTGACAAGGAATTTTCCTATAAAAGTCCAGTAATTAAATAACGCACTTCTCCCGAGTTTGAGAACATGAGACGGATCTGGAATTGGAACTTTCAGGTCTTGGTCTCGTTGAAGTTGCGTCATGTGAGCTCTTTGGGCAGCTTCGGAGTCAGACACCCAGGACATCTCGAGCATACGTGTACATGGAACATCATCAAGCCGACAAGGTTTGCACTTCCGTCTCATCGGTTCCGTCGAATCGTAACCAAGGGCAACACAGGCTTCGCCTACGACGTTTTGCTCTTCACAAGCAGCACAAGGAACAGCACAGTTAGAGCCACTCAAAAGACAGTTCGTGCAGACCTGCAAACTCTCCTGAGTCTCTTGGTCATAGCCCTTGATCCTAGCCGCGCCTCCTTTAGATGATCGGAAGAAACAGCCGACTGAAAAGGAAATTAATCCATCCAGACTTGCTATGCGAAACTCCTGAGCTTCACTGACAAAATCTAGTGATTTCAAGTACTTAAGAATATCCTCCTCACTCCTGGAGCACAAATCTTTCACTTGCTGAAATGTGAGAAAATAAGGGTCCTCCAACCCGATAATTCTATGAAGCTGTGGGGCATATCTTAATGCAGGCTTCAGTAGCATTCCATCCGTAGATTTATTGACAAGGAATACTTGCAAATCCGTCTTGTGTGGCTCAACTGGCTTGACGTTAAAGTCCAGTAGCAAGTCGATAGCTGTCAAAATTTCTTCTTTGAAAGCAGTGCTTTCAAATGTTGGAGCAGGATTTCTCTTTGATGTGGTATTGGATGCATGAAGGCGAAATTGCGATTCTCAAAGAACTCTTGCATAGAGGTTGGCTTTTCTTTGCCCTTTCCAGCACCATCTCTACCTCTAAAAAGGTAGCTGCATGATTTGCCAAATTTGAATTGCATCCTTTCTTGAAATCTGGTTAAGGTCTTGTAGTTGGTAGCAAAGTTGGCCACTCTACCTCTATTAAATGACTCCCACAGGAAAGCTTGAGTTCCTTGATAAAAAACATGTTCTTTGTCGAGCACTTCCAAGGTGGTCGTAAAAAAAAGGAGCCCCTAAGCTTGATCCACTTCTTGCATAGGAACAACCACTTTAACTTGTCTATGCATGTCAGCAGCCCCTTTAAGATCTTGGTACGAGTTGTAAGGTTTAATAAATTTCTTCAATTCGCGCATTAGTTCAGAATATTCATGGTAAGCTGGCGACCTTTCTTGCAGTAATTTTTCAACAGCATCTACTTTAAAAAGCATATCGTGCGGCATACTTCTAAGTTCACTTATGGTTTTGCGAATATCTTCGCTCTCTTTCGCGGTCATTTCCTCTAAAGCAAGAAGTTTGCGTTTTAACTTTGAAACGTGTGCACCCATAGCTATCAAATACACACCGAGCATGTTTCTCTCGTGGCAGCATTTTTGTCTTTTGATATGTTCATCAACGTTGACAATTTGCAAGTTCTTGTTTAGCTTCAATGTTTTCCTGCAGACATTACAAAACACTGCATTCTCTGATACCACTGACATCTGGTTTCCACATTTGCTATGTATGCGGAGAGCAAACCTTAAAAGCTTTTCTTCTTTTTCATTCACGCTTTGAAAGAGAATCGCTACAGACACACTCTCAATGATGCGAGAAACGAGATCGGAAAACACCATTGATATCTCAACGTCCTCTTCCCTTTGGCATGGTGAAGAACTCATGGAATTTACCTCGGGATGACTTGTAGTAGTCGCGTATATTTCGCATAATCCTATCCAGTTTTGGTAGATTTTAGAACAGCTCCTAAAGTAACGCAAGCATGCTAGAAGATCCTCGATTGATTTAAGGCACAACAGATCAAAGCCATCGTAGTAAAAAAAGGCAGTAATATCAGACAGCTTGGAGAGACCAAAACGATCAACGACGGATTTTTGAAAATGTTGTAAACCATTCAGATAAGGCCATGGAAGAGTAATTATTCCCTTAAGAGAGGCCAAAGATATGTCCATTTGTGGTCCCAATAGTTGGCATTCCACTTTGAACAAAATGCTGTCCTCGTCTATGTCAAATGTGTCTACATAGAAAAGGAACCACACAATTAAAAACGAGGAAATGTAATCTTCTGTTTTGTAATATTTAATTCATCATTTATTTTATTTGTCACTGAATAACATGTACATGTATCGACCATTGCTAACAACAACACTAGAAAATGCCTTGTATGTGTTCATGTTATTGAAAACAACACTATAGTAAAGTATAATTCAATTGGAGGTTCATTGTCGTCCCGAGTCTTGCAAATTCTCGTTGGTGTTATTATTACTGCGAAAATAATTCTTCAATGTGCGCGATGCTTGTCTTTCTCTGTTACGACAAGTCGTCGTTAGATGCCTCTTTATATTTCCAACTCGTCTTTTGCCATGCAAGGCACCGACATAACCACAAGAACATTTAAATTTGTTTCCCTCTGTTAGAAACACTGTTGGAAAGTCTTTCTTTATGCGCTCAACAAATTCTTTATCTAACTTTGACAATTGTTCCACAGGCTCTCGCGAACAAGCCGCAGATTTCTGTTGCCTTGTTTCGGCAGGCTCTTTGGCTTCTGTAGGGAGCTGAGATGGAAATTTCCTCTTTATGACGACATATATTCTATTCATATCAGTGCTGTTTAGAAATTGAACATAGTTTGATTTGAATTTGCTAAGGCAAAATGCAAAATCTAACTCCCGCGTCACTGGCATCACTTCGAAACCGTCGTTATAATATTTTTTGGGTTGGTCGAAATGCAAGCCTGTACAACCATAAGCTGTTTTAATGTTCTCTATAAATTCGCGAAAGGAGGGAGGTTCGCCATCTATTTGCAATTCAAGGGTCCTCCTGCCATCAGCTGGGAAAAACCCAGAGACTAACGGTGGCCATTTCAGCACCTTAATGGACATTTTATCGACGGTTTCCGCTGCAACAACAACATAACGACACAATAAGTTGACAATAGATTTTGTTGATTTTGACCAAGCAAATCTTGAAGCCTTGCTATTGTTGTTTTTAGCCATATATACACTTACCCTGCGAGCAGAGGCTGTCTTTAAGAGGCCCTGACTGTAAATATCGAGAATCGGTGGACAGGCTCGAAAAATCGAAAATCCTGATAACTTGCCAGAAGAACACTTTTGGGGAGCTATCTTCGAAAATATTACTTAAACTTCTTGGAACTCTATTGTTTTCCAGAAATGCACAAAAAACGAAAATACCGGTTTTTCCTAATTAATTATGCAAAAATTAGGCTCAAAATTTAACAGATTGAGTTCGCTGGTTTTCAAGCAATTTGCAACGCTAGAAAACAAATTAAACTTTAAATAATATCACTGCTCTTCTACGTTGTAACAATGGGATTTTCGTGTAGTTTTGCTTAATTTACGAGGATTGGTGGCTCTTTGAAACAAAGGCATTTTACGCACTTCGGGAAAAGGCAAAAATTGGGTAACTTCAAAGGCTTAAAGTGGGACTTGGTATGTGTAATATCAAATTGAAATAAATACTGTGATAAAGTTTGGCCCTACTACTATTAAGATATGAAATAAAAAATCTGGGCAATTCAGGTTCCCGCTGATAAGAACAAAAATTCGCAGACCAGTGTTGCCCAAAATTTGCATAATTTGCATAATAGCAAATATGAGGTACTTTAAATGTCATGGAAGGAGGACTTGAAATATTACAAATCGTTTACTGTTTCAGTAACTATTTCGAGGTGGTCTTTCTACTACATCGGCTTCGCTGGTATCTTTTTTTCTGAAGAAATAGGCCATATAGGAATGATTAGGAAACTTGGTGGTGAAACTAGAATGCAGTGAGTGATGATATTTCGTCATATGTCTACAGTCTGGAGTAACAATTCCTCTCGTTGTTACACTTTTTTAGTGTAATTTCTTTGGGGATATACTAATCTTTTCGAACATTCAAATGTTTTCTTATACAAGTCAGTTACGTTCACGGACGCATATTGATAAGAACCAAAAAAGTAGCCCACTTTGGCCGCGTTAGCAAGGAAAACTTAAGCACCACTCAAAATAACGTCACGCAACACCACTGGACTTTCATACAATGAACTTTTCGTCTATGGAAATACCTTATTAGCCCAAAATGTTAAAGAGGCTTTCAGCCTTTTGCAAAGTATGACCAACCAAACCACCATCTTTGTTTATCTCTTAGATATACAGCCGCACACACAACTCATAAGTACATCTCCATACGTCTTGGACATCCTGGGGCAAGGACGTCCGTGTTTTGCGTTAAACCGGTAAAGGATACAAGTTATGTCCGATGGAAAAAGCATTTATTTTAACAAATAACGATAAATCACAATAAAACTCACCCTTGGTTTCTGGCCAAAACAGCGTCATTTCAAAACGTCGTTCAAAATGTAGCACTGAAAAAAGCGATGACCTCAGCAATCGAGTCACGTACACAGCAACATTTATTTCGCAATTTTGTTTTCTCGAACAGAAAAGTATCATACGTTCTGAATGCAAAGGAATGAAAGATTAAGCTCAGCTTTATAAATAAGAATGTCTTTTTGTAGTTTTGCTTCTCTTGTTGGTGGAGCTTGTGGTCCAAGTACTGAAAATCCAAGCGCAGTCCAGTTTCTTGATTTAAAAGACTGTAATAGGGACGTGAAAGCACACTTGAGGTCTTGTAACATTGTAACCAACACTGAAAGCATCGACAACGAAAGAAAATTATTGTTAGCACGTGCAGGTGAGAAGTAGCACTGTGACATTTATTCTGTGATTACTGTGATACGGAAAACAATATAAACGTACATATCGGATACCTAGGAATTTTCGTCCCAGAAAAAAGTCAGCTGCACATGACCGTCTGCCCCAAACACAGGGATGCGTACGGTATTCGCTGGAGAACTGGCAAGACAAGATGCTCTGTTCCAACAGAAGTTGCAGGCCATAAAACAACGCCCAATGTGGGAGATCGTGGGATAGACAGCAAACAATCTTGCTTTATCTTTAAAGAAACTGGAATACTTCTTCCAGCCGGATCACGTAAGTAAAACTCATGTCTATCATCTGCGGCAAGTCACTAGTCACGCAATGACAAATAAACCTACGTGAACTTATGTGGAACTGTTTCGCGCTTATTGGCCTAAATTAAACCAGATGAATTGGAGGGCAATTATTGTGTTTCAGATTTTAAGTGGAACAAAATTCAACTTATCTGGACTGCGAGTAGACTTTCATTTTTGGCCATGGCATTTGTGGGGCGGGCGAAATACACACACGCGCGCGCACGAAATTTCGAGGAGATGCGACGCGAAGGGAGCGCCGAAAATTTTCGGCGCTAACTTCGCTTCGCGTCTCCTCGAAATTTCGCGCGCGCGTGTGTGTATTTCGCCCGCCCCTACAATCACCATCGCCAAAATTACAGATTACTCGTAGTCTACAACTTATCAAACTTCAACCATTCTTTACGACTGTTTAACTACACGTGGGGGGGACCCTTTGTATGGGGAAGGGGGTCTGTTTCATTGAAAAAGGACTCTTAGTGAACAAGGGTGAGACGATAAGGTAATAAGTCTGTGTTACAGTACATTCACTGAAAGTGTGCATTTGGTGAGATTGGTATGCATCGCTTTATCATGTACATGTAGACAAGAGTGTGTAAGTGGAAAATAGACCACTCTTAAAGTTCATACGAAACTACATCCGGGACTCGGGTGGCGTATTTGCCGTATCCTCAGCTCACTGGTGAGGACATCGATGACGTCATTTTCCACTGTTCTTTGTGCAAAAACACTCTTGTCTATATAATAAAAAGAAAATTATATGGAAGCTTGAAGATAGACTTTTTTTTCCTCTTGGTAAACAAAAAAAAAACAATATTACCACTAGGAAAAAAAACATTCATATCTTCGCACCGCCGTGTATTAAATAACCTCTATAGATGTGTTAGTGTGTGTAACTAGGGTATACTCTACCCCTAGTTCTCTGTTATACTGAGGTAACAGCATCAAGTCAAACATTTTTACCCAGATTTAAAACTGATACGCTCCATACAATTTCGTTCAGCTATTTGCAGGCAATGCAGAGAAAATATTGGGAAAATAATAGCCTCAAAAAGGGACTCTGACGAACCACCAGAGCAAAGTGCCACACAGTTAGCTCCTCAGTATCCTCCATCAGTCGTGGAACCAATGATGTCACAGGCAGAATCACCACTGGTAATTGTCATTTTATTTTGTTCATCTGATATTGCCCCCACTTTTACCTGAAACGTAAAACCATATAGTTGTTTCCTTGTTTTATAATAGGGAACAGAAGGAAGCAGCACCGAGGACCTAGCTAAGGATATCAAACTCCTTTCGATTGACGAATCGTACCTCTGTGGCTCCTCTGAAACAACAAGCACGTCCTCCTCTCGTGCTGGAGAAGTGGTTCTTGGTGGTAATAGACCGCTGAGACTGCTTAATGCTTTTCTCCAAGAGTGTGATGTAAAAACCATTGAATCCCCACAGAAAGAGTGGGAGCACAGTTCGGAGAGAACGCAGAGAAGGTACATCCAGCATACCCGAGATATCCTTGTTGCAGTGCTAAAAGTGGTAGCACCGGAAAACGCAGGATACCTTTGGACTGCTCTGCAGGCCGGAAAGTATGTTAATGACGAACTTGGTGTTGACGGAATTATGCATCCATCCCAGGGTGTGTACCTGGAGGCCATTGCAGAAACTTACAAGAATGCGACCAGCTGGGACACGCAGCGCCAAATTTTGTCCATTATGACTGGCATTACAAGTTTGGCTGCTATCCGAGAGTTCATCCCCGGTCTTTCGCAGTACAGGTACACAGTGGCCAACTTGCATCGGCTACAACACGGAATAGGAACACCTGTAACAAGTCAGCAAACAGCAAGGATTCGGGTGGACGAGGCGCAACTTGATCATTTTTTGCACTTTGTCACCAGTCCCCATATTGTGCAAGACCTGCCTTTCGGCCACAAGTGTCTGCACTTGTCAAACGGCAACGTCCTGGAAGTGCCAAATGTCATTCGAGCTCTGATACCGGAGCGAATAGCTACCCAATACGAACAGTACTGCAAAGAGGTTGGTTTCACTCCCTTTAGCCAAAGAACAATGTTGCGTATATTGACTGCGTGTAGCGCGACAGTGAGAAAGAGCCTTCAGGGATTAGATTATTTCGCAGCTGATGGCGCCTCTGCATTTGATGATCTAGCTACCCTCCTTAATCAGCATTCGCACCTGATACCAGTTGCGTCACTCGAAAGATGGCAGGGAACACTAAAGAATGCCAAACTTTACCTAAAGGGAGACTTTAAGGTATCTTGTAAATTAAGAACCAGACTCCTTTCATCTCTCGACCATTTTGATCTCCTTTTTGACTACTGAGATTAAAAGTCACAGACTCGTTATGATAATTTAATGTGTGGTTTAGTTGGCAAAAATGTCAGTAAGGGTAGATTTATGTTCTTCAGTGTAGTTTGCAGACTTATCTTTTTTAAAAACATTTCTGCACATGTGGAAGGTCCTTTTGCTTTATTTACTTGCTTCGATAGTAACAGTGGACGCATTACAGGTGCAGCACACAAAAAGCGTTGTACTTTGGTCAACGAGAAGAAGCTTGGGAAACTTAAACTTGGTGTCTTAGAAGTAATGTATGAAAACTTGAGCATCCCAGTGACACCTGATCAGAGACGAAAATAATCCATTTGGTCTAATGTGTGGTTTATATTAATTGACAAAAGGTTAAATTGACAAAAAACGTCCGTCAAGGGTGGATTATATGTTCGTCAGTGTAGTTTGCAGACTAAACTTTTTAAAAACATTTCTCTATATGTAGAAGGTTGTTTTCTTTTTGTTTTACTTACTTTGTTTGATTACAACTGTGATATTTTGTTGGAAGGTGTTTCCCTGAATGTTTTTTTTTTAATTCTTCCCAGGTGCACGTAGCTGATGAATCCACAGTTGCAGATCACTGTATGACATATGCACTGAGTGACCCAAGTGACAGCTCCTTCAGACAGCAGTGCCAGCACGTTCACGACGAACATTGCCGGGAATGTGAAAATCTTGACGCTGTGTTAGACGAGATTCACACATTCTTTGAGCGGGTCTCGCTACCATCAAAAGACGACTGCGACGAGGCCATTTATGTGACAAAACACAGCAAAGAAATGATTGAAGCCTGGAAGGCTCACCAGCTCAGAACAGTGAGGCAAGACCAGTCCAGGTTGCAGATTCTCGAGCAGCTTTCGTGCGAGTCGGTGTTAATAACGCAAGACTGGGCAATGAAATTTCTCCCCAGGAAGTACCGTGAATCACAATCCGACTGGTTTGGAAAAAGAGGCATTTCCTGGCACATATCTGTAGCCGTTCGCCGCCACGATGAGCATTTGGAGTCTCAAGGGTTTGTGCACATAATCCAGAACTGCACACAGGGAAGCTCGGCTGTCGTCTCCATCATGGCCCATGTACTGGAAACCTTGAAGAATGAACATCCGGAGATACAGAAAGCGTTTTTTTGCCAAGACAACGCAGGTTGTTACCATAGTACAGCAACCATTGCGTCAGTACCAGCCATAGAGAAAGAGACAGGTGTACAAATTGCCCAGATAGCATTTTCTGATCCGCAAGGGGGAAAGGGACCTGCTGATCGCATGGCTGCGACCATAAAAGGTCATATTTCAAGATACGTAAACGAGGGTAACAATGTTACTAACGCGAGAGAAATGGAGGAGGCGGTCCTCTCGCATGGGGGCCTCCCTGGAATTAGAGTTGTTACGCTTGAACGCATCGGTGAACCAGAAACTGTCGGAGCGCAACAGAAGATTACTGGTGTTAGCAAACTTAACAACTTTAACTTTTCGTCTGGAGAAATGAAGGCGTGGCAAGCGTTTGGTATTGGTCCCGGAAAGAACATTACTTTGGAAGGAATAAAGGGTAACCGTTGTATTTTGTTAGTTTCTGAAAAATTATTAGTGACTAATGGTATTATTGTTATTTTTTGCTGCAGAATTCCGGTACCATAAAATTTCGGTTTGTTTCTCCCCCGGAGATTTCAAGGAGGTGGCTCCTAGATTAAGGAAAAAAGAGGCTATTCTGACAGCTCCAGTGGATCAAGAAGAAGGCGACGATGAAGCTGAAAGCGAAAAACAAATATTTATGTGTCCCAAAGAAGGCTGCACTCGGGGTTTTCAAAGGCATTCGTCCTTAGAAAAACACCTTACGTTTGGCAAATGCACCAAGTCAGTTGAAAGAGAAACACTCATCGACAAGGCAATGATAAAATATGCCGCAACGCTACAGGAAGGCGAAAGTGCACTGCCAACAATTTCTGCGACCATTTCCACTGCAGCTGACCGGTCAGTAGCACCACCTGAAGGATGGGCGTTACGGAAAACGAAGAAAGCATATCGTTTTAACGAAGAGCAACGGCGATATCTTGAAGCAAGGTTCACCATTGGCCAGGAGAGCGGCATGAAACTTGATTCAGAAGTTGTTGCGAAGGATCCAGTGGGGAACGCTTATTCAGGGTATCCGAGTTTTTGACTACTCAACAGGTGGCGTCTTTTTTCTCTCGGATGGCAGCCAAGACAAAACAGCAAACCATTCCGGGAGCAACTACCAGCGACCCAGATATCAGTGCCATGGAGGATGAAGAAAACTTTTCTAAAGCGAAGGAAGCTGTGATGGACGCTTTACATGTGCAGCACCCAGTAAGCTACGACCAGTATGACATTTGTACTTTGGTCAAAGAGAATAAGCTTGCAAAACTTAAACTTGGCGTCTTAAAAGTAATGTGCGAAAACTTGAGCATCCCAGTGCCACCTGATCGGAGACGAAAAGCCCCCTACATCTGTCTTTTGGAAGATCTGGTGAAAAACTGCTCTTGCAGTACGGTTTAAGTCCCCTTGCGTACACAAAATACGACACAGCACTGCAAGTTACTAGCAAACAGTTTTAGGCAGATAGAGACTTGTATAGCGTCTTCTCGGCGCTAGTCAAAATTTGTGTACTGATTGGCCAGAATTTCTACCAATCACTATATGAACAACCCTGGTGACTTTGCGATTTAGGAGCAGTCTTTCTCTCGCTAATTTCTTAGGATCACTACATTCGAATAGCAAAAAATGCAGATATTCTAAAAGTGTATGTGAGACTCCTGTTAAGTGAACGTGATGAATTTTTCACGGGTAAAATGACTCAAAGGGCCCAAAAAGAAAATCGGAGAATAAACACCAAGGTGCAAAGAAAATATTTTACCCCGGTGGGGTTCACTTTACAGCACTTTCACTCACACCATAAAAATAGTAAAATATATTTTCACATTATTGCTACAAACTCCAGCGGTTGATATTTTTGGAGCTTGACAACTGCGAAGTTTACTTTGAAGTTCCGACAAAAAAGTGCAATCTATCCTGTCATTTAACGGCAGTTAGCCCGTCAGTGTCTCCATATGAATGCGTGATTTTGTTACGTTCAAAAGTTGACCGGCTACCAGAGGTTTTAGGCCTTTCAATGTTGCAAGGGAATAGTTAAAACAATAACCAAGATTTTCCTTACCTTGGCCGGCGTATTAAATTACAGCTGTAGTAAATATTATTCTGAAAAGCGAACCTGTATATTTCAATGACACTTGCGTAAATTTTACTTTTGTTTCTTAGCTTGTATGTATGCGATCTTTATCGCGATCTTTCCCAATGACAATTAAGCAAGGGACTATCAAAAGTAACGATTTTGTTTCAAGCTAAAGAATGAAAACCCTAAGTTAATTTACCTGCTAAGTTGACAAGAATGTTGACGTGACAGTGGTAACGCAACACTTTGTGTGGAACTTTTTCTCCATCGCGTCAGATTTACGTAGAAACAGTGTAAGCCCAAGTCAATGCAAGAATAGATTAAAAGAATGTTTTGGTTCATTCTTTGTGTGTCTTCAGTAAATAAAACCTTCTTACCTGAGCTCAACCAAACTAGATCACTTTCGAGAAGACCTACACCAAACTAACACTATGCAAATTTTGGTAACACCGGTCTGCGAATTTTTGTTCCTATCAGCTGGAACCTGAATTGCCCAGATTTTTTATTTCATATCTTAATAGTAGTAGGGCCAAACTTTATCACAGTATTTATTTCAATTTGATATTACACATACCAAGACTCATTTTAAGCCTTTGAAGTTACCCAATTTTTGCCTTTTCCCGAAGTGCGTAAAATGCCTTTGCTTCAAAGAGCCACCAATCCTCGTAAATTAAGCGAAACTCCACGAAAATCCCATTGTTACAAAGTATAAGAGTAGTGATATTATTTAAAGTTTAATTTGTTTTCTAGCGTTGCAAATTGCTTGAAAACCAGCGAACCCAATTTGGTAAATTTTGAGCCTAATTTTTGCATAATTAATTAGGAAAAACCGGTATTTTCGTTTTTTGTGCATTTCTGGAAAACAATAGAGTTCCAGGAAGTTTAAGTAATATTTTCGAAGATAGCTCCCCAAAAGTGTTCTTCTGGCAAGTTATCAGGATTTTCGATTTTTCGAGCCTGTCCGCCGATTCTCGATATTTACAGTCAGAGCCTCTTAACCCTTTCCCCTGTAGAGAAAAGGGAGGAAACCTCTACAGAAGTCGTGTATTTCTTTTGCCGGTTATGCCACTATCATACAAAATCCTGCATAACGAGATTCATACTTTCCGGTTTTATACCGGGGCAACCGGCTTTTATGCGTGAGTCTGTATTGGTGATGTATTTGATGACCGAAATTGAGCCTGCATTATCAAGCAAGATGGCGCAAAGCTGCATGGATTGCACGATATTCGGAAGTGCTTTAAACACGTCTTGTCTCGTAGAGAATCAATCATCGCATGCTACTACTCAACAAAAAACGCCAAAATCAATAGAAAGTTTTAGAAATGGTAAAGATACGTTTGTGTCATTGCCAGGCACGGAAAGTCGCTTTGAATAAACGTTTTTCTAGGGGTTTTCACCGAGGTCATGACTCACTACGTTTTCGTTTGAAGTGACGATAACCAGTGAAGCGCGCGTGCCGGAACCTGGAGCCATGCATGTACAAAACAAGTAAGCTTATAACAAGTAAGCTTTGGAAAGAGGCGGTTTCCTAGCAACCACTGCGCATGCTCAAATAAAATACTACACGACTTCTGCAGGGGTTTTCTTCCGTTCCTCTTCGGGGAAAGACTTAAAGATAGCCTCTGCTCTCAGAGCGATATTCACCCCAATAAACAACATGATTACTCAACTCGTCCTTTGCAAAATATTTTGTATTAAAGCATGTTCTTACTATCAAATAATAAGATTAATAAGTGTCATCCTCGATGACACTTTCGATGCTTTGCAACGTTGCCCTGTGAGTTGGGGTTTTAAAGTTTGTAAACATCAGTTGATATTCATCAATTCAACAATGATGTAATGTCATGCAGTGCAGTGCAGTGCAGCGCAGTGTAGTGTAGTGTAGTGTAGTGTAGTGTAGTGTAGTGTAGCGTAGTGTAGTGCAGTGATATTAGTTATTCACAATTGAAAATTATGGGGAATAGAATTAAACTGCTCCTACCCTGCATTTAGGTTAGAAGGTTCCTTTTCACAGTTTTTGCGCACGCTAAACTCTTCCATGGACATTTGGCATTTCTTCTTTCTGAACGAAAAAGAGGTATCGTACTCATTACTTCAACTATTAACAAGAAAACGCAAGCAATAAGGACACTTTCAAAGTCCGTTTTTCCAAGAGGAATGGCTATATTTGCTTCAATCCTTTTGTGTTACGGTTTTCTATTTATATTGATGGATACTCGATATAAAAACATAGACGTATGTGCCAAATATTGCTATATGCTACACGTTGCGTCCACGGCTCACACTAAATTAGTGACATTAAACGTCTTTATACTATCCCAAGAATATTCACACACTGTCTGGGTGCAATACATGTATAACACCCAGGACGCGTGCGATACATGCAATTAAAGAATAAAAATGATAATTATTTACCTTGACCTATCGTGATGGTAACTTCTTGGTGATTGGGATCTCGAGCGGCGCTGGGACCTGTAAGAGAAATGTTACAACAATTTTGATTTCATTGCTAAAATTTCAAATAGCCTGTTTATATAGCAGTTGACATCGTGGTAAGATTCTTTTGCTGTTGTTGAGGACAGAAAAGAATTATATGCAGCGAGTAGCCCCCCCCCAACTCCAAAAAAAAATAACGAATAAAATAAAATCATGCATTGCCTTTCCAAACGTTTTACCAAGACAAAAAATATTCATGCAAGAAATCAAACAAAAATTTTATCCGAATTCCCCGACCTGCGCCATAATTTTTCATTATTTTTATGTTGCTCCGTACCTGACAAATATTGTACTACTCGGAGGGATTTCTGGAGGTAGGAGTTGGAAATAAGGTATAGTAGCTCAATAGCCTACGAAGCCTTTTGTAGTGAGCAGGTACCAATCGATATATTTTGTCCCCTAAGTAAACGCCCCCATCCTTTCAACGCGCAATTTCCACTGCCTCAACCTCGTTCCCAGGGCTTTTCCCTTGGTAACTTGGAACGGGCGGGAAAAGAGGGTCTTTTCCCGCCCGTTCCAAATTACCAAGGGAAAAGCCCTGGGAACGAGGTTACCCCGAAAGCATGATGAAAGTGATGGTCAAGGGCTTCAAAAAACTGAACAGAAGCAAAGCACGTTTAAAAAACTTTGCTTACTAGAATAGACAGTGTCTTATCATCGAGGATGTGCATTTCTCTCCCTGCCCGCAATATTTTCGCTTGTTCGCTTGCTGTGATATACTAGTGATATTACTCGCCAGCGTGACTTGTTATCACAGCAGTCATCACACAACAGGGTGTCAGGTTTACAATAAACTAAAGCTTCACCCTTGTCGTTCGTGCAATTCATGTCTGTGATGACAATCCGGCGAACGAGATCTGGATCTTTTCGACTGAGATTTCCGAGATTTGAGTAAAGAAAACGGGATCTTAGGAAGTGTCAATGACAATGTATCTGACCAATTCTGGTGCATTGTTCTCTACTATCACTGAAATTATTTACTTCTTAATCTTCTGATACTGTTGCGCATTGCAATATATCGGTAGTTATAGATAAAGCAACATACATCTATCAAGCTTTATAAAGGAATTATTGCTGGATAAAACATAAGAGAACAGTTAACTGACCGACTTGATGATCGTCTTCGGCTTTCTGATCGCCGTGACCGTTCTCTGGCTCGCGACCAGGAATAGAAACGTGATCTAGAAATATGAAGAACAGTGGCCTTCAATTTGCACGCAGCATTTTACAACCATGATATCAACAGATCAATACGGTAAGGGTATGGTAATAATTGCAAAATAGAAGTTAAACTGTCATACCGTCGTTCTCGACTTCTTTTCCTTGACTTGTCCATAGTCAATCCCGCATCATGAACGCATGGTACCGATAAGCGAGTATCCGATTTCTCAGCGAGTCCGACAAAGCGGAAACCACAAAGTTATGCAACATGAAATACGAGCGAGAAAAGCTTTAAACAGCTGATTGCGTGACGGAAACGTAAAAGAATTGAAGTATAAAGGTTAAAAGCTTTTTCAATAGTCCTGCAAAGAGGCCTTTTTCCTTGCAAAACGGAATATTCTTGTTTCTCATAAAGAATAAAGTATCTAAAAAGCGATCGATCCTTGATCCCCTCCAAGACCAAAAAAAATTGGCTGATCCGGATCCCATCACTTGTGACCCGGGATCCCGGGTCCATGATCCCGATCCCGAAACTGTGATCCCTGATCCCATATACCTGGTTACGACCCTGCTCTTTGATGCATGAATATTCGTAGCATAAGCCTTCAAATGTAGTTCTTTCCAATCCTGACATTGAGCAAGCGGGAAACATCTCCCAAGACTCAGCGAACTTTTATCACTGTTTTACTGACAAACGAAAAGCGCACTGACGATGAAGACGAGCAACCGTGAGGAAACAATGTAGAGGCGAGAGTCAGTGGATTTCTAATTCCCTTTGAGCCCTCCCCCCCCCCATGTCGGTTTTTGCAAGTTGCAAACCAAATATTTCTTGGCTTTTATCGAGACATTTTCTCGAAACGTGCTAGTGCTGGGACTAGGGTCATTAAACTCACCACACTGGGTGGGTTCCCAAGTGAACCCACCGGGTTTCAACTTCTTTTATATATTTTGACACAGTTTTTCACTAGCTAGCTCTGGCATGGCGTTAAGGCAGGACAAATTTTAAAGCAATCAGGTATCATAAACTAAAACCAAACCAATTACAAGATGCAGACAATCAAATGAGCAAATAAGAACTCGTAGCAAATACACGTGACCAGTGCCAAGCGTGGAAAAAACAACGTTCAAGGGCGAAACAAATTGGTTGTCATTGCAGTATACCTTCTTAAATCTACTTAACTGTCTTAGTAGGCTGCCAAATTGTTTGAAGACGGTTTCCTAATACATAGGGTTTTCAGCCATAGCCTTCTCGCTCTCTTCTCGGCCGGGTCATATTTGTTGTTGTTCTGTTTTTCTTGTGTGTGTTTTTTGTTTTGTTTTTACTAACTGCTCTTGGTGTAGTGACATTTATTTCTCGTGACAGCAGCAGACACAAACTGGCAAAAGATGTGTCATCTTGGCAGCCCCGCTAATAAAGCATGTGTCATCTTAAAAGCAGGAATGTTTGCCACCGTCACAAAGAAACAAATAGTCTTCCGCTAATTGAGTTCCAACCTGGGTTTCAACTCTTTCTTTTTATTCTCTCTTTTTTTTTATTTCTCGTGGCAGCAGCAAACACAAACTGGCAAAAGATCTGTCATCTTGGCAGCCCCGCTAATAAAAGATGTGTCATCTTAAAGGCAGGAATGTTTGCCACCGTCACAAAGAAACAAATAGTCTTCCACTGATTGAGTTTCAACCAGGGTTCAACTCTTCCTTTTTTCTTTTTTTTCTTTTTTTTTTTCTCAAACTTCATTGCTATGAGAAGTGAGAAGACTATGTATGGCTCAGGTTGATCACGTATTTCGCTAAAAGCTGCTTTCCGACTAAAGGTTGCTGCTTTGAACTTTTTAAATATTTCTGTGCTCATTTTTCCAGTTCGAGACTTAGTTATGTAGGCCGCTCTCGTCCTTAACTCTACTTGCTGTGGCCGATAGGCTGACAAATTGTTTCAAGAAATTATCTGAGCACAAAGGTTTCGTAACCATAGTTTTCGTTTCTTATTCACGGACAGGTCATTATTATCATATGTTTGTGTTTGTTTGTTGTTGTTGTTGTTGTTGTTGTTTTTTTTTTTTTTTGGTTTTTATCAACGGCTATATATTTCTTGTGACGACAGCAAACACAAACTGGCAAAAGGTGTGACATCTTGGCAGCCCTGCTAGTGAAAGATGAGTCATCTTAAGAGCAGGGATGGTTGCTACCGTCACAAAGAAACAAATATATATATATTCTTCAACTGAGTTTCAACTCTTCCATATTTTTGCTCAAACATTACTCCTGTAAGAGCTGAGAAGACTCGTAATGTTACTCAGAGGGGTTAGCCTGTATTAACTAAGTTATGGACTGGCAAAATGAACATCGCAATAACTGAAATTTCAAATATCTTTCCATAAATCAGAGTTAGTAAGAGGCAAAAATACTGTCAACTTAGTGGACAGTCCTTCCAACAAAAGAGGTGTCTCTTCCATCGTCTGACTTGTTTAGTAGACCGAAAAAACAAAGCCGATTTCAAACACTACCGATTTCTTCTGATTCTTTCCTTAGCATCTTACTGCAACCAGACCTTGTAAACAATTTAATGTGGATTAGCTGAAATTAATTTTAATACATACATTTGGTATCCAACTTGTCATACAATGCTGTTTTGCGTTTGTTCGATCCACACAATTCCCGCCGAAATTATAAACATTATAGTGCTTTTGTTGAGCACTGATCAAAGCCGATCCAAAATACTGGCGAGAAAAACCTGGCATGTAATTCATGTAACTTCGCGTTTGTGATTGCTGTAATGAGTCGACGAAATCTTAAATGCAACCAAGGCATATCTGAGATAAATAGCAACGCTGTTAAATTCAGTTGCAGAACGAACCGGATCAGTTGCAGAATCAGTTGCAGAACGAACACGTGGGGTCGTCTCTCATATACCGGACATGTGGCTTTGTTCAGTTCTTGTAGCCCTCTAATATTTTTCCATGCCGACAAGACTACTAAGCTAGCAGCTACATACGGATTCAACTTACCGGAGTCCACTACGCGAGACTTTTGTAAAGGACATCAGGGAAGATTTTTGTAATCTTGTTCACTGTAATCTAGTTTGAATTTATCCCATTGTTTGATACAAAACGAAAACAAGATGTCGATTCCCAGGCTAACGTCAATCTAATCACGTCGCTTTTAAGCTTCGGAGACGAGTACACTGACGGTATTGGTAGGAAAATAACCACTGAAATCCGCGTTTAACAACCACTTGTGATACCGCATTGTTTCTCAAGAAAATGAAACCAGAAACTGCAAGAAAACACTTCATTGATCCTTTGCGTTGCTGGCATCCGGTGACAAATAATGATGCACAAAAGTTAAAAGACCTCCTGGTCGCGGCACTCCTGTTTGAAAGTTTATTCTTGGCGAAAGTCCATCGCGGAGTTTTCTTGTTAAACTCAACAGTCAAATACTAGTCGCAACCAACCAACAGAACAAGCGTTATTATTTTGCTTTTCGCCGCGTTTTCTTACACCTTGAGCGGTCTCACCTTGCCGCAGATAAATTTTATAAATGAGTTTTTGGTTCGAATTTCCTATTTGATTGGCCAAAATTGTCTGGTGATGACTTCTGAATGATGCGTTAACACTCCCCTATGGGAAAATCAAGTCACGTTTTATTATGACTTGATGACATGTATAAGTCTGTCCTTACGTCTCCGCGGTTCTGTTTTAGATTTGATGCAGTGACATTTCGATCATGAAGCAGCAGATTAAGACGCCTCTAAGCCCATTAGATACGCTTGAAAAACCCCTCACAAATTCTTAGAAAAGTTTTCTAAGAATTTGTATGGGACAACAGGAGGTACTTACAGTTCGCGCTTTCTCCGTCCTGTCATGAATTGACAGTCTCCTGGTTGCCAGTAGCGATTTAAAACTGACCAGGGCCACTAAAAGTTGAGGTTTGTTTTTATTGACATGTGTCTCCAGTCTTACTTTGAGTTCTACAGTATGTGGTACTTTTTCCACATGATTATTGACAAATACCTGGATAAAAGACTTAATTCTCACCCTGCTTGGGATACTGGCCCAAGTTGCAATTCAATGATTCAAGCGCTGAAGTTAATTTTTTACCCTGCAACTTAATCAGTAAAAGTAGAGAATGAGATGTACAAAAAAATTACATCCACCTGCTTTGAACTCGATTATCGTAAGCATATTTTCCCAAAAGTGATCAACACATAACTTTTAATAAAAGTTTTTTGAACCTTACTTGATCTAAGAAACATTCTTGAGTCATTAGATGTATACACCTATTTCAATTCAGGTTGCTTCAGTGATGCCTGATGCATGTTCGTTGTTTCATAGACTACAAAGCATCATGTTTGCGATAAATAAATGTATTGATCACTTTTCGTGCTGAAGACACTCCAGGAGAAACCCAAATTATAAAAAAATATACATTTGCTCTTCCTTTAGGACTAATAGCTAGAGAAAAGTAGCGATAAATTTAACGAGCATGATGCACTGCGGTCTATGAAACATGCATCACTGAAGCAACCTTTTTTGAAACAGGTATATAACTAATTTGCAAGCAGTGAAGAAAAGCCCGGCTTATAAACAAATGGAGTTAGAGATAAAATAAAGTATGTTATGTGTTATGTTATGTGTTACATTAGGAGAATAGCCTGACTTTCTTGCTTTAAGCAATAGCTGTTTGAAACATTAATTTTAACAGCAACGCTGTAATTAAAGTTACTGAAAACATAAAGGATGCGATGCCTCCCTTTCACTTGGCCAACAAATAACATACGATTCACAGACGAGTGTACAAAAACCATCACTTCATATAACGTTTATTTAAAGACTTACGAAACTTAATAAACTTTAGTTACCAGCCTACGTGTCTATCTTTCGGCTTTTCGCTACCGGAACGAAAATGACAAATTACTTAAACACTGGACTAACGATAAATATGAAACATCACACTATAATGATCGATCGGTAAAGCCCTGCTAATATATTAAGCTGTTTACCGAAGACAATAAAAAGCTATAATTACACGTACCTGACATGAGCAATGCAGCGAAAAATGAAGTGCTGTCCTCTTTCCGAGAAACCATTAACAATTCTTAAGCAAATTTCTAGCAAAACACCTTTTCACCCATTTTTCAGCTTTTGTCGCTTGCTTTGCCGCCGCGCCTAAAAAGTGCACCAGTCTTCCAACCTCGTCCCCATGGTCTTCTCGCTTTTCAAAATGGCGCAGCTCGGGAGAAGACCCTGGCACACAGCAGATCACGTGTCTCCAGCGAGGATGGAGATGTATTCAAAATGGCGGCTACGGCGAAAAGGGTGAGAAGAACTGGGTACGAAATGCTAAGGTGAAGATAAACAAAATGGCAAAAAAAGCTGAAGTTCAGTTCAAGAAAAAATAGGAAAAACAGACACGTTTTGCATGTAAGAGTCTTAGGAATACGGCAAAGTGTTAGAGGTCTTGTTTTGCTGTTCATTGTTTCTTTTTTATTATTTTAAAGTTAAGAATAATGGGTTTGAGCGTACTCGACACTCGACTGCCGAATTCCGGACCGCTAGTTGATTCAATGTTGCTCAAATGAACGTATTATATTTTTGTTTTATGAGGCTTTGGCAATAAATTGTCTGATCGTTACATTGTTACAAATCTGTCCTTGTTAAATATTGTTATAAATCCGTCCTTCTTAAAATTATATGCTTCAGCTTTAGACTTTTAAAATATATCAGGCTCAGATTAAGCTTAAAATATAAATCTTATGAAGTGAGCTTAGGCCTTAAATAAAACTAGTGCTACAAAATATTTATTCTACATGGCTTTCATCTCTGTGAGTTCAGTGGAAATGACTCATTTATGGAAATGACTCATTAATTTTTGATCTGGCATATTCCAGGTGCTGCTTTGGAGGAGGTGATGATCATTTTGACTTTGTTGAATTTATTTGTGCCCATTCTTTGCACTACAGTTTTGCTTGTACAGTTGTAGATCTCCAGGCTTTGTCGCTTTCAATATTGTTTTCTACACTTTAGTTTCAGTAAGTCTCATTAATTACTAGAACTGAAGAGATCGTGAGACTGTAAATAATGGAGAAATAAAGCATTTTAACAGTGCATAGATAAAGTTCTCTTTGCATGTTAGACCCGTTCTAGGGATAATATTCCCAGGTTTGAAAAATTTTCTGCTTAACAACTTCAAGCAATTGCGTTTTCTGGGTGTAGTTTGAAAGTGTTTGAAAAATTTAAATCAGTGGGAAAGAGAGGATTTCAGGGAAAAAAAGGAGACAAAAAGATTTCATGAAGTTTTGAAATTGGAATTTGTAGTTAGGCCTTTAAGCCCCAGTAGTGACAAACAAACATCTAATTTCTCCTTACAATATCACTACTTGTTCAAACATACAGGCCCTGAGAATAAAGGAAATGATCACCAAAAATAAAATTTCTGGATGTTTATGTGAATTCTCTCAAGTAGTACCATAAGACATTTACGGAGAATAGTGAGGAGAACATGTTTGCTGACATCGGGGCTTAAAGTTAAGAACAAGGAATATCATAATTGACTTCTATCAACCTGGGGTGCTCTTATGTGGATATCAGTTTTTGATGGTCTCTTAAAATGATTTTCCATCTCATGTCTCTACTTTAAAACTATTCTCATGTCAATCTAAGCCAAATAAAAAGGGTTTGCAGATCCAATAAGAACACCACAAAAATCCACTAAAAGTTACAACAGAGGTTCAAAGAAATAACGAGTCATCCTAAAAAGTGGGATTTGTAACTTAAGGTTATGTGCTGATCAATTCGAATCTTCAGCATCCCCCCTCCCCTTCGGGCATACCTCAGACATTTGGCTACATGTATTTTCCTTGCCCGAGGAGTAGGGAATTTGATGCAAAGGTCCTGTGTGTATCCCTTGCACTTCGTTAAATCGAGGTTGCACTGTAAACAAGCGTAAATAAATAAGTAAGTAAATAAATAAATGAGTCCTAAGCTCACTCCATAATATTTATATTTCAAGCTTAATCTGAGCCTGATATATTCGAAAAGTCTTAAGCTGAAGCATATAATGTTAAGAAGGACGGATTTATAACAATATCTAAGAAGGACAGATTTGTAACAATGTAACGATAAGACAATTTATTGCCTAAAGCCTCATGAAACAAGAATATATGTTCACTTGAGCAACATTGAATCAAATAGCGGTAAGGAGTTCCGCAGTAGAGTACGCTCAAACCCATTATTCCTAACTTTAAAATAACAAAAAAGAAACAATGAACAGCAAAAACAAGACCTCTAACACTTTGCCGTATTCCTAAGACTCTTACAGGCAAAACGTGTCTGTTTTTCCTATTTTTTCTTGAACTGAAATTCACCTTTTTCCGCCATTTTGTATATCTTCACCTTAGCATCTCGTTCCCGGTTCTTCTCACCCTTTTCGCCGTAGCCGCCATTTTGAATACATCTCCATCCTCGCTGGAGACACGTGATCTGCTGTGTGCCAGGGTCTTCTCCCGAGCCGCCGCCATATTGAAAAGCGAGAAGACCCTGGGGAAGAGGTTGCCAGTCTTCCTGAGCAATCCGTGACATTGGTGCCCAGTACTCCGTGTGCCTGCAAATTCACATCCCTAAGCTATATGAAAACGAATTTTTACTCCGCCGTCAGGACGGGGTCTAGAAATACCCGTTTTGTTTTTTTTTTGTGGTCACTTGCCCCAGACCTCCCCTCCGTCAAAACAATACTTGCCGGTAATCTTGGTTCGTTTAGCGTTATTTCGCCAGAATTTTCATGAAAGTTGGTATAGAAAATTACTGGCGATTTAATGGCATAAAAACCCCTTCGATGAAAGCAAGAACGAAGGTGCTAGCGAGCTTTGAAGCTGGCATGAATTCGCCAAACTTGCCCTGGCAAGTAAACATTACATCACTGAAACACAGAAGCCGATTCGGGGAAGTCCCTTGCTTCCACCAAGTTGAATAACTCAACAGTGAAATGCAAGCCTTTTTGTGGCAGTTTTGCTTTGCTTCGCCAAAATCTTTAGGGAAAGTTGTGTAGAAAAGTACAAGAAATTCAAGTGGGTTGACTTCTCTTCGGTGAGAGCAAGGACGAAGGTGCTAGCGAGCTTTGAAGCTGGCATGAATTCGCCTAACTTGCCGTAACACGTAAACATTACGTCATTGAAAGACAGAGGCCGATTCGGGGAATTTCCTTGCTTTCGCTAAAGCACTTATCGAATCATGGCCTGAAAGTAGACTTTTACGTTTCCTTTTTCTGTAGATAACCGTTCCCTTTCGATTTAAGGATAATTTTTTCTTTATTAATAAATCTATTTAAATTTCCTTGCCCTTGTTTAATATTTAGAATTACGCTGAGATGTCATTTCGTTAAAAAAAACGTGACTTAACTGAGTCACGCCATGGTCAAAACTATTTCGTCACGTTCTTGTTCGCGAGTGCTAGAACAGGTGGATGACCATGGAATGAGGGAAGGGAAAGGTGTTCATACTATAAGGGATTCATGACATCACAAGGAGAAGGGTGCAGAGAAGACGTTGGAGAGGGGAGCATGGCAGCACACACGTCAAACGTAAGAAAAATCACCAACTTCAAAACTTTATACCACTTGGGCACATATCTTGAGTGACCGTAATGTATTTTGCACCCAGAGGGGAGGGGGAAAAACGGCGGGGTCCAATGCCCCCGGGGCTTTTCTTGTTTTAAAAAAACTGTTAACGTCGTTAGAGAGAGCATAGTTTGAAACCAAATATGCTGATTCGTTTTTACATTTATGTTAAAACCTCACAAAGCAGGGGATTATCAAAAGTTTAAGGTTCATTTTTCACCGTGATTTTTTTTAAAAGGAAAAATAATAGCGGACGTTTTTGAATAACTTGCAATTTTTTCTGCAATATTATTGTGAGAAATTACGAATTTATTGAGCTTAAAGTAGTTTTAAAGTGATTTGAATTTTCTGTGCGCTCTGGTCACGTGACCAATGACGTGACAACAGTGAGCATATCATGGTCGTTACTTTCATGCGAAATTCTATTAACCAGCCAAGCTTTGTTTCTCTCCACCTTAAACTACCATAGCTACCTGTACAGAGCCACCTTAACTTTCAAATGCTAGATGTAAACTGGCAATTTCCATATTGCCCATTTCAATGACTATCAGGGCACGTTATCTGCTTTTGAATTGATGGAGGCCTGTTCTTGCAGTGAGCTAAAACAAAGTTTTTGCCATAGTCACGTGAATAATGACGTCATCACCCTAAAGTTAATATGAGGGATAACTTTCAAGAAGTTGTAAATAACACATGGTACAGCATTCTCTTCGACCACAAATTAACTAAGTTATTTTGCATTGAAATTTTTCTGGTGCAAAGCATTCTGGGAAGGTTCTTATTATAATTATAATATTGTTTTTAATTATTATTATTAGCGGAACTCCTTTGCGGCCGAAGGCCGCAAGAGTGAAGCCCCATACCCATACTAAGAGGCGTCGTAAAAGGCATGCAGGCAATTTTTTATGGTCATTGGCAAGCGGAATGACTCGCCGGCGCGTCCGTACGTACGTCGCATTTCATGACATTCTTACATGTAGCAATTTTTGCGCAGCTGCTAGCCAAGGGCGTGCGAGGAATCGCGTAAGTCTTTTGACGCGTGTTGCACAAGCGACTCGCGTAGAGGTAAAGTAACTCTTGAAAACAGTGGATAATTTTACAGTAAAATGGTATCCAGCGGCCATAACATGATGAAAAACAGGATTCTACATTCAAGGATGTAAGGTTAGAGCAAAATCAAGCTTATAAGTCAAGCAGAAAAGTACTAATTTGCGAACAAATAATTCTGACCTAAAGCATGACCTTTGTATTTTAAAACGAATGAAGCGTATCCGTTTGCCAAACAGAATTAGAAGAACATAGCTTTCCAATTGACAGTTGTAAAACAGAATCAAAGTTATTCACAATAAAAAGGTTGAATTTACGACAAAATGTGTGAAATGTGTGCAACACTGTGCAATAATCTGTAAACAAAACCAAAAGAGAATTTCTAGTAGTTTCGAAGCGAACACGCGTCTCCAATTACAAAATACAAAGCGACAAATAAAATAACAGCAATCAAAACAAACGAAAAATGCCGATAAACGACTGAATGAATTTGCCTAGCGAACTTAAGGACGTTCGCGCTAATTGTTTCTGCGCATCCCTACTGCGTACGCAATTCACTGCCACGTCATGCATTGAGTGCGTGCGCTGTTAAAGAAATGTGGAGATATATAGGGCCAGTGGGCACTTTAGTATCTATGCACGGGTTTAACTCTCTTAAATGTTCGGTGACCCCATATTTTATTTTGATAGATCACTTTCTCTGTCAATTATCTACGTTTTGAGAAAAATTAAAGAAAATCTGTATCGCGGAAGTTTGATTTTTTTCAACTTTTCTGCCCTTGCATCATCGAATTATGCTATTATTGTAGCTGCACGGTGTTCGCAAAAGTCCATCTTAGAGGACGAGTTTAACTAAAAGGATGACACCAACTCACATTGTTTACTTGACGTACCCACTTAAATAAAATTTGACTAAGAAAGTGGGTCTACAGCGAATCATTTTAAATATTTTTCAACTAACAAGCACTGAGGCCATGTCGAGTTGCGAGGGCCGATTTGTCAAAATTGGGGTAGTTTTCCACGCACTTTATTTTGAAAACGAAGTCGGTGACCACCCAATTTTTATGCATTTCTGACATAGGTAACTCATTATCTGACTGTAGGCAAAGTATGAAAAAAATCTGTATTGTAGAAGTTTTTCGCGCGAACGTCCTTAAAGTGAAAGCACAAATAGATAAACTAGATTTGCTTGAATCACGAAACAGAATTATAACTCTAAGTTTATACTAAAATGATACGCTTAATAAAACTACACAGTAATTAACGAGGTCAAGTACCTAGGTTAATAACAGTAAACAAGATTAATTCTGAAGAATTTATAGGCGGCCGATGATAACCGGTAGATATGGAGTTCCGCTTTTAGGCTTGGCTAAATCTATATATTATTATCTCGTAAAGTCTTGCCCCAAACATGGTTAAAAAAACCATCGTCCTTGGGGAAACGCATAATTTCTGCGGTTGTAACATATCCCAGATCAGACCGTGCTGAAGAATAGAGTTTTACAAAAACGCTTGGTCTCGAGCATAAATAAAAAGACCGGAAGGACTAACGGAAGGATCCGCCATCTTTCTATCCCACAACCCCTCCAGGAGCAAAAGCTTGGGCAGAAAAAACGGGACCGCCTGGGCGATATGAGCACGTAATTGTTCTTCAGATACAGCCTTAAGATAACCTTGGACTACAACTGAAGCAGCTGGATTCCCAATACCCAGCAGGCCATTCCAGTCCCCAGTGCTACCCGCTTCATTGAAGATGGAGCGAAGCTTTCCTATGGAGGAATCAACAGTTTTAAACGAGTCACTTGGGACATCTGCAGATAGAGGCATTCTGGTTAGAGACATTTGAACAATCGGTAGCATGGACAACTGTTTTGCCGTGACGATCTTTCCAGACCAAAAAACGCATCTTCGGGGGAGGCTGAAAAGATAGACCTGGCATTAGGCCGCGAGGCTAAAAGATTTCAAATTAAACACGCAAAGAAGACTTTTGCTTTTAATACGAAGACTTTTGAGCTGCCTGTGTAAGGTGCTGCAAACGAGCGTCAATGGCTGCGAGATCTACTACTATTTTCAAGGCAGGGTTCCGAAGAACGGACTTTCTTTGGTAGCCACACATTTGGCAAAATCGAAACAAATGGTCGTTGGCATAGAAACATGATGGACAAGCAACAGCTGGGATGAAAATCCGCTGAGCCTGTGGGAGGTCCTAATGAGAGAAGACAAACAAAAGATTGAATGAGAATAGGTAATTACTACCGTTGAAAATCAAGAGGTATGTAAAAAAGGCAAGGGGACAAAAATACGCAGAATGAATTGTGCAAAATTCAATGACTTTATTGAAAGTACGTTATTATGAAACGCATAAAATACCGGTAACGGTAGATTTTGATCCGTAAACAAGAGCAGGCACTATAAGTCTATTTATTGGAAATACGGAAAACCCAAAGGTCCCAAGGGATTGGCTTGTTGTCCAAGAATCCATCCTTGGAGGGGGTGAGAAGAATGCCACTTGACCCTTTAGCAGCCAACATGCAACTGGAAGAGCAGCAGACAATAGCAAAGGCCACCAAAACCGCCGTGGAATGACATCTGGAACTACAAGGGTGTAGGGCAACTTCAGACTGTTAAGATATTTAAAGATCTGAGGAATGAGGCAGATCGGCGGGAAAACGTAAGGATTCGCAAAAACCTCTGGGCCGTAGAAATCGGGGGATTGTGGGCACTCTCAGAAAAAAACGGCAGTGGATTACCAGACAAGTCAGTTTGAATATTGGAAGGTTGCGCCATGAGATCAATGGAGTGGCCCTTGGGGCCGCCGTACAAGTCTTGGACCAAACCCCATATGGCTGGGCTTAACTTCGAGTCCTGAAAACTGAGACGACGAGAGGGAGAGTCCGCAGGGTTCTCAGGACCAGGAACAAAAACACTTAAAGAGCGGCAACCAAAGAGTGGGAACGGGAACCACGCCTGTTCCAAGAGCGAAGCAAAATCTGGCTGTCAACAAACGCATCCACCCAGGAGTTTCTTACAGTATCCCCAAACGACTGTAAAACATTGTTGAAGGCGAGGGTTTCCTTAGTAGCAATGTTAGCTCCAATAATATGGGGATCCCAATAGTCGCAAATGTTGATGCTAATGGCACCAGGACTCAATACAGCCCTCAAGCAAAAGAGGAAGAATCCGAAAACAATCGGAAATGGGAGTGTTTTTCTGATCGCCAGGGTAGGAAGCCAAAGTCAACAAATTAGAAACAGCGCGCAAAGCCCAAATTATAAAAGGGCAAGGTGAAAAACATGACGGGCAAACAACATGCAAAATAAGAAAATGGTCCGCGAAGCCCAAGCAGGGCGAACGACATACTAAAACAGTGTTTTAACTCGCAAAACAGACAAGGGGAACAAAATCAAAACAAAAATAGCTCGCAAGCCCACAAAACGGGGCAAAATGTTAGAAGCAGGGCAAATAACTTACCAAACCAGAAACAGCCCGCAAAGCCCACAAAAAGGGGGCAAAACATTGACAGCAGGGCAAACAACAATACGAAATTCAAATGGCCCGCATGGCCAACATGAAAAGGGGCAAATGTTAGAAACGGGGCGAATAACAAACCTAGCCAAAAATAGTCTGCAAAGGCCACAAAAGGGGCAAAACGCTGATACAGGGCAAACAATATACAAAATACCAAATGGTCCGCGAAGCCCTCATGAAAAAAGGGGCAAACGTTAAAAGCAGGGCGAATAACAAACTAAACCAAATATAGCCCGCAAATCCCACAAAAGGTGCAAAACGTTCAAAACAGGGCAAACAACATACGAAATTATAAAATGGCCCGCGAAACCCACAAGAGAAGGGGCAAACGTTAGAAGCAGGGCAAACAACATACAAAATTACAAAATGGCTCGCGAAGCCCACGTGAAAAGGGGCAAACGCTAAAAGCAGGGCGAGATAACATACCAAACCAAATATAGCCCGCAAGGCCCACAAAAAGGGCAAAACGTTCAAAGCAGGGCAAACAACATACGAAACTACAAAATGGCCCGCAAAGCCCACATGGAAATGAACAAACGTTAAAAGCAGGGCGAACAAAATAAAACAGAACCGCCGTGGAACCGAAACAAACCAAATACATGAAGACCGGAACGAAACACGTGGCAAAGAACAGAGAAAATAAAACTTTACAAACTTTCAAACACATTTCATCAGCCTGACCTTGTGCTGCCGGAATAGCTTCACCTTGGCTGCGACTGGTGGGGGGTCATTTTGTAAAACGGCTTGCGTTTCTGGAACTGCATTCGCAGGAACTTGTGGCTCAGCAATGCTGAAACGACCTGCAACGCTGCCTCGAGAGAATGGCATCATTCCTTTGTTTACTCTCCCTTTCATGCGTGCAAGGTGAGACCGCTGGGAATAGCCTGAAATTTTCCTCTCCTATTATTCTTTGCAGCGCTGTACATTTATGTTCTGTAATTTACATCAACCATTCCTATAAAAAGTCTGAAATTTGGGGTCACACTATGTTTACGGCATGTCCAAATATGTAGTTTTGCAAGAATAAAAAGATAATTTAGTAAATCACACTCCTCATCTAATCTGCCTACCAAAACATCTTTCAAAGTGAAATCCTCACGTTGACCAGAGAGTGTATACCAGGAGTTTTCAAAATGTTTCCAAAAGAGATTTGAAATTGAACATTCATAAAATTGGTGATGAACCGTTTCTGATCCAGCCCCACAAAAAGTACAAAGATCATTCGGAACATAACCTATCTTCGCTAAACGATAATTTGTAAAGGTAATGTCGTCTAAAATTTTAAATTGAAAACTTCTAATAAACGTTTCAGATAAAAGCGACTTTATATTAAGAAAGGCGTTTGCAACGGTCGAATCATCAAGGTCAAAGTCTTCTTTCAGTTTTTTGAAGCTCCTCGAAGGTTTTGCTTTTTCGGACACTAGCAAGTGATAAAACTGCTTACTTTTACTTGTTACTGGGTTAAAAATTCTAACACTCCTGTTTCTTTTTCGAACGAATTCAAAGCCTTTAGGTGGGCAGGAATCGCACTTCGTACCCCCGTCCAGACTAAAAAAATCTTATTTCTCAGGCCAACATCTATTGCATTGTTATCAGATTGTAGATTATCTTTATCGAATTGTAAATGATGACAAAATAAAATTCCAGCTTCTACGTAGTTTGGATAATATATTAGTTTACCATCTATTTTAATGTTTTTATTAGCAGAGCCCGCGCGCTAGCACGTCAGCGGAGCACCATTGCTAAGCAAATTTGGTAACCTAGGAGGCCAAGAAATTTTGGTAGTGACGTAATAGTCACGTGACCGTCTGTCCGTCCGTACGTCCGTCCACAACACGAATAACCAATATGAAGTGGCATACTCTCGATATAACCTTGTGCTGAATCCCGTGTTTTTGGCGCGAAATCGCGCGGTCACCCGCGTTGTAGCAAAACAAGCAAAGACAAAAAAAGTCAAAAAGAAATTTGTTAATGGCAAAAAAGTTCAAAAGAATACTCAGTTGTCTTTTTGGTGGAAGGCTAAAAGTTCAATTTAGGCAAAAAAAAAATTAGGCGATAAAGTTCAGCCGAAAAGTTCAAATTTGCCTTGTCGGTTCTGTTGCGAACTCGGTCGGCACACCGCTCGAGTTTGCAGCATTTCGCTGCGGTTTTGACGCTAAATATAGCAGAGCTAGTGCTTTTTGGTCTTTTCTGTCCACAAACATTGTTTTTATGGCGGTCCGTGTACATTTTGCCAGGAAAAAAACCAGCATTTCATCTTAATAGGCAGCTTGTCACGACGAAAGAAATAAGTAGTAAAATTAACATCTCAGACTACATTAAACGCTCATGACCTAGTGGACTAATCGCCAGCCTACGACGCCGTCGATCCGGGTTCGAGTCCTTTTTTTAATTTAACGACTTCAACGAGAGTATTTTCACAAATTAATAAGTGTTAGCAACAAAAAACAAAGCGAAACAAAAAAACAAGACAAAACGGGGGCTCCGCTTTTAGGCTTGGCTAAATCTATATATTATCGGAGCCAGCGGAGCTCCATTCCTAAGCAAATTTGGTAACCTGTCCATCCGAGATATTTTGGTTGTGACGTCAGTGTATGCCCGTACAGACTCCGGGGGAAGGGGAGGGGAGTCCCAAGACAACCCGAGTGGGGATGGCTACTGCCATCTTTTTCGCGCGGTGCTTTTGGGCAAAGGGCGTTTTTCTTGGCGGGAAATCGCATGACCATCGTCGCTTCTTCGTCGCTTTTGAAAAAGAGGTTTCTTTAAAAAGCATAATTTTATTTACCAAATTGATTGTTCGACAGTACTGTAGTTTTAAACTTGAGAAAAAAAACATCTAATATCTATAAATGGAAAGAACTTAAAAAGTTCCAAGAATACTGATGGAAGGCGAAAAGTTCAAGTTACGAAAGCTGCGTTCAAAGGACTTCATCACTTTGTTTTCTTCACGGCCGAGAGCTTGCCCTGTTCTGAAACACAACCGAGTAAGTGAAGTTTTTAAAGGGATTTTGAGTATTACGGTCAAAGAAATTACATTTTGAAATTGAAATTTAATTTATGTCATTAGAAATGTGTCATATACTTTGACTTTATAAAGTTATAGAAAACGCGCTCGGATTTGTGATAGATGTAGTCTTGAATATTTTACCATGCACAGCCGATTTCACTCACGTGGACGGACCCACGATGCTGGAAGTGTAACGCAAATTGCATTTAAGTATAAACTTAAGGGTTCTCGAATAAACTTTTTCAAAATTGATTTCTCTGTTTATTATTTTGTGTTAGTTTATTCATAACAGTAGGTCAAAGCGCTAGCACAGTCGCAAGGCAACCGCACAAGTATCACCTCTATGAGATTACGGTGAATAATTGCTTTCAATTTTGATTGTCGATTTTTTGTCCTAGAAGTTTTCAATAGTAATAATCTTTTAAGCGAAGCAGTTGTCGGTTTAAAGCTATTTTATCCGAAAAGCTTCCGAAAAAAGTTCTGTGCGTTCCTCAAAGCGCCTAGCTTTAAATAGGGTTACTTCGAATCCGCAAAAACTTTGCCCTAATTTAAAGCAGGTTTGGTGTTTGTTTGTCTTCAGTCTTGATAGTATAAATTTTTGACTAGACTTATAGTGGCAGTTCATGTTATTTGTTAACTGAACATCCGAACGCGATAAAGATAACCCATTTACTTCAGAATAAATTTTATTTTGTTGTTGTAAGAGCGGATGTCTGTAAATACCGACCGGAGGCGTGCAATAAGGAAAATATCAAAATTCTGAAAAAATTCTCAAAGTAGCCCTAGGTGAACTATTAACAGAAATATATTTTTTACTTCGATCCGATAATTGTTTTAGACGTACAGAGGTAGTCTTCGTTTCGCAGCTCTCGGACCTGGCTTTCAGGGTCTCACACAGTGCATCGCGAAAAGCCCGTTAACAAAATCAAAACAATTTTAACGAGAACAACAAATAACTAATCACAAAAAGTAGTTAATTACACACCTTTTGAGTGTTCATTTTGTCAGTTTGGACTTGAATGGAATATTTGGGGGAATTTTCAATATTTATATTGTTTTGAGCGATTTCTTGCAATGAAAAATTGACAAAATTGATGGCCTAAAATCATCCACTGGTACATGGCGTACAGTAAAGTACTCTATATCACGTAAAAGAGCATTACTTCGTCTTTCAAAATCCGTTTTCAAAACCATGGGCAACTCAAAAGAAAAGTTTTGAGGCCACGAAATACAAGTGCTGCTTTCGTGTAATTTGAGCGTTCCCGACACGGCAGTCCATGTTAAAAACTCAGATAAACACGACACAAAGACATGTTTGAACATCCAATGTTTAGTTATTTCGCCCAAACGATACCAAACCCCGCAAAATAGTCTTGTTGACATGTACTGATGCCTGACAGTAGCTTTTACTAAACATTGGATGTTCAAACATGTTTCTGTGTCCTGTTTATCTATTTCTAACATGGACTGCCGTGTCGGAAACGCTCAAATTACACGAAAGCAGTACTTGTTAGCAGTACTTGACAGTTAATGACAGGATATGAAAACACTGCAAAAACCAAGCAAGACGGCTCATAAGCAAAATATGTCTTCGGTTTGATGCCCGAAAAAAAATACAAAAAATGATCAAGCTGTGCTCAGCCTCTAGAATGACCTTTCGAGCTTGCATGGTTTCACAGAACAGATCCTCGGAATATTGAAGGACAATTGGGAACACTTTCGGGCTTTTTGAGCAACACTTTTCAAAGCAAACGAGCCAAAGAAAGCCCCGAAATATATTTCAGACCGAAAAGTTTCAGGACTATTTTTGAGAAGCGAGAACCACTTTATTCCTTGGCGGCTCCGCTTTTAGGCTTGGCTAAATCTATATATTATTCCAAATTATACTTTCGGACTCACGAGGCTTTGTTGAAAAAGAGGCCCTAAAATCCGCCCACCACTAAAGAAGCTTATTGTAAAATTTAGAGTAGGTTTTATAATCTTTAACGTCATAATTAGCCCAAAATCTTCAAGTAAGTGGTTTATATAAGCCTTTCAAGGCAATGAGCCTTCCGAGAAAAGTCTGCCAATCCAGGTCAGTCTTGATGCTTAAATTGAGGTTTCGATATCTGTTAAGCTAAGACCACCGTGTTTCAAATCGTTTATTGCAGCTAGTCGAGCTATTTTATCTAGCCCTTTCCATAGAAAATTTTAAATGATGGGATTGAGTTGTTTGATGAAATCCTCAGAGGTTGGCAGAAAACACATACAACGTTTTTGGAATCAGAAGTGATTTGATAATTGCGACTTTGCGTCGAAAGACAGTGCGGGCACCATCGCCTCCCCCCCCCTTCCCCCCTGGCCTGAATAGGATTAAGGCAAAATTGACCTACCTTACTTCATGCGAACTAGGACAAACTTAAAAGGAGTTTTTTCATTTTCCACACTCACTTCCGTAATTTCACACTCAATCAGACGAACTTTCTGGTTAGTTGGAAGCCCAATTTAACTTTTTTCTAGTTGTGAAATCCAGCGGCAGTAGTCTAAGACTAAGTATAGTCATTGAGGAAACAAAAGAACATTTATTCTATACTCCATCCAAAAAAGGACTGTTTTACCAGTAATTAAGAAACTGCCTGCGTATGCACGTACTCACCACTGAAGCAATAATGTAAAACGATTCAACGAGTGGCAAGCAAAGAAAAAGAAATAAGATAATGCAGAGAATGTAGAGCCTATTTTATTTTCGTTGCCACACATTGAATAGTTTTAAGTGATGCATATCGCTGAGTACGTTCTCTTCTCTGCGTCGCGCCGAGGCAGCTTTCTTTATTACTGGTAAAAATTCCTATTTTGGATAAAGTATCAAATAAATGTTATTTTGTTATCTCATGACTATTCTTAGTTTGGACCACTGCCTCCACATCTCACATCTAAAAATGGTTAAAGTAGACTTCGAATTGACCCCAAAATTTTGTGTTATGAGATGTAAAACTACGAAATTGTGGGAAGCGGAAAACACTGCTCTTAACTTGGTCGGAGTTAGCGTGAAATTCGCAAGGTCAATTTGTTTGCCTTTTTTGTTTCTGAACCACTGTTTTTATTTTTTGAATCACCTATCTAGATTTTTTTTAGCTTTTGATGATAGTTTAGCCGCTTATAACTTGCATTCATGGTTATTGCTTTTTTAATTGCAGCCAGTACACATCGCCTCTTACTTAAAATTATCAGAGAAATAAAATCCAATTCTAAATTAGCTAAATCGCTGGTGTTGGGGAATTTGGTTAAAACTATTTTGAAAAATTTCCCTTGAGTTTATTACGGCAAACAAAAAATGACATCAAAAATCACGTAAAAACAACAACTCAGCTATGATTGAGGAAACGCGTGGCGGTCAAAAACAATAAAAAAGCCGACTCTATGGGCGAGATTTGCTTACTTGGTCTTGAACAGCATCTAACCCTATTCATTGTCAAACGGTACTTCATTGACTATCAGAAGTATAAAAGTGTTTTTTTCTTCTTTGTAAGGAGGGCTTTAACCAATTTAATTCAAAGCTTCCGGTTTGTCTATTACATGAGGTAACGCGTAAGTTAAGAATTAAATTGTTAATTCTTTACCGTTAACATGCTTCTCTCGTGATCTCTTAGCTATAGCTTAGTATTTACGAATTTTTGCTCAAGTACAGTCGAAGCTCTCGTAAGCGACCACCTCAGGAATTTAGGAAAGTGGTCGCCACTAGAGCTGGTCGCCTACGAGAATGGGCTCTCGTAAGCGACCACATAATGAAACAATAGAGAATGGTCGCTTATAAGAGCTTTTAGCGTAAAGCTTGGCATACATTAATGGTTACTTATAGTTTGTAGTAATAATATATATTGAATAGTTTTTTATTGCCTATCACAGAAGAGGTCCACGTAGGCACAAGTCAAAGGATCATTAGCACTTGTGTTATGTCTTACTCTAAATTTGAACAAGAACCGAGTGGTCTTAGTAAGGTGTTGACCGAGCGGTCGCTTACGGGAACTTAAAAACGAAGGAAAAAGCCTTTTGGTAATTTACAAAAGTGGTCGCGGTCACTTATGGGAGCAGTCGCTTATGAGAGCTTTTCATTACAGAGTTTAAGTGACAAGTCAAGCGGGGTTTCACAATGTTGGTCGTGACTAGAGCTGGTCGCTTACGAGAGGGGTCGCAAGGAGAGCTTTGACTGTATATTGCTTTGCTAAACTCTAACCATCTTTCTTTATTTATCTTCGAACAAGGTACTAGTTAATGTGACCTAGCTCATGACGAGTCTCCCAGTAGCTCATTGGTTAGAGCGCCCAGCCGGTGTTTGGAAGGTCATATGTTCGATTCCTTTCGGAAACTGGCAGATTTTTTCTTTGTTCCTTGCTTGCGACGTTCTGAATATTCCACCTTTGTTGTATTGTTTCTTGTTCAAAAATACTTCAGAAAATAATACGCGATCTCCAAATTTAGTTATCGCTTCGGAAAAGCCTTACAGTACTTCTAGCTTTCGGAGACTTTTATTAGCAATACCTGCCTTTTTTGTTTTTCAGGAGACAGGGTGAGCTTTACTTTTCTCCTTTCCTATAAATGAACGCCTTCAGGTTTAAATATATATATATATATATATATATATATATATATATATATATATATATATATATAATTATATATATTAGGTTCAACAGTTTTGACTCATCTGGCTAGATATGGTACGTTGGGTAACAGTAAAGGATTCATGTTGCCTTCTTTCCCAAAAAGGTACGCATTTCAAGTTTAATTTATACTGCTATATCAATGATATAAAGGCAATAAATAGCTCTCAGTGTTTTATAAAACTATGAAAGGCCTTTATTTAACAATAATTCAAGGACGTTCAGTGAGTGACTAACTTCAGGAAGAAAAGGTAACAATGGCTCCTATTAAAAGGTAAATTGTTTGTTGTTAGAGACTTACCTTCATTTAAACAGAAGTATTGTAAAGACAACATAAAGTTAGGTATCATGTTAAATGGAAGGTCCAAAATTTAATACTTGACCCTTTATTTATTTACGGTTATCTCAGTTTTAGGGTGGCCTGTTTTAAAAGATCATGACCAAATTTTGCGGGAGTTTGACAAGAACGTTTTCATTTATATACGAATTTGTAACTTAGAATTCTCGCAAAGAGGGTTAACTCAGTTAGGCTGAGGCAAGTTACACGTGTTCGGAAATATCGTGAATTCAAATTAGTTGGGTTTGGAACAGGCGATAATGAATGACTGAAAAAGAAGTAAGCAACTCCTATTAAAAAACGTTCAGTGCGAGAGAGCGAGGGTCTCAAGATAGCGGGGTTATACTGGATGCTTCTGAGTGCGTCAAACTTTTAATTAGCTCTGTAAAACTTCCCGAAAGACTCAAAGGAACAACAAACACAGAAACAAAGGACAACATAGTTTTTATATTTTGACTTTGGCAAGAAATAGAGCTAAAAGTAAGTTTCTTTAGGCACATGACTTCTGAAAGAAATATCAGGAAGGAAGACCTTAGCAAGCTTGTCCAAACTGCATGACTGCAATTGTAAAATTTGTACAAAATCTAACTACTAATCATTAGTTTTTTATTTTATTTATTTTAATCTGTTAATTTTTATTTATTTATTTATTTATTTTATTTCATATTTCTTTAAAGTATATTATTATTATTATTATTATTATTATTATTTTTACAAGTGGGACCTGAAAACAATATTATAAATATTACTTAATTATTGGTAATACACCTCTTATTAAATTAGAACCTGTTTTATAAATTTTAAACAAGCCCCTGTTGTAGGTCGTAAACTTAAATATTGGGCGCAATTTTTGTTCACCTTGCCTCAGGTGAATCAATTCATTCATCTATTTAACAACCAGTAAGTCGATCAATCAACCAAATCAAACACTCAACCACTCGGATGATGAATCAGTCAATCAGCCAATTAAATATCAAAAATCAATCAATGAATCAATCAATCAATCAATTAACCAATCTGTGACTAAAAGGGTAGTCAATGCGAATAACAAATGGTCCAGTAATCATTAGTGGCTTTATTCGATGCACAGATTATGACTCACATCTGTCACTACCCCAGACCGTGATGTAAGTAAATATTGTGATTTCAATTTTGTTTTCGGTACGATTATTAGCCTTTACACTGTATCTAATACCACCAATAAGCACTGTTACTATTTATTATCCTTTACACTGTATCTAATGCCACCAATAAGCATTGCTACTGATTGCCATAATCTAATACCAAAGAAAAATATAAAGAAAACCTCTCCCTAAATAATTTCAGAATATACAGAAACCTATTAGGCAGTGAACTGACCAGAAGGGATCAGACTGTGGTGAATCAGTCAAAAGAATTTATTCAAATAGGTCTGAATCTTTAATCCTGGGATGGTGGTGGTGGTGGGGGGGGGGGGGGGGGAGGAAAGATAAAAGTTATGGGTGTGTTCATCGGACTTTTGAAGTAAAGCTAAAAGGGTCCAAGGTATTGATTTGTGGGCGTGGCTCCAAATTACCTTTACTTCTAAGTGGTATTCCAGGATTCATTCCATTCTCACACATCAACGACTTAGTAGTATTGAGGGAACATGTATGTAAAACCTCATAAGAAGTTGTTCAATTCCTAATGACCTTCTAGTGTAGGCGCTTCCAATCAAACTAATCAATGACATCAAATTATTTAGCAGAAAAAGACAAAAATATATATAACCTTATTTCAAAACTGCTCTTCAAATTTTTGTTCGAATTTATAATGTTTGCCTGGGAATATAGCTCAGAGTACACATTTCTTAACCAAAGCCTTACATTGTATAATAAACTGTCATATTGTCCTGACATCAGGCTGATGGAATAAAAACCTGAAAAGGAAAACAAAGCAGATTTTAATTATCTCAATTGCCAATAGTAAGCCCATGGCGTTTGGAGGTTTAAAATCTCTTGGTGAAAGCAAAGTAATATTTACACACGGGCTAGCCTAACTGAGGAGCTTGCAAGGACTAAGTCATGCCACAGAACAAGCACAACTTGTCACCTGGATGGAATCGCCATGTCAAAGACCTTGTTCATAGTGCAGCAAATTCCCAAAAACCCACGTTAGATATCTCAAAGTTCTAACATGACTCCAAGGCTTTACAGACAAACCTCTATATTAATTTTAGTTTGGTTTTCTTTCTCTTCAGTCTCCTCTGGGTGTCAATAGACAAAGGAATCTTGAAAAATTTGCAATATTGTTCATAAAAGTATTGCTCTTTACCCGTAAAGATCTGTTTAAAGCTTTAATACAGAGAGTAAAATATCCATGAAAGTACATATCCTTTCGACTTGTAGCCCCCCCCCCCTGGAAAGTTTTAAGGGTTAGAAGTACAGGCTGTCTGTTATTTCACCAGAACATGCATGTTACTGCTCAAGGACACCTTGAGACTTTGTATACAGCTATTTCAATAAAGGTTGTTGGATTATTTCAAGCTTACGTGACAAGACCGAAGGGTAGTGTGGGCAGTTGCAAATATGTCTTAGTTTCACAGTTGTCAGCAGTTGGTCAGACCCTCAGATTTCTTAGTGCAAGTAATAAATGGGCACCATGCGATTATTGTCAGCGGCAATCCTGATTCCGCTTTTCATGTTCAGTTGTTAGTACTTGTTATGATGTGCAAAGATTCATGTTTCATTTTTTTTTCATGATGCTGTTTTTCCTACTTCAAATTTACATACCAATGCACGTGCTCCACGTTTACCGACATAATTTAAATTTGCCCTTTTAACCAATTGCAAGTAGGCAAAAAGAACAGTGCGATGAAAAACTACTTTTTAAACGAGAACTCTATTTGAAAATAATTCTTTCAGGTTTTTTTTCTAATTTTTATACTACAAAAACTCTTCCATATGCTTTGCTATTGCAAGGCAAGAAAGGCACTGCTGATTTTGGTGAACTCAGGCACAGAAATCGCATATTACCCTACAGTCTTGTCGCATATAGGCTTAAGCTTTCATACGACAACATTAATTGAAATAGCTGTATGAACGCAATTTTATCTGCGGCAACGTACTGACGTACGGACAGTCGGTGTGCACCCACCAGAAAAAATTGAGAGACTGCTCGTAGTCTATGAGAATGGTACCAACTTAGGGCGGTACAACTTCAATCAACTCCATACTAACGCTTGCTTCTGTTAACATGAAGGGGATATGAAACGTGAAGCCAGTATAAAATAATTATCATCTCGGGCTGGTTTGATTCATTACCATTGCTGGACTGATACAAATGACTCACGACGGCCTAAAATCAGACTGGGGAACCACGTAAACATGAATCGAGTTGAAACCGGTCTGAGATTTTTGTTTTGAGCATGCATACTTAAACAGTGGCATTGAAGCATTCCAAGGTGGTGGATAGAAGATAAAGTGGATTTTTAGTGATGTTGGTCTCATGTTATCAATTCATGGCAGTCTGAGTTCCCGACAAGTCTCATGTAAACAAAATCACACCAGCCTGAGTTTGCACTGCTTTCATGAAATCAGGGCGTTACTGCTCCTGGGTCCCTGAGGATGTTGTTAAACATCCTTGAGAGCTGCTTGACTTAAGTCTTGACTATAGGGGGTGTTTTTAATTTACATGACACCAGTATGATTTTCATTCTGATACAAGTTCATCCCGGTTCCCTCCTATTTCTTTGTATCTGTTTACGTGATTACAGCACAATTTCTCATAACAGTGTGAGCCATACCTGTGTGAGTTCACCACAGTAGTGGTACCAAATCAAAATTCTCATTCTAGTATGCAAACCCATACCGGTATCACGCAAAGATGGTACATAACGAGCCAGACGCTCTTAGCAACCGACCTTGGGATCCCGCAGAGATACGTGTCTTTAAGACACGGATCTCTGCGTGGAGCCCAGTGACTTACTAGCATTCCAATGTAATTAAATCTGTTTTGATGATCGTTTCTGTTCCACTTAGGCGTTAATTTTCGCGCGAATGTGTTGTAATCTTTAAGCGTGAAATTCTTTATTGCTTGTTTTAATTGATTCTACTGCTATTCATGACGTTTGAAAGATACATAAACAAGATTTAACTGCGGTGTGGCAGGAAATCGCTTAAAAACGTATAGCCTTGAAGAAGAAAAATTTAGGCTGTTGACCACGCGACGGATCTCCATCGGCAAATCGAAAAAACCAACTCTACTCAAGCATACTGTCCTGGCGTAAGTTATACTGCAAAATAATCAAAAATTACATCCCGCTTCACTCGATCAGCTAAGCCTGAAACGAGAATATCAACGCTGAAATGCTACGTGAAATTATCAGCCGCCGAGGTAATATTATCCTTTTCCGGTAGGAGATTTATACCGCGTTTACATATTCCGTTTTTGGGACGATGAGTTCCTTCTGTCATGAAATAGTGAGACAAAGACTGAATTTTACCGACATAGGATTCTGGACCAGTATCTAGACTACGTACGAGCAGTCTCTTTTCACTCAAGAATAGTCCAGCAAAAAGAACACCCTCGCATGTCGAACATGATGCTCATAACGCGCGCATCACGTTTTCACGCCACAGGCGATTTTCGCGCTCGCTCGCGTCTCTCGCTTGTCCTTTGTGCTAGGTCTTTTCGTATACTTTCCGGTATCATGTAAAATAAATATAGAGCGAACCAAACTAAACTCACACCGGTTCGAAAGTCGCACCGGAATAATTATAAGCACCGCCAATTTTATTCTGGTTCCAACTTGCGAAATACGGACAACATACGACAGCGCAGGGCTCCTGACTAACTGAAGTGTTTGGGGGTTCTTGGTGCACTGAGAATAGGCACAAGCATCAGAAAAAGAAAATATTTAGTCAAAAGAAAACAAAGTGACAATTTAGCTGGCGGGCGTGAAATACACAGGCTTTGCGTGCGATGATAAAATAAGGTAATAATTCCAAACCGTTTTTTCAGGGGCTTATCTTTGAGGTGGGATTGTTTTTTGGGGAGGGGGGTTATTGATAATAAGACAAGAATCATTTTTTCTTCATTAAATTGGAGGGCGATTCTTCAGAAAAAGTACGGAAAATGTGTGACTTTTATCCCGGAAGCGCCCAGGCATACGGTGATGCTAGGGCTCCAACTTGGGTAAACCAGAAAGGATGCACGATATTTGTCTAAAATTCTGTCTCAAAATGTCTGTTGTGTTGCATATCCCAGAAGCGCTCAGGCATACGGTGATGCCATGGACTCCAACCTAAGTGAACCAGGAAAAGATATCAATATTTGTCTAAAATTCTGTCTCAAAATGTTTGTTATGTTGCATATCCCAAACGCGCTCAGGCATACGGTGATGCCATGGACTCCAACCTGGGTGAACCAGGAAAAGATATCAACATTTGTCTAAAATTTTGTCTCAAAATGTTTATTATGTTGCATATACCAGAAACGCTCAGGCACACGGTGATGACATGGGCTCCAGCCTGGGTGAACGAGACTAGAAGGTATTCAAATGCGCGTGTCAACTCAATTATGTATTTTTACTACAGAGTGTATAACAGGGCTTCTTTTTTACTGGTTTATTTTCTTACGAAATAGTTCATAGATGTTTAGTTTATTTATTTTGTTAAGGACCTCTTTGAAAACCACATTTGTGAAAGAGCTTCCTTTCTTTAAAAATAAACATAAACGTGGCACGCGCTTGCACCGGCAGCTCATCACGCGCGGCCCACATTTCCACGCGGCAGGCGATCGCGGCAGGCGATCGCGGCAGGCGGCTACCAGGCAATCGCGGCAGGCGATTTTAGCGCTCGCTGCTGTTGTGTTTTTTTCGCTCGATTATCCCTGAAAGGAGAGACTGCGAGCGAACGGACGCAAGCGTTTACCTTATCTAAAGAACACGATCGAACGAATAACTTACCTCGTTGTACGGTTATTTCGCTAGACTACCAGCTACATGTTACAGTGGATTCCTTCCATTACCTGAAGACGTTTCGCCGTAGTGATTTGTAGTCTGTACTGCATTGTTTGTAGGTAATTTTCGCCGATATCACGCTTTGCTTGCTTTACATTTGTAACACGGAATGGCAAAAACAACACTGAATAAGAAACAACTCTTCTTTGTTAACTCTCCAGTCAGAAAGACCAGAAAACCCACCATGCCTGCGAGCTGATACTTGTGGCCACTTCGTTCAAAAAACCTGCCAGTGAACGGGCTACACTGAAACGCCACATTTCACAGATCTAATTTAGCAGCTGGATGAAGCGCTTGTTGAAATTCCAAGCCGCCAATTATCGAAAGCAGCCATTTGCAGAAGGAAAGGAGTAAACGATTGAGTAATCGAATTTTCCCGCCCTGGTCAAAATATTTATGAAACCTAATCTTTTTAGAATTATCAAAAGAGCCCTACTGAAACGCTGCGGGAGTGAAACCACAAGTCGAATATCATGACGTCACTCCGTAGCAACCAGACCTTGCAAATTTTTAAACAACCGGTTCCCTCTGGCTCATGATGAACTGTTTGATTCATTCTGCACTAAGTTTTGACCATTTAGCCACCCAAAATAAACTTCACATCACTGCGAGACATGGATTTTGTTACTCAAGTGGGTATAAGGTTTTCATGGCCCACCTGAATGGAAGTTTTAATGGATGTTGTTGGACAATTTTATCCTTAGTTCAATTTTTATTTTCCTTTCTTTGCCCAAAACAGCTGTTTCAGTCACTCAGTCTTTAATGCGTTTACATGACAATACAAAACATATCATGGTCAAATTCCACACACTAAGAGGTAGATGGTTTAGAGTGTAAATATATGGTATATTTGAATGATTTTAACACTGTTTAATTGTGCCTAATTACATGTATGTTTGACTGGGTTCAGAAATTGAATGGAATCAAACACAGTGGTATGCATATTTTTGGTGTCCGAATACCAACCTCAAACTAACCCGATCACTGCGTTCAATCCAGTTTAATTTACTAAACAGTTAGGTTTCACAACCTGGGATAATTATATGACTGATTTTACCTTCACTGTAAGAAAAGACTGCATCACGGATCACTGCTGACATATACATGCCAATAGAACAGATAAAAAAGGATCAGTGAAAACAACAAATTCAGGGCTAAAAATTGGCAGTCACCAGGTTGGCCAGTGGCAATTTAAAACTGAATAGGCCCACTATATGTTGAGGTTTGATTGCCTGACAGGCTACTAGGATTAAAAAAATGTTACAATGTAGTTACAATAATAATAATAATTGGAGTACCTTTCTTTTCTTTCCCTTCCTCAAATCTTAGTTCATAAATATTATTGTAGTAAATTCTTAGTTCTTAGAGTGGAAAATTCAAGGCCATACTGGAGTATTTATATCAATCCGCAATATATCAAGACGCCATTTTGTCTCATTGACTTGTGACTCCACACTTACCCATTGTTCAATGTTGTACTTTTTCCCACATGATTATTGGCAAAATCCCTCGATAAAAGACTTACTTCTCACCCGGGTTGGGAGGGGTTTATTAAAGTAAATATGGTTTAATTTTTTTTTATTTAGACTAGAGGAATTAAAAGTCACTTTATTTTGGCCTGGGCCACTAAGAATTCAAGAATACCAGCTCAACAGCAACCAGGCACTGAAGTTAATTTTTAACCCTGCAAATTATGGAATAATCGGTGAAAGTTGAGAAGATATATACAAAATTACATCCACCTTCTTTTACCTTTATTAAATCTTAAACGGGTCTTAAAGGCATTTTCCCAAGAGTGATCAACACATAATGTACCAGTCAAATTGAAGCTTCAACATGCCCCCTCCCCCACTCCCGGGCAACCCCCCGGGCATTTGAACTTTTGAACTCAATTCCCTTCCCTCGGGACAAAAAAGCCATTTACATGCCCAACCAATTAGTACTGAAATACCTTTCCTCAAAGACAAATATTGTCTTCAATCAAACACTTTTCACACTTTTCAGAGAGAGATATGCTGTACTGACACCTTCAAACTACCTTAAAGACCCTCTTGAGAGAGTTATTCACTAACAATGGCAAAATTCTATCTTGGAAATCCGTCAAACCCTGCAAAACCGACAAAACTCATGGACGTATTACGCTAGAACAAAAGATAAATCTGGCTCAAATTGCCCACCCTTCCAAGGCAACGTTCAGATTCCCCCTCCCCGGGCCCTATGCGCAGTTCAATGCCCAAGGTATGTCGGGGGGGGATGTGGAAGCTTTAATTTGACCGGTACATAACCTGTAGTAAAAGTTATACCTTATTGGAAATTTAAATTCGTTTGTCATCAAAACATGCCAAAACTAAAATCCAAAGTTTTGCTTAAAATACAATATTCTACAGAGCTTTTGAACGGTATTTGATATAACGAACATTAATAACACGTTAGACATATTTTAATATTTTGCAAGCAGTCAAGAAAAGCCCAGCTATTAAGCTACATGTACTCAACAATCCAGTGGGAGATGTTAACAATACTTAAATGATGCTACACAAAAGAATTTAAGCTTATCTGTCAATATTAACATTCGAGAATGGCCTGGATTACTTGCTTTAACACATTGACCCCTGAACCGCCCGTAACTGCCCTTCTTTAACCACGTCCCTTGTACCACTTGTGACGTAATCAGTTTTAACGGTCCTGGACAACTTTGACAACTACCTTGTGCGGGGAGAGAAGATCTTTGAAGCCATACCCAAATGAGCACGATTCAGTCAAACAGACCAGAGAAAGACGCAAAAAACCGTGTAACTCTGAGCAGAAAATTCCAATGAAAATCTTGTCCCACTACCCACTGGTACTTCCTTAAAGGTCAAATAAACCCAAATTTTGTTAATTCCGCTTTAGTCGTTTAAACGCGTCTTGACACAAAAAGAAATCATTATAAAGCCAAACTGGTCCGAAATTTTCCTTCCTGAGACCTTAAAAGGAGTAATAAAGCCAAAAGTACGAAGATATCCGAAGGTTTCACGAAATCGTTTCTGAAATGACCGCGCGCTTAAATGGAAGGAATGGAAACGACTGCTGATTCTGTGACGTCACTGTTGATGAGCAAAGAAAGCTCAAGATGCAAAGGCGAGTATTGAAGAGTATTGTTGTAATTTTTTGGAAAATTCTCTGTTTTCACCCGTTTTCTTTGCGTTGAAAATGACCGAGGAGCTCAAACTGTGGCATTTAACGTAGAGCTATACCAGTTTGAGCTAATTGCCACAGAATCGGACTGCAAAATCTCAAATGATATTCGACCGACAGCAATGGCTTCGAAAGTAAACGACGGAATTGGTAAAGTTTAAATGGTGAGCGTTTAAGCTTATTTATTCATTACACTGTAAAAGTTCGCCGTATAATTGTTAATAAATGCGTTACCACTTTATATGAGGCATTTTTGTTGTTCTTTGCAGCCCTTTTGTACACTTATCATAATCGATGTTTGTTATGCCTTACTGATTAGACTGACTAGAGTAAAGCAAAGCTTCTTATACATGTATTCATTGTCTTCATTATGGTTGCTGTATGAGTACGCTTTTCATCCTCGCGGCAACAGCGGCAGGAAATCCAGCTCAAATTTTGAACAGAGCCGAAAACAGGTTACAGTTCTTATTGAATGTATCTGTCTACATCGCAAAGTGTTACTAGTGACTGTGTTTGTTTGTTGTTTTGTATGTATACAATCTTTGGCTCAAAATTTAGGTGCATTTAAATTTTGGCAACTGTGCACTAACGCCAGCTGGGTGAAAAAGTGTTTTGCTGTCGTGCAATTCCCAAATCCTGTGATAAGATACCACCTGCTATGTCCTAGAGACAGATGAAGAGAATTTTTTAAATCCAGCTGTCATTGAGACAGATTATAATCAGCATTTGGAAAATGAAGGCCGGAGTACGTACATATTAACATAATTTTGCTTTGGGCTCTTTTTTTTTGGGGGGGGGGGGGGCAGAGAACAAACTCCATGTATAGATTGGTGCAATCCAAATGAGTATGGTTTTAAAGCCTTTTTGCTCTGAAAGTGGTTGTTGACTTAAAAGTCAGATCTGAAAATGATAATTGATTCGGGGGTGACAGTTATGTTTTGTCAGTTCTGAAAATGGGTGGGAAAAATTACACATCTGGTTCTCAAGATGGGTAAGGAAAATTACATGTTTGCTCCCACAGTGGGCACACTGAGAGCTGCTTTGTGGTTGGATTTTGTTTGGGAAAAGAGAAAGAAAAACCTCTGGGAGTAGGGGAGGAACCAGGGGACTAGTGGGGAGGGATAATTACATATTTTGGTCCGAAAATGAATCACCTATAAATTGTGTTCATGAGAAAAGATCTTTCATTAATACATGATGAGATGTTGCAATGCTTATGAGGTTGTGTGCTAAATACTAAGATATTTGACAAAAGGTGACATAAAAGTTGTAAACGATCAAGGAACAATAATGAAATGACAATTACAAAAACCCTTGTTACATGAATGAACATGATTACATAAACAGTATACCTTGTTAAGTTCTTAGCAACTTTGTGCACTTTATGACTCCTTTGATGTATATGGTTTAACAAGTATTGGGTTTACAATCAGTTGTACTACTAGTACAACATATAAGTAATATTATTGTTAGTTGAAAGCAAAAACAAACTCTCAATTTTAGCTTAAACAAATCAAATGTGACTTCATTATTTCTAAGACTGTGAAATCAAGTTAACGTTGTTTTTCTGTTGTTACTGGTTAGCTAACTGTTTATTTATTTAACATAGATTTATTTTTGTAGTTGACATATTTATTTAATCCCTTTACTGATGAGTTACCATTTACTCATCTGTGTATCTTTTTTATGAGTCTGTTGTTTCCTCTTTCATTCTCAGAACACGTATACAGTAATGTTGCTTATAGGCAATACACTTACTGGATACGTATGAAGCTGGGACGACAAATCCCAATAGCCATTCCATCTTGTCTGGTTTTAAAAATTAGAGGGAGCTTCCCAAGTAAAAGTGGAAACTGAAAGGGCTTTGAATATGTTCATTAACAGCTTGGCAGTCTTGCTAGATAATATTAACATCATATTTGGTTGACACTTGTACTACTCTTTGAAATGTATCTAAACTTTGTATTTTCTTCAATTACTACAGAGTGGTACTTAACCTAGGAGGTGAGAGGGGAGGGGCTCCCATAGTATAGTGAAGGGGTCACCGTGATTACAATTCATGTTTTGGCACCACTTAGGGTGTTTGAATTAAAAATGACCATTGTCAGCGTGTTTTGATACTTTCTAAGGTTTTAAGGTACTATAATGTCAGAAATTCATGCTGGCAGGAACAACTTTTCAAGAGGTATTAGTACTTCTTGGAGAGACAAGGAACATATCCGACACCCACAAAAGAACTCTTTTTTTTTTCAAACAACAATCATTTCCTTCAGTTTTTATGGGTCAGCCACTTCCCCCTCCTGAAAGTACTCAGATAGCAGCTGTACGAAGGGTGGACCCATAATTATTATAATATTAAGTGATACACCTGTCATAAACTTGATAGGGGCATGTTCGTCTTGATATGACCCTAAAAATCATGAACATGGAACAGCCTGGAACACCTGCTTCCCAGGGGGGAATTCCGGATTTCAAGTGACGGGGATGATCGAATGGGAGCAAAAATCAAAACCCAAAAAAATCCCTAGGGCCTCCAAGGAACCCAAAAATTCCCTGGACCAAAAATTAACCCCCCAAAATCCCATGCCGAAATTTCGAGCCTCAAAAATTTCCAGAAAGGATTAACCCACAAGTCACAAGCGAAAGATATCAAGAATTCACTGCAGCAAAAGGGAATTCCAGTGAGGATAAAGCCGGGTGATAAACACGATGGATGAGAAATCAGTTGAATGAATTGAAGCCTTGTGAAATACACCCGGGACACTTTGCGGACTATTGTATAACCGGTTTTATGAAACAAATACAATGTAATGTGACACCATCGTAAAATATAATTAAAACAACCGCAAAACAAGTTTGGGTGTCAGTACTTAATATTCGCAGAACTACGCGGCCAGGATACACAGGCATTACCACAATTCTTCAGATTGTTTTGAATACCCAAAAAATCTCTACTTAAATCAAGCCACCCAAAAAAATACTTGCCAAATTTTCCTACCCAAAAACATCCCGGAATGGAAAATTTCAACCCCCCCCCCCAAAAAAAAAGAAAATCCTTCGATTACCACCGTCACTTGAAATCCAGAGTACCCCCCTGGGACCTGCTTGCCAGTGAAAAGCCACAACACTTAGAAACTAGGCCAGTTTATTAAATCTGGGTCTATGTTGTTGGTTGTCTTGAGTGTTGGCTTGTTAGAGGCTTAAGAAGGGCCTGCAGCCGCTGTGTGAAAGCGATAAAACTGAAATATTTTGATGTGTGAAAAATATAACATTCAGAGCTCGAAATTTACGTTTGTTTATAATTATTGAAGCCTAATTTATACGCCAAAAACCCGAGGTTATTGTTAATGCTTAGTAACTGCTATGACTTATAATTCTCAAGTAAACTAACTGAAAGAGTTAACAACCATCAGAAGATACAACCTAGTCATAGTTATATTGAACAAAATGCAAAATTCTTACCTCCAAATTTCTACGTTGTGCAAATGCTGAACACGCAATTGGAATTCCCGTGTGAAGTTGCTCCGTTCTTGGGCAGACATGGTGGTTTATACCGCCGTAACTTACCGCTCAAAACAACCTCCACAAGCTCGGAAAACCGGCAAAAACACAGCAAACACATAACAGGTAAGGTTCTTCAAACTTTATTTGGATTTTTAGGTATTTTCCATGGAAAACCGCCGATTATTTTCGATCGAATCGCTTTGGTTACCTGTGGTGTAAACTCAGGTCTGCACAGACACGTGAATCAGTGTTTTGTGGGTTGAAACGATCCTCCTTTCATTCTTTGAGCCATTCTTCAGGCAGTTCTGGATCTTCTGGAAACTTAAAATTACTTACTTTACCTTCATAGCAGCACAAAACACCATGAGTTTCCGCTCAACTCCTCACACTTCGAATCCCCGCAATTTTCCAACTCGCCAACAGTGACGTCACTAGTGTTATTTCCGACAATTTACCGACAACTTTCCCGACCACTCTACGATTATGAAGGCCAAAAAGTAGCACTTTTCACGTGCCATTATCTCTGCGATCCTAAGTCCAATTGACTTGAAACTTCAGAATATGTTTATTTGATACCAAATCAACACATAACAAGTAAATTGGATTGAAAGAAAAAATGTCGAAATTTTGGTTTATTTGACCTTTAAAAAAAAAATTAACGATCCTCGAACGTTTTGCAAAATCTTTTCCCACCAAAGGGTAGCCTAGTAAATGCCCCACAAAAGAAAAAAAAGGGGGGAAAGAAAAGCAAAAGAAGCGGGGAGGGGAGAAAGCAAAAGGTAAAAGACGAAAGGGCAGCGAAACTTTCTCTATTATTATTATTATTATTATTATTATTGTTATTATTATTATTAAAGAAAGTAACTGGCCATGGTTTACCCAGCTGATTTTCTTTTTTTATCTTTTACAAGGAAAGGAACTGCTGGTGCTGCTCCACGTCATTCGAAGATGAAAGCAATAAAAGGTAACTAATGCGGCCTCTTAAACGTGTTTAAGAGGCATTGGATTCATCTATATAGAGGGTTCCATTCGGGTGGAGGCCTCTACGGTTAACTGTTCATTTTTTTCTTTTTTTTACGGCTAACGTTTAAGAGGCTGTCTCCCTAAGAGTGCTCCACTCGATCTCGGACTCAAAAATAGAGTTCCTTCAAATTTCTACCACAAATAATACTATCTATCCCTACTACTAAAATGCAATTGAAATGATCCAAAAGTTTATTTTGCTCCCGTTTTGAGGATTTGATTGTCAGTATACCGTAAGTGACTAATATATAGATTTAGCCAAGCCTAAAAGCGGAGCCCCCCTTTTTGTTTTGTCTGTTTTTTGCTTTTGTTTTTTGTTTTGTTTTTTTGTTTTGTTTTTTTTGTTTTGTTTTTGCTGGCAGTTATTAATTTGTGAAAATACTCTCATCCAAGTCGTTTTATTAAAAAAAAAAAAGAAAAAAAAAAGAAAAAATTCTTACTCCCGCTGGGTGTCGAACCCCGGCTCGTCGGCGTGAGATGCCGGTGACTAGTCCACTAGGCCATGGGCGTTTGACACTGTTTCCATAGTTAATTTTAATACTTATTTCTTTCTTCGTGACAAGCTGCCTATCAGCATGAAAATGCTGGTGTTTTTCCTGGCAAAATGTGTTCGAAACGCCGTAAAAACCATGGTTGTGGACAGAAAAAACCAAAAAGCACTAGCTCTGCTATATTTGGCATCGAAACCGCTGCGAAAAGCTGCGAACTCAAGCGGTGTGCCGACCGAGTTTGAACAGAACCGACGAGGCAAATTTGAACTTTTTGCCTGAACTTTATCGCCGAATTTCTTTCGCCTAGATTGAACACCAAAAAGACAACTAGTCCGGTCCGTTAGGGGAAAAATTGTGACAAATCGCGTAAAAGCATCAAATTTGGCACACATATTCTTGAGACCATATAAAACAAATTGAGAAGGGGTGCCAAGAGATCCGAGCATCCGGGGGGCCGTGGAACGCAAATCTATTGTTAATATCTTGGTCACAGGACAACCAGGCTCACTAACAAATCACTAATAGCAAAATAGAATTATTGTAGGGAACTTTTTAACTGATTTCATCAGCAAACGGAACAAATGAAAATAAACAGTCATTAGAGTTACCTGCCTCACCAACTCCACATACTGGATGTACACTTGTCTACCAAGAGATCTGCTCATGACCCTGGGTATCCTGTGGTTAAATAGCTTACTGGCCATGACTGTCGGACAACAAACATAAGCCGGACTAATGGAAAATAAAGCTCATCCCAAACGGGTTAAGCACCTTCTCTAAGTCTTAGTTCAAGCTTTCTTTGGACAAAGACATATCTGAGAGAGAATTTTTTTTCTAATTAAAAAAATGTTACAAATAAACCAACACGTTCAATAATTCAATTTGTGATCACTCAGCCATGCATACTGTAGATCTTGAGATCGATCGTTACAAGAGATAAAGGCCGACAAAGCACGACAACAAAAACATCAAAAGGCATCAGTTAGTTAGAATGACCTGGCGAACTTCAGAATTTTTTCACCAAACTGGAGAAGGGGATTTTTATGGGTTAATCTGTCATTCTCTCTGGTGTAAATAGGAGCCTGCGCGCATGACAGGCATTAATTAAAAACGCCTGTTCTGTAGGCGGTTATAGGTGTGAACTGCTAAGGCTGCTAGCTAGATTCAGAGGAAAAACAAATACATGTGATGGTAAAAATAAAATAACGAGGCAATAGCGTTTTTCACGTTAATCTTGAAGAACACGTCATGTTGTCAGAGAAGATTCTGGTCTATTACAATAACCATCCCCTCTGATCTACGCGTTATTCTGGTCTATTACAATAACCATCCCCTCTGATCTACGCGTTATTCAAAAGACCAAAACTGAAACTCTAGGACGGTAATTATTTACGTCCCTCGCTACTCTAGGGCGAGAGGTTTGGCTCGTCGCCGTGTCTAGGCCTTTTCGCTCTCCGTTTATGCGTTGTATTCGGAATCTAATAGTCGCAAGTAATTTAGCGTGTTAATGTTTTACGCGTTTTTCAGGCGAACGTTCGCGTCTTTTCTTAGGGGCACCCAAAGAGAAACTTTTAGCAAAATACTTGAAATATCATTTTCTGGTTTCTAAGATTGTTACCGAGCTTTTTAAGGTGGCTCGACCCGGTTTTTCACTAACCATACCTACTCTTTTTGAACAGGAAATACAAAGATGCCTCAAACGGAACAGGAAATCGAGTTACACCTATTTGTAGGGTATAGATTGAAGTTTGAAAATAGTGGGTTTTTTCGAGATCGACGTAGCCATAGCAACACGGTGACGTCATTGCTATTTTTACTTTTCCTTAATTTGTAAGAAATCCAGACATTTGTTTTTAAAGCTATTTATAGGACTTGTAGTTCATATAATTGTCTTCAGTTGTACCGATTTTAAACATTTTTTATGAGAGTGTTTTCGAGAAATAATTGATTGAAATTTTTAGCTGTTGCTAACAAACGAATCATAAACAATTCTTTTCGCGTTCACATTATTGTAAATCGGATGAAGCGATTTCTTTCATCAATTCCTGCAGGATAGCTGAAATCTCTAGAAACAATTTGAGCCCAAAGATTTCTTTTCATGGTCAAGATAAATGTCAGTTTGAGTAACGCGAAAAGAATTGTTTATGATTCGTTTATTAACAGAAGCTAAAACTTCAAACAATTATTTCTCGAAAACGCTCTCATAAAATATGTTTAAAATCGGTACAACTGAAGACAATTATATGAACTACAAGTCCTGTAAATAGCTTTAAAAATGAATGGATGGATTTCTTACAAATTAAGGAAAAGTAAAAATAGCAATGACGTCACCGTGTTGCTATGGCTACGTCGATCTCGAAAAAACCCCACTTTTTTAAACTTCAATCTATACCCTACAAATAGATATAACTTGATTTCCTGTTTAGTTTGAGACACCTTTGTATTTCGTGTTCAAAGAGAGTAGGTATGGTTAGTGAAAAACCGGGTCTAGCCACCTTAAGGGCATATTTGCGTGAGCTAATGCGGGTTGAACTGTTCGGCGTTTTTAGCTGAAAATCAGTTAAGGCGTAGACAATTTTAGAAAATGGAATCCCATCTGCCGAATTTCCGAGCTGCTAATGTCTTTCCGAAAATGCTAGCTGACCTTATTTTACACCCTAAATGACATATTTGTCCGTCCAAAAATAAAAGGAATTAATAAGTCACCTTTTTAAGAAAATCCGTGAGGTAATGTTTCGCCACTGAAATCTATAGTTTTCATTGCAATTAAATCCGAATATCTCAGGTGACTTCGGTCTGCCGAACAGATATTCCTCCGAAAACGAACCGTTGGGTGCCCCTGTTTTCTCAGAGGGAGGAATTAGATTAATGTTATCGGTATAAAAATGTGAATTGGTAGAGTCAGGAAATATATTAACAAGAGTAGTACCGAGCGCTTAGTACATGCTTTCATAACCTCTAAGCTGGACTATTGCAATAGTCTGCTGTACGGTCTGCCATCTACTGTAGTTCAAAAGTTACAGCGCATACAGAACACTGCTGCAAGACTTTTTGTTAAGGCTAAGCGCACTGATCATACAAGCCCTATTCTGCAACAACTACACTGGCCCCCCCGTTAGCGAACACATGTCGTTTATGATCTTGCTGCTTGCGAATAAGACTGTGAATGGATATGCTCCATCTTACTTTGAAGATCTTGTGAATGAATCATTATGTACCGTCACGCAGTTTACGTTCGACTTCGCAAGGCTTGCTCACAGTTCCTAGATCGACCACTTCAACATACGGTGGTCGGGCCTTTTCGATCGCCGCGCCGAGACTTTGGAACACGCTACCTCTTATGATAAGGAATGCACAGTCAGTCTCTGCCTTTAAATGGCTTTTAAAGACATATTTTTTTAAATGAATTTATTTTTAGCTAGTTCACCGATTTTTGTATTTTATCCATTGTAATTGAGTAGTTGGCTTTTTTTATATTTTATCCATTGTTATTAGTAGTCAAGCACTTTTTTATCGATTTTTTTGAAGGTTGTAATTTAGGTTTTAATATTTTTATCTTGTAAACGCATTGAGGCTCTGCGAAATGCGTGCATAAAAACTGTTATTTTTAAAAACTGTTATTATTATTAAGTACCCGATGCGGTGCACTGAATTAAGAACTGCAAGACAAAAAAGAAAGAAAAACGTACGATGCTGGAAAAAGTGGTGACTAATCGTTGGAGCTGGTTGACTACCGTGAAAGAGAGCTTAGCAAGCGTGCGTGCTTCTTATGGTACTCGTTGGTGACATCCGACTCATGGCATATTGAACTGAACGTTACCAATTTCAGAATTATATGAAGATCATCGCAGTGAAGGTGTTTCAACTTAAGCAGTTGAAATAAAGAAGAAAACTGAAAAAGTTCAGGCTTGAACGGAAATCGAACCCATAACCTCTGCGATACCGGTGCAGCGCTCTAACCAACTGAGCTATCAAGCCAACTGGGAGCTGGTCAATTGAGTGTATTTATCCCGTAGATGGAGAGATGAACATTAATATATGAAATAATCATAGCGCTCTAGAGCGCTGCACCGGTATCGCAGAGGTCATGGGTTCGATTTCCGTTCAAGACTGAATTCTTTCAGGTCAGTCTTCTTTTCAACTGTTTAAGTTGAAACACCTTCACTGCGATGATCTTCATATAATTCTATCATTATCCGCAATTCAAATATATGTTTATTTCATAAATTAATGTTCGTTACAATTTTGTTTCTTCAGTCATTGCACTGTGAATTAAACTGACGTGAGTGAAGGCAGATATGTCAGTGACCTTAAAATGTCTCTCGCGATATGTTTTTCTCAACAGTACACTTAAAACATCTGACAGAAGTTCCAGATTTCTCGTCAACCCGACTTGCTTTTATTCTCTAGAGGAACTTAATGGGGGAGAGGCTGTAAAGAAACGTAATTCAAAACAGATAACAACGGAAGTCAATTCTTTCAGTTATCCTTCTCCTAAATGGGTCGGCGTACATGTTCCTGAACGTATGACGAAAATAACCCAAAATAAGTAATGTTTGAATAGCTGTAGCCGGCAACGGTTTCCTTTGCGATTTGAGCTGCTGATTTGGGACTGTTTGTCGACTAACTTGAACTAATAATTATTCGTTCCCTTAACAGTTGTCGGAAGTGTAACGATTCAGTTTGTTAAGTCTATTTGACCACAGGGAACGCAGGCAAGCGAAAAGGGAGCGGAAAATACAAGGATATGTGGCTCAGTAAACTTAAACGGTTGTTTGTTGTCATTTTCTGTCGTTCGCTGACAAGGCCAGTTAAAGAAGCCCATGAAATCCTTTTCAGTTTGCCAGTGAGCGATCTGTTCAGGAGCGTGGGAGTCCTGTGCCCATGAATGAAAATTAATTTGAGTGCTGTGGCCCCCCGGATACTCGGATCACGTGGCACCCCTTCTAAATTTGTTTTATATGTCCTCAAGGACATGTATGCCAAATTTGGTGCTTTTACGCGATTTGTCACGATTTTCCTGAATTTCGACGCTAACGGACTGGACTAAACTGAGTGTTCTTTTGAACTTTTTTTTTCCACTAACAAATTTGTTTTTGACTTTTGTTGTCTTTGCTTGTTTTGCTACAACGCGGGTCAACATGCGATTTCGCGCCGAAAACACACGGGATTCAGCACAGGATTCTATCCAGTGTAGGAAGTGTATTGGTAGCCCTGTGGTGCGGACGGACGGACGTACGGACGGATGTACGGACGGACGGTCACGTGACTACTACGTCACTACCAAAATATTTTGGCTTGATAGATTACCAAATTTCCTTAGCAATGGAGCTCCGCTGACGCGCTAGCGCGCTGGCTCCGCTAAAATTTGGCTATTTTGGGCGCCGTGGTACGGGGTTTTCAATTCTCGTTTAAGAAGACTTCTCACCATCACAACCTTCAAATTTACACCCATTTGATAGCTTATGACTTCTTTTTACCGCTCCTGTGTCATTTGGACATTTTCCTGATCGAAATCGTGTGAAACTGAAAATGATAAATGAACTAATCTAATAAGTAACTCGAAGTGGACGAAATAGTGCTTTTGAAACATGCCAAAATTCTTAATTGAGGCGCTTAGGACAGACGTAAAAACCCGTTCTAGGCATAGACTAAGCACTATTTCCTAGAATTATACAATAAAACTTGCGGAAGAATGCGACCCTGAGAAATTGTGTCGAAGTTTAGTAAGCCATTTTCGCCAATGGTGTCTTGCGTGACACGAATTTCCATTCAAGTGTTGTTATATATATCCGCCTAATTAAAGAGATGTCGATGGTGGTTCAAAAAATTATACAAAGTACTTTCCCTGTTTTTGCTATGAACCTATTCTGGAGGTCCAAAACCTCGAATAGATACTGCAGTTACTTTATTTGCCACGCACCTTGTTCGATAAATAACTCTCCCCTCCGGCAAAGGATTCGGCGGTTTCATTATAGCGGTGATGAAAAAGTCTTTTACTCTTGGTCATGAGATAACGCGAGGAAGCTATAATCTCTATAGTGGTTTCAGCTATACTTTAAATTCACCTGTTCCAGTCGCCGTGAGTCTTAAAGGGTAGCAAACGAGAAAGGAAAACGGTTCCAACGTCAACCTGGGAGTTGCGTTACACTGTGATCAGTAACGCGATATACAAATGTTCGTCAACATTTTATTTTTAACTTAAAAAATAACAATGACAGCGAGCAGCTAATACGGCAAGAGCTTTAGGATATATATATAAAATCACTGTCTAAGGAGAGGCTTGTCACAGAGGGTTGTCATTTCTCGCGGTCAGGATACAAAATTAATTTATATTTTAAATTTTGCCCTTTTCCACCCTCCCCCACCCTAAGAATGTATTTTCTAAACGGTTTATTCTGATTGCACGAACAAAGGTTACAAGAGTTCAAGTTATAGTACAACAAAAGATCTTGGGACACGTCTTTAGACGCGCAAACTGTACTTATTTTAGGAAGGGTGGTGTACTGACTGAAGCTGGAGCACTGGGAGGAGCCATTAGGTCCCGGAAACCATCTCTTCTGGTCTACCCTGCAACACTCTTAAGCTCCGTACGTAGTGGAAAGGAAATAACTTTGCTTGACTAACTGAAACCAGCTCTAAATAAAGAAACCCTGTAGAAGGCAGAGGCCATAACGGCTAAATTCCTCATCCAGCGGCTTTCCCCTTTCAAAGTCAATAAGGGAGTGGCCATGAAGGGGGAGGGGGGGGGGGGGAGCGGAGTAAGGTTATGTCCTGATAGGCGCAGATGCGACGCAATATCCAAATGACCTTAATAATTTATCCATGTGCGTCAATGATTAAGGTCAGTATTTACCAAACCTTTTTCTTTTTTTTTCTTCGAGACTTTCTTGTCAAATAACGATGCCTGCCTGACACGCGAAAGAGGCTCTTTGCTTGTGCGCGAGCCTCCCTTATCCTTACTTGTAATTTTCAAGCTCATTCCATTTGTGCCCGTCCGTTTCGCCCAACCAGCAAGAAATAGCAGGCTGTTTTCGCTTGTGTTGTTTCTATAATATGGGATATGTTTTGGGTCTGTGCTTTTTTCCCTCAGCTTCCCGCATTCCTATAGGAAATTTTTTTCTGTCGGCGTTAACCCTCATACGTACAAGCAATCTCATTCCCCCACTGTGATACAAGGGATGGGGTTGATGGACTCTTGGAATTCGTTTTGTTACAATGTTCCGAAAAAATTTCGCCTTTTGAAGATAGCCTTAATGTGCTCTACGAGATGAGGTAGAAAGTAGATATTATCATATAAAAACGGTCGAAATTGAAAATTTTTCATGCTAAACTCGTTTTGCGTCTGCGCTTTTTGCATCAGCTTACTGCATTCCTCGAGGCGGACGGAGACTTCGCGTGCGTGCGGACCACTGAATATGGACTTCGAGTTAGAATAAACTTTTTATATACTCACTCCGTTCCACAATATAAAATTCTCGCTAGCTTAAATGATTCGTACTAATGCTGCCGGACGAATTGACTCGAAAAGCATAACGCTTCCATCCTGAGAACCACAAAAATTATACTGCTCGAGACCACTGATCTGCGAAATCATTCGATTTTTCTGAAAAGGTTTGAAGACCAGAGCTTTTTTCCATTCTCATATCAATTCCAAACTGGCGGAATGACGTTGCTAAGTTCACAGATTGAAAACGTTTAGTGAAATCGATTGTAGCAGAGTAATATTTACGCTAGTCCGCTATACACTCAGTCCCATGTTCCAAGTTTGTATTCCATAATCCGAAGTCCGTTGTCCACAATCCGGTAACGCGATTTTTACTGGCCTGTTTATATTTTGTAACACAAGTCGTGAAACATTTAAGTCATCGGTTGTTCTCCAGAAATATAGCGACTGGATCTCGGTACCTTCCTTATAAATCTCTACTGTGTCCTCTTCGTATCTTGTGATGAACAAAAAGACTGTACGTTGCACATTTTATGAATCACCAAAGCGTTCGACGGAAAGAGTTTTAAATAACAAGGTAGGCGTCAAATGAGGTGATTTCTCAGGTCAAGAAGCGTAAGAATAGATGTTGTATAACAAAATGAGAAAGAACAGGCCATTGATTGTAGAAATGTAATCAGATTTCCCTTCATTTAGGTAGAATTATTGATAAATTTAGCGACCATAATAAGACAACAAGTCTTCCGACTGGAATAGGAGTCTATGTCACGCAAGACACCATTGGCGAAAATGGCTTACTAAACTTCGACACAACTTCTCAGAATCGCATTCTGCCGCAAGTTTTATTGCATAATTCTAGGAAACAGTGCTTAGTCTATGCCTAGAACGGGTTTTTATGTCTGGTCTAAGTGCCTCAATAGAGAATTTTGGCATGTTTCAAACGCACTATTTCATCCAGTTCGACTGACTTATTAAATTAATGCATTTATCATTTTCAGTCTATTACTGAGTCCGAGATCGAGTGGAACACTCTTAGGGACACAGCCTCTTAATTTCTTTCCGTTGCGGTTAACAGAAATCCTAAAAATTTATTCCTATTGTTTTGAAAAGTTAAACATTAATTATCGGATATAAACGCCAAGTACCGTTTGGGTTGAAACACTGAGTAATACAGAAGACTCTCGGGTCGCGAGTTACCCTACGAGCAGTGGTTCCCCGGCGAACGAGAGAGAGAAACCGCAGCAAATAACCGTTTAGCGCCATCCCCAACTCTGGGTGCATAAAGTCACAACCAGGGAAACATGTTTCAAACCGATCGACGCAAGCGCAAACGCCTAGGTCTGCTGTGATGCACGAGCCCGTTATTTAAAGTGCCTATGAACTAAAAATTTTTTCTCCTAAATATGATAGTTTATGACTCACTCAGTCTAACTATGTAAGTTTTGCCGAGTAGAACCCTTTGCATGGGATATTTTTCCAGCCGCAAAGTTCGAATTTGGCGCCCGAATAGTGTCTCCATTTTGCGCTCGGCCAAAACGATCGCATTACAAGGCTGTGACGTCACAAATCGCGCAGAAGACAATGGTGTTATGGCTGACAAGAGGGTTTCCAGAAGAGAAATTACTTTGGAGTGACTCGTGGGCCCAGGATTGTAAGCTACAAGGGTAGGATTCGCACAATGAGAGCATGTGTGTGTCATTTCTCGAAAGGAAACGAATTAAGGAGAGAAGCGGACTCATTTGAACCGTGTTCGACTCGGTAAGAATTCGGTTCGACCCGCATTACAGAGCTGCTTCTCGGAAAAGCTGCAGCATTTGAATGTCGCGTTAATATATGTAACTTCTGCCACTGTTGGATTAGTTCTACTAGTATAAATTATCGCAATTCAAGATTGAAGATCGAGATAAAGAAGGTTTTCAATATTTGGTCCACAAAACTGTTGGTTTTTGCATCTGTCCACTATTACCTAAAAGCATCCAAGATCTACAACGCATAACTGTGCTAAAAAGTTTTCTTTACATTTCCGCTTTTTGGAAACCACATGCAATACGTTTCTCAAACTGGATGTTCACCATAGAGTTTGAAGGGATAACAATGAACGGAACTGTCTTGACCGACGACGAGACAAGACGTTTTAGTTAATCAGAGATAGCTTTTGGAATATTTATAAATCCCTCGTGTACAACATGTTTCGTCAAATAAAAGGAAGCAGTTCAGCTCAGCATTGATAATTTTTATTGCAAGTCACTCTGCTTCCACTGCATTTGATTTATGTGGTCCTCCTTAAACACCACACATTTCAAGCAGATTTGTGCCTTTCTTCTTGTTTACCCTCCTCCTGATATCTCAGGAGGACCATATATAAATAGGAAATTTCACATACCACACGTAACACCGTCTAATTGACTCTTCTTGATGATGTAGGTTTAATTTGAATTTATGGCATAAGTTATTTAATCGTTTTTATTACTGAAGGGCAATGAAAATATGTGACCTTCATTTCCCATTATTTAATTTTGTGGCAGGCTTTGTATTGGAAATTCCTCACACACTGAATTGTCTCGGTCTCTTCTTGACTCATTCCCTGTACCCAAGAAAGGTACCACACAAGCCACCTAATTAGCTAACAGAAAATCAATAATGAGGTTTCAAAATGGGCCTTTTCGTTCTCCACCTTTAATTTGTTGCCCCAATAATAGTAATAGTAATAATAATAATAATTAAAAACAATATTATAATTATAATAAGAACCTTCCCAGAATGCTTTGCACCAGAAAAATTTCAATGCAAAATAACTTAGTTAATTTGTGGTCGAAGAGAATGCTGTACCATGTGTTATTTACAACTTCGTGAAAGTTATCCCTCATATTAACGTTAGGGTGATGACGTCATTATTCACGTGACTATGGCAAAAAATATGTTTTAGCTCACTGCAAGAACAGGCCTCCATCAATTCAAAAGCAGATAACGTGCCCTGATAGTCATTGGAATGGGCAATATGGAAATTGCCACTTGACATCTGGCATTTGAAAGTTAAGGTGGCTCTGTACAGGAGCATTTCCCAGGGGACTGGTAAGGAGTCAGTAACTATGGTAGTTTAAGGCGGAGAGAAACAAAGCTTGGCTGGTTAATAGTACTTCGCATGAAAGTAATGACCATGATATGGTCACTGTTGTGACGTCATTGGTCACGTGACCAGAGCGCACAGAAAATTCAAATCACTTTAAAACTGCTTTAAGCTCAATAAATTCGTAATTTCTCACAGTAATATCGCAGAAAAAATTGCAAGTTATTCAAAAACGTTCATTATTATTTTTCCTTTTGAAAAAAGCACAATGAAAAATGAACCGTAAACTTTTGATAATCCCCTGTTTTGTGAGGTTTTAATATAAATGTAAAAACAAATCAGCATATTTGGTTTCAAACTATGCTCTTTCTAACTACGTTGACAGTTTTTTTTTTAAAATTCGTTTTCATAGAGCTTAGGGATGTGAATTTGCAGGCACGCGGAGTACTGGGCACCAATGTCACGGATTGCTCAGGAAGACTGGTGCACTTTTTAGGCGCGGCGGCATAGCTAGCGACAAAAGCTGAAAAATGGGGTTAAAAGGTGTTTTGCTAGCTTTCTGTTGGTCCGTTTCTGCTAAAGAATTGTTAATGGTTTTTCCGAAAGAGGACAGCACTTCATTTCTTGCTGCATTGCTCATGTCAGGTACGTGTAATTATAGCTTTTTATTGTCTTCGGTAAACAGCTTAATATATTAGCAGGGCTTTACCGATCGATCATTTTTGTTCAATGTTTCATATTTATCGTTGGTCCAGTGCTTAAATAATTTGCCATTTTCGTTCCGGTAGCAAAAAGCCGAAAGATAGACACGTAGGTTGGTAGCTAAAGTTTATTAAGTTTCGTAAGTCTTTAAATAAACGTTATATGAATTGATGTAGTTTTTGTACACTCGTCTGTGAATCGTACATGTATGTTATTTGTTGGCCCAGTAAAAGTGTAGCATCGCATCCTTTATGTTTTCAGTAACTTTAATTACAGCGTTGCTGTTAAAATTAATGTTTCAAACAGCTATTGCTCAAAGCAAGAAGGTCAGGCTATTCTCTTAATGTTGATACTGGCAGATTAGCTTAAATTCTTTTGTGTAGCATCATTTAAGCTTACGTGTTGTAAACATCTCATAACAACATAACATAACACATAACATACTTTATTTTATCTCCATCTCCATTTGTTTATTAGCTGGGCTTTTCTTCACTGCTTGCAAATTATTTGTATACATCTAATGACTCACGAATGTTTCTTAGATCAAGTAAGGTTCAAAGCTATAGTTGGCATGATTTGATGACAAACAACAAATTTAAATTTCGAATTAGGTACATGTAAAACTTTTATTAAAAGTTATGTGTTGATCACTTTTGGGAAAATATGCTTAAGATAATCGAGTTCAAAGCAGGTGAATGTAATTGTTTTGTACATCTCATTCTCTACTTTTACTGATTAAGTTATTCCATAATTTGCAGGGTAAAAAATTAACTTCAGTGCTTGAATCATTGAATTGCAACTCGGGCCAGTATCCTTGAATTCCAACCTCATCCCCAGAGTCTTTTCACTTGCTCGCTTAGTATAGTGGACCAGGCCATTTAGATAAAGTGGCTTTCAAAATCCTCTAGTCTAAATCAAAAAATTTAAAACCATATTTACTTGAATAGACCCCTCCCAACCTGGGTGAGAAGTAAGTCTTTTATCCAGGGATTTCGCCAGTAATCATGTGGAAAAAGTACCACATACTGTAGAACTCTAAGTAAAAACAAACCTCAACTTTTAGTGGCCCTGGTCAGTTTTAAATTGCTACTGGCAACCAGGAGACTGTCAATTTTTAGCCCTGAAGTTGCTGTTTTCACTGATCCTTTTTTATCTATACTAGGCATGTATATGTCAGCAGTGATCAGTGATGCAGCTTTTCTTACAGTGAAGGTATGCACATGGAAGATATCAATCACATAATTATCCCAGCTTACGTACTATCTTACTGTTCAGTAAATTGAACTGGGTCAAATGCAGTGATCGGTTTAATTTGGGTTCGGTAGTTGAACACAATTAAACCAACAATATGCATACAGCAGTGTTTGATTCCAATTTCTGAACCCAGTCAAACATAATTAAGCACAGTTAAACAGTTTAAAATCATTCAAATATACCAGAGATTTAAACCATCTGCCTTTAAGTGTGTGAGAACAAGCACAAATTTCTGTAGTGTGGAATTTGAACATGATCTGTTTTATATTGTCGTGTAAACACATAGAAGACTGGGTGGCTAAAACAGCCTTTTCGGAAAAAGAAAATTTGGCAATCCTAATACTCACAAAGGCAAATAAAAGTTGAACCAAGGAAAAAATTAAATCACAACATTTACATGAGTGTTCCATCAAGACTTCCATTGGGGTAGGTGATGAAAACCTTATACCCACTAAAGTTACAAAATCCATTTTTCACGGTGATGTAAGATTTATTCTTGATGGTTAAAGGGTTAAAACTTAATGCAGAATGAATCAAACAGTTATACCATGTATGGGTTTCCATACCACAGTGATTATTGTGACCCAGTACCACTACTGGGGCAAGCTCACACAGGTATGACTTGTACAGTTATGAGATGTTGTGCTGTAATCATTAAACAAATACAGAGAAACAAGAGGAAATCGGGAGGAACTTGTACCAGAATGAAAATCATGCTGGTATTATGAAAACACCCCCTTAGCCTAAAGTTGAGCAGCTCTCAAGAATGTTTAACAACATCCTCAGAGACCCAGGGGCAGTAACGCCCTGATTTCATGAGACCGGTACAAACTCAGACTGGTACGATTTTGTTTACATGAGACCGGTCTGAAAGTCAGACTGGCATGAAGTGTTAACCTGAGACCAATCTAAACTCTGTTTATGTTAATATGGTCCGCAACCATCCCATCCTTAAAAATCCAGTTTATGTATTATCCAACAGCTTGGAATGCTCCAAGGCCACTTATTAAACGTGCATACCCAAAACAAATACTATCTCAGACCAACTGGAACCCTGTTCATGCTTAAGTGGCTCCCCAGTCTGATTTCAAACCGTTCTGAGTCATTCATATTGGTTCAGCAGCAGTGATGAGTTAAACGAGCCTAAGGCCCTGTTTACATGAGTGACTTTATCCTGGGATGACTTTTATCTCATCCCGGGGTGACTTTCATCGCGGTGTCTGGTTATTTACCTGTAAATGTTTACATGATTTGGAGCTGAAATGTGTTCACCCTGGGACGATTTCATCCCGGTCTTCAGCACCGGGATAAAATCGTCCCGGGGTAAACACCATTTCAGCTCCAAACTACGTAAAAACTTACAGGTAAATGACCAGACACCGATATGAAAGTCATCTCGGGATGAAATCACTCATGTAAACACAGCCTAAGATGATAATTATTTTATACTAGCTTCATGTTTTGTACGTTTCGTGTAAACAGAGGTAAGCATTTGGAGTCGATCTGAAGTCGTACCGGCCCAAGTTGGTACCATTCTCATAGACTACTAGCAGCCTCTCATTTTTCTCTGGCGCATGCACACTGACTGTCCTACTATTGGTAATTGCGATAATTAAAATCTGCTTTGTTTTTCTTACAGGTTTTTATTCCATCAACCTGATGTCAGGAAAATATGGCAGTTTATTATAAGGGTTTGGTTAAGAAATTTGTACTTTTAGTTATATTCCCAGACACACTTTATCAATTCAAATAAAAAATTTGAAGAGCAGTTTTGAAATAAGGTTATATATTTTTTTGTCTTTTTCTGCTTAACATTTTGATGTCATTGATTACTTTGACTGACCCCTCAGTACTACTGAGTGGATGATGTATGAAAATGGTATGAATCCTGGAGTACACCTTTTAGGGCTCTACTTCAAAATATCTGATGAGCACACCCTGCCCCATATCTTTTTTCTGGGGACTATCCCCCCCCCCCCCCACTACTATCCCAGGAATGAAGAGTCAGGCCCATTTGATTGAATTCTCTTTATGGGGAAAACTACATTGATTGACTGATTCACCACAGTCTGATCCCTTTTTGTCAGTTCATTGCCTGTTAGGTTTCAGACTATTCTGAAATGATTTAGGAAGAGGCTATTCCTTTTGTTTTTCTTTGGTACCAGATTATGGCAATCAGTAACAATGCTTATTGGTGACAAATTATCAAACCAAAAAGAACTGAAGTCTCGAGATCTACTGCCATCACGGTCTGGGGTAGTAAAAGAGTGAGTCATAATCTGTGCATCAAATAAAGTCACTAGTCATTACTGGACCATTTGTTATTCGGATTGGCAACACTGAGGTCACAGATTGATTGATTTGTTGATTGACTGATTGATTGATTGGTTGATTGATTGATTGATTGATTGATTGATTGATTTTTTAATTGGCTGATTGACTGATTTATTAGCCAGTTGGTTGAGTGGTTGATTGACTGATTGGTACTTAAAATAGATGAATGAATTGATTCACCTGAATTACATGATTGTAAGTAATTACATGCATAATGCTGCACTTCTTCGAATCTTCCTCTGGCAGTAAAATAATACTCGGCATCAGTCGAAACATAAAATAATTTTCAAGCCCCAATGTCATGACATAATTGTAAGCAAATAATTTATTTGTAATTAGCAAGTAGTAGGTAAGAAGGCGTATTAGAGAGCAGGACTATTAGAGCTTTTACAGTAATTTAAATTATATTTCATATTAACTCCAGTAAGCTACTCCTTCTGAGTAACTACCACTATTGGGCAGTCAAGAAAGAAAGCAATGCCCTGGGATGTTTTAGGGTTCACTACTTCCTACTATTAATTAAACATCCCGGGGAATTAATACAAGTAAATAAGGAACATCATCATCATCATCATCATCATCATTATTCAACTATAGCGTCATTTTACTATATAAGGAGAAAAATATGAGTATGAGAGCGTCTTACACTGTAGAAAACGTATTGCACTATAGTATCCCGGTTTCAAATCACTTATTGAATAAAGCATTTAAATTGCTTAGATAAAGGCTTATTTAAAATATATGAAACACTGGTTCTAATTTGATGAGAGGTGTATTACTAGTGATTAACTAATAATTATAATATTGTTTTCCGGTCTCACTTGTAATAATAATAATAATAATAATAATAATAATAATAATACAATTAGCTGCATAGGCTATGTTCCCACCCTATGCATGCTATTTAGGGACATAGCATATAAACGTCTTGTACTTATGATATATACACAGGATAACCCCATCAATGTAAAAACACTGGTAACAAAGGGGGGTTCTGTTACTAAATAAGTGCCCAAGATAGTAAAATACATATCTTCAAACATTAATAGTGGCATGCATGGATACATAGCAGAAGCCTGATGCAAACACAAGAGTCAGACTCTTAGACATATGTTACTGAATAGCATATCTCTTAACAACAAAAAAAGCTAATACATGCATAATGTGTACAGTGTACTGGGAGGATACTGTAATTTAAAGAGTTTATGGATCCAAGGGAGATACCTTAACCTCTCCCCATCTCCCCCCTCTTAAATAAAAATAACAAAAAATAAATAAATAATGAAACTACACACACAAAGAGGGCAATTTCTACTTGACATTTCTGCCATACTTCATTGGAGTAGGTGTATGTTTCAATAAAAATGGCACTTCAAAATGTACTTCTGGAGCAAATTACATATGCATCTCAGTGTTGAGAGTGACCCATGGGAGTTATTGTCATATGAGACTAGTATACAAAGGGAGCTCAGACCAGGCCCCAGTTGTTCAAAAGTTGGATAGCGCTATCCACCGGATAAATCACTATCCAGTGGATAAGTGTTAGGGAAATCAATTGCATTATCCACTGGATAGAGATTTATCAGGTGGTAGCGCTATCCAACTTTTGAACAACTAGGACCAGCATAACTGGACAGGGATGGTTAAGTTTATTTACATGAGACCAGCATCATGGAAGTGTAAGTGAACACATAAAGCCAGTAAGAACTCAGCACAGTAGCTCTCACCTGGTCTCAGCTGGTCTAATATTGTGTAGGCAATTACTCAAACCAGTTTATGTAGTCAGAAGCAATGGATTATTACAAAGACAAAGCTGAAGTCACACTAGTCTGAGTTTGCACGCATATCCACCTTTATTTATCACAGTCATCATCCTCATAGCACCTCCAGGTGGAGTAAAAGACCACAAATGAGCACCATAGTCAAAAATTCTTATTTATTTGCTTTGAGACGCTCCCTCATAAATGGCTTGAAATTTACAACAATAAAAGCACTGCACTTCCATTTGAAAATCATTTGCAGCTGCTGATTATGATAAATAAAACACGCTCTTTAGAAGTTACTATTGATGTCTCAGCCATTAGGCATGTTGTAATATTTCAAGCAAATTTTGGGTATGCTCATCTTCAATGTATAAAATACTTCCTGCTAACTAATAAGCTTATATCAGTGTTCTCTCTGCAAAAGTCCTGATTCGAAAGAGCCGAACAACTGAGTCATCTTTCTCTTGGCGCGAAAACCTATGAAAAGATGAACAAATTAAGTTACAAACAAGTACACCGTAAACTTGAGCTTGTCTGGTATCGGTTTGAGTAAAATAATTGAAGTACATACAATGACGCTCTGAACAAAAGAAGTAAAGTCAAGGCTGCGTCAATCTCTCGTTATTAACACATAAAAGTACTGACCATTCAATTCTGGAAGCTTCTCCTTCAAGCCAGTCAAGCCAGTAGAGCTGAAGGTTAGTCAATCCCAACAATCCAATTCGCCATCCGCGCAAGATTGTTGTTGTCGTTGTTTAGGCTTTATCCACGAACGACAAACCCAAAAACTGCAAATCTTCGAAATCGCTTCGAGCTGAATCTTAACGTTTTCCTCAGTCGTCGGTAGCTTTCATTGTATATCAATATTAGCAAGGAAAATGTAAGTTTCATCGCTCAAACACTTGACAAAGACCAAAGAGACAAACATTCTGCGCGATTTGTGACGTCATACGGCTTGCTTCCTCGGCCAACTAGTTCCCAGTCTTCGGAGACACGATTTTGGTCATTTTGGGTACTTTCAACGGCAAAAAAACGTATTTTTGTTTCTTGCCATCCAATTTCTCTTGCCATTTCGGAATTAACACATAATGAACCACCAAAATGTGCAAAAAAAATTTTTAGTTCATAGGCACTTTAAGGATCTTTTTGGTTATCGTAGGAGCCAAGCAAAAGATGTCCAGTTAATAGAAGTGCTGGTCAAGTTTATTCGCCGATATTTTACTTCATTACGGAGCGCATTCTTCATGCACTGAATTATAAATGCTACGACCGGGATTGTTCTGCAGTACCAGTACAGCACGCTTAAGCGGCAGTTCAAAACCTTCGATGCCTTAAAGAACAACACTTCGATTTTTCCCATAAACTAATCCCTGAAATTGCAGAAAATGAGCAGAAATAATTACAACGTTCCGGAAAATTTGAAAATCAGATCTGCTAGTGATGCAGTCCGCTCAGCTATAGCCAGCAAAGCAAGCATTTCCATAGGGCTTTCCGTAGGGTTAAGTTTTTACTCTTTGGCGTGAGAATTGGGGCGAGCGCATAAAAATGTTCCTTCTATTTTTTACACTCACCCCAATTTTCGCGTGGCCAAAAAGCGAAAATTGCCTTGAACGGGCGGAAAACGCTTACTACGCAGGCTAGCTGAGCCATCTTCAGTAAGTAAGTTTTGTTTTCATCAATTCGTGTATATTTAAATTGAAATGAATATTCATCCTGTGCAATGATAACAAAGAAAATTAAAGCTATCTTCTTCCTGAAAAAAAGGTGAAATGTTCTAGCTTTATCTAGCACTGCTTTTCAAACTGCTTTGGACTCTATAATCGATCCTAGATTTGCTTGTAAATCTTTTTCTGCGAGCGCTCTCTGAATATATATTTTGGGTAGTGCGATGAAGGTTCGCCTTAATACGAAGACATTAAGAATCATTCTTTGGTTTCTTTGTCACTAAAAAGCCACCTAAATGCTAAAAACAAACGATACAGTTGCCCTTTTACTGGGAGAAAAATAAAAAAAAAGCGAAGAAATTTGTGCAGCTTCAGGCTACATATTAAACTTTTACCGGTTGAACTGTTGAGGTTTTGTCGCGTACGACAAGGGTGCGTGTTTCCGCTGATTGGCTAAAATCTGTCAGCTCAGACATACAATGGGGAGCCACTGCAGTTTAAACACAGCAGGCACTCCGTCACTCTCGCATGCTCAGTATGGGCATCCAAACGGTTGCTTACAGTTCATAGCCGTTAAACGCACGACGCGTGTGCAGTTCCTGATATAATTGTACAAAGGAAAAAACTGACAAATGTCGAAAGCCTCACTTTAACCGCAAAACTTAACGCCATTTCTGAAAACGTAAGCTTTTTACGTTGAGCATGTGTTCAGAATGAAGTAACTGTCATGCACAAGTTTTGCCCACGTGAAATTCTGTTTGCTGGGACATGTTCTGCATCGTTTTCATACGAACTTCGCGCTACAAACTCTTGAACTGATTCAAACTTCAAGGCTCTGAAAGACCGGATGTGACGTAGCCTTTTGCGTTTGACCGCTGTGAATGCTTGCAGTAGTGGTTCCTCTCTCTTTGTTCGTTCGCCGCGGGGATAAGAGGAGGAAACCACTGCTAGCAGGGTAGTCGCGAATCCAAAAGGGCCTGGGTCAACTACTTTTCTTTTCGGTACTAGAAGACGAGACAAGGCACAGAAAGTCTAGGCAAGAGTTCTTCACACTTTCAAATGACAAATCGTAGCTTGAATTTTTTTCTTTTACTTTTAACTTTTTACGACTAACTATTAAGGTTTTTTTTTTTATTTTAACGTCTAACGACTAAATTTTTGGTCGTTTTGCGGCTTAAGGTTGACCCCATTGAGACCTTCGTTACTGTTGAAATTGAACAAAATTTCATTTTCCATTCAAAATCATTACTTTCGTTATTACCGCATCATTAGCGCAAGTTTCAAGGCGTTATTTCGACACCGAGCAAAGTTTTTACTTTACAGGTGCCTTAGTGGGTACCCAATTTTTGTTTTCTTTTCTTTCGGTTGTAATATATCATCATCATCATCGTTCCTTACAAATACCTACATACATATATATATATATATATATATATATATATATATATATATATATATATATATTTAGCAATTATCCTGCGAAATCGCGCGGAATATCACCTGATACTTAGCCGACGAGGCCGTAGGCCGAGTTGGCTAAATCAGGGGACATTCCGCAAGATTGAGCAGGATAATTGTTTTATTATTCAACAAATTCCCATCGCCTACCATTTTCAGAACGAGAAAAACTACGGCTCTGTGTTAAAAACGCTAAAAGCTAGCAACACATAAGCTTAACAAAAATCAAAACAGAACTTCAAGAAATCGAAGTTACTACCGTTCACTTAAAAAGACGTATTTACAAACTCATGTTTGAAAATGACAAGACAAAGGAAAAAAATATTGCTACCTTACCGAGAATAAGTCCTCTTCCTGTGAATTAAAATCTTTTCTACTTTAGTCTTTACAACTTTCCGTGAGCAAGTGTGCTGCTTCGTTCGCAATAGCATTTTCTTGGTTGAGTTCTCACTATGAAAATTCCAAGTCAACCTCTGGATATCTTTGTGAGCTGAAGCAAATACTTGCTGACTTTTTGAGAGCATTTAATCGAGGAAAGTTTCTTCCAGAGAGTTAAAATTTACGGAGAACACTGCTGAAACTGTCTCACGTTTCTAAATGGCCGCCAAACAAACAGTGAAAGAAAATCTGCAGTGCACTTCCAAATATGGTCATTTACGTATATCGCAGGATATCTGTCATGTAGGATGACAGATATCGAGGGCTTCCTTACCATATATGGGCATAGTGACAATTTGTTGAATAATAAATATATATATTTAACAATTATCCTGCGAAATCGCGCGGAATATCACCTGATACTTAGCCGACGAGGCCGTAGGCTACCATTTTCGGAACGAGAAAAACTACGGCTCTATGATAAAAACGCTAAAAGCTAGAGACACATAAAGCTTAATAAAAATCAAAACAGTACTTCAAGAAATCGAAGTTTACTGCCGTTCACTTAAAAAGACATATTTACAAACTCGTTTGGAAATGACAAGACAAAGGGAAAAAATATTGCTACCTTACCGAGAATAAGTCCTCTTCCTGTGAATTAAAATCTTTTCAACTTTAGTCTTTACAACTTTCCGTGAGCAAGTGTGCTGCTTCGTTCGTAATAGCATTTTCTTGGTTGAGTTCTCACTATGAAAATTCCAAGTCAACCTCTGGATATCTTTGTGAGCTGAAGCAAACACTTGTTGACATTTTGAGAGCATTTAGTCGTGGAAAGGTTCTTCCAGAGAGTTAAAATTTACGGAGAACACTACTAAAACTGCCTCGCTTTTCAAAATGGCCGCCAAACAAGCAATGAAAGAAAATCTGCCCTGCACTTCCAAATATGATCATTTACGTATATGGCAGGATATCTGTCATGTAGGATGACAGATATTGAGGGCTTCCTTACCATATATGGGCATAGTGACAATTTGTTGAATAATAAGTATATATATATATACACCCGTTTTCAAAAACATTGCACCTTGAAAAATATATATACATATATACATCTTTTGTCTTCACAACGCGAAAACAAAAGAATAAATATGAAAACAAAAGGTAAATATATATGTATATATATTTTTTCAAGTAGCAATGTTTTTGAAAACGGGTGTATATATATATATATATATATATATATATATATACTATAATTAAAAGATGGAGACTGCACGGACAGTTACTTAAGTTTCACGCACAAGGCGATCATCAGACTGTGCCGTTAATGGCAGTCGAAAGAAAATTTAAACTACATTCATGGAGGGCAGTTTGAGCGATCCTGCTTCTGATTGGCTGCATAAAACTTGTTTTCGTGCCTGCACTTGGTGATTAATTCAGATCTCTTATTGAGGAGAGTAGATCTGTCAGCGGACAGAATGCAGAGCTTCTCTGTCAGACACAAATTGCAGCGCGACGGGTTTCCCCTGTAAAAGCTTGCTCGCGTGACAATTGACCACTTGATCGAGAAATCGGTGTTTTTGTCTCTTTGGTCCCAGGTGTACTTTGATAGGACAGTGTCGTGGGAATGCTTACGATGCTTGAAAGAGAGCTTGTGGTTGTTGTATCTAGTTGTTGTATCTAGTATCTAGTATCTAGTTGTTGTATCTAGATACAACAACCAATCCAATCTACCATTATACATTTTTTTGTGACTTTGCTCCAGCCGAAACATGTGATTACAAACAAAAGGGATGAAAAGCTAAAACTAATCCAGCATGATGTCTAAAGTGTGGACGTTCTTCGTGCTATTAAACGAAATTGTTAATGTTCATAGATGCCAACTCTCCGTAAGTTTTTTCTTCAATCTTCAACTTGTTCAAGTACATTCTGTACCAGTTACCTGCCTTTTTCTCAGGAGCTGTATGCTTATCCCTCAGACACACTGTGGCGAAGTTTGGTATGAATCGGTTGCTATAGTTATTTTTCCGTGGCCGTTTTACGGCCCCCCCAAAAAAACCTAGGAAAAAACAACGACGCATTTAGTTAAATCGCATTCTCTATTTCGAGCATGAAACATTTTTACTTTTCGCCTTTTTTGATAATTTCTTAATTCGAGTAAGACCTAATACGGTGTCTGCCTTGGCAGCCTTTTTGAATGACATCACAGGCCCGCAGCGGCGCCACAACCTAGAATAATTACCTCATAAGAGCACATGATATTTTTGGGACATTGTAGCCATACGGGCACATACCGGTTCCTTCCCAAAGGGGAAAGGAAGAGGGGGGGAGTTAAACCCCGCTGAGCTGATATCCCAGTCAAGGTGGGGTATGAGCTTGACTGGTACCTCCAGGGGTTATTAATTTATTCAGTGTTAAATTAAATTTCCCTTAACTGTTGCAGTGAAAACCGGTAGTGTTAAAGTTGACCACCTAGAGCAGCTTTCCAGGTGCGTCGGAAAATATTGGAAAAATGTGGCGAGAATACTGGACTTCCACGAAGCACTAAGTACAGGGATTTCACCTAGAAAATGAAGAATTGGAAGAAAAAATATGTCAAATGCTGTTGGCTTGGAAGCAACGAGAGGGACATGACGCGACCTACGAAGTTTTACACGAGGCCTTCAATGGCCTTGATTGTAAAGAGAAAAGAATTAAGAACTTACACAACGGTCTGGAATGCTGTCAGCAATACGCTTTGTGATCAGAGCGATCATGTTGTAACTAATACACTTTTGTACCAGACTTCATTACACCAAATTACAACATTGTAGTTGGTATTGATTTCTCCACTAGTTATTGTTGAAAAAAGTTTATACCTTTTTGTAAAACAGTGAGAGTTTTTTTTTGCCTTTAAATGGCTCTCAGTGATATTCCGGAGCGAAAGTATGATTATAAATAAACTTGAAATGCGTCCCTTATGGGCAAAAGCGTAAAATGAACCTTAGTTTGTTTCCTGGCTAACAACATACAGCCAGATGAGTCACAACCAATTCACCTGAAAAACATATAAACCTGAAGGCGTTCCTGGGGTCCAAAGAAGGCACGCTTCCTATTAAGACTTCCAAAAAACTATAATTGCGGTAAGGCTGCTGAGAGGTAACTAGATCTGGCGATTTCGTATTAAGGGAGCAACTTAATTTAGCTGTTCTCTGAAGTATTAGCAAATGTGAAACAGTATACGTTTCTGGAAAAAAGTTCGTTAATGCTAACCTGAGAGAGCAGCAACTGTTAACTGAAAAAAACCCTGTAGGCGTTCCTTTATTAGAGAAGACATAATGAAACTCACTCGGTTTACTGGCGATTAAAAAAGGCACGCTTGCCGTCAAAACTTCTCAAAAACCTAGAAATACCGTGAGGCTTTATTTTGAGCGTTAACTAAATCTAGCAATTTGTATTAAGGGAGCAAGTTAATCCAAGGCAGTCAGCCATAACGTCCAAAGTCTTTTTTCTCCCACATTTTATTTCCAGATGCATTTACAGTACAGTACAATTAGTAATAATTAAAAACAATATTATAATTATAATGAGAACCTTCCCAGCATGCTTTGCACCTGAAAAATTGTCCGTGCTAAATAACATAGTTAACTTGTGGTCGAAGAGGAAACTGTACCATGTGGTATTTACACCTGCGTGAAAGTTACCCCTCATATCAATGTCATGGTGATGACGTCATTACTCACGTGACTATGGCAATAAAACATGTTTTAGCTCACTGCAAGAACAGGCTTCCATTAATATGAAAGCAGTTAACGTGCCCTGATGGTCATTAAAATGAGCAATTTGGAAATTGCCAGTTTACATCTGGCTTTTAAAAGTTAAGGTGGCTCTGTACAGGAGCATTTCCCAGGGAACTGGGAACTTGACATGAAAGTAACGTCCATGACAGCATTATTGCTGTGACGTCATCGGTCACGTGACCAGAACGCAAGGAATATTTCAAATCACTTTAAAAATGCATTGAGCTCAATTTATCCGTAGTTTCTCTCAGTCATATTGGAGAAAAAATTGTAAGTTATTCAAAAACGACCGTTATTACTTTTTCTTTTGAAAAAAAAAACGCAATAAAAAAATCAACCTGAAACTTTTGATAATCCCCTGTTTCGCGAGGTTTTAATATAAATGTAAAAACTAATCAGCATATTTGGTTTCAGACTATACTCTTTCAAACTACGTTAACAGTTTTCTGAAAACATTCGTTTTCATATAGCTTAGGGATGTGAATTTGCACGCACGCGGAGTACTGGGCACCAATGTCATGGATTATTGAGGGAGACTGGTGCCCTTTTCTGGCGCGGGCGCACAGCTGAACTCGTACTTAGCGGTATTTTCAATATACTCCTACTTGGCAGAAGAATACATACATACATACATACATACTTTATTATAGCTCCCAAAGGGGCTCTTCCGCTATAAATACACAAATAATAATAAACTAATAACAAAAAATATATTATAGAAAATACTAATCTTCTCTAAAAAATATAAAATACTATTGTAAGAATTAAAAATTTCGAAATAATAAAAGCTAATAACGGGAAAATCTCTAAAGTTTTAATAAATAGTTATATAAATTCTTCTTGAAATGCTTTGTGTCCCTAGTTTTCTTAATATCGTCTGGAAGGTCATTATATGACTTGGCGCCTCAAAAAGGTCGGTACGTGGTGTAACTATCATATAGTGGTTTGACTTAATCCAATATAGGCACAAACATAGGAAGCAATATACATAGCTATACACAGCCATACACAGCCATACATGGCTATACACAGATATACATAGCCATACATAGCTATACACAGCTATACATAGCTATACATGGCTATACACAGCTATACATGGCTATAAATGGCTATACATGGCTGTACATGGCTATACACAGCTATACACAGCCATACATGGCTATACACAGTTATACATAGCCATACATAGCCATACATAGCTATACACAACTATACACGGCTATACATGTCTATACACGGCTATACATGTCTATACACAGGTATACATAGCCGTACATAGCTATACACAGCTATACATGGCTATACACAGCTATACATAGATATACATAACTATACATAGCTATACACAGCTATACACAGCTATACATGCCTATACACAGCTATACATGACTTTACACAGCTATACATGGCTATACACAGATATACATAGCCATACATAGCTATACACAGCTATACACAGCTATACATGGCTGTACACAGCTATACATGGCTATACACAGCTATACATGGCTATACACAGCTATACACAGCTATACATGGCTATACACAGCTATACACAGCTATACATGGCTATACACAGATATACATAGCCATACATAGCTATACACAGCTATACACAGCTATACATGGCTATACACAGCTATACATGACTATACACAGCTATACATGTCTATACACAGCTATACACAGCTATACATGGCTATACACACATATACATAGCCATACATAGCTATACACAGCTTTACACAGCTATACATGGCTATACACAGCTAAACATGGCTATACATGGCTATACATGGCTATACACGGCTATACATGGCCATACATGGCTATACATGGCTATACACAGTTATACATAGACATACATAGCTATACACAGCTATGCACAGCTATACATGGCTATACACAGATATACATAGCCATACATAGCTATACACAGCTATACATAGCTATACACAGCTATACATGGCTATACATGGCTATACATGGCTATACATGGCCATACATGGCTATACATGACTATACAGAGCTATACACAGCCATACATGGCTATACACAGATATACATTGCCATACATAGCTATACACAACTATACACAGCTATACATGGCTATACACAGATATACATAGCCATACATAGCTATACTCAGCTTTACATAGCTATACATGGCTATACACAGCTATACATGGCAATACACAGCTATACATAACTATACACAGCTATACACAGCTATACACAGCAATACACAGCTATACATGACTATACACAGCTATACATGGCTATACACAGCTATACACAGCTATACATAACTATACATAGCTGTACACAGCTATACACAGCTATACATGGCTATACACAGCTATACATGACTATACACAGCTATACATGGCTATACACAGCTATACACAGCTATACATGGCTATACACAGATATACATAGCCATACATAGCTATACACAGCTATACATGACTATACACAGCTATACATGGCTATACACAGCTATACACAGCTATACATGGCTATACACAGATATACATAGCCATACATAGCTATACACAGCTATACATGGCTATACACAGCTATACACAGCTATACATAACTATACATAGCTGTACACAGCTATACACAGCTATACATGGCTATACACAGCTATACATGACTATACACAGCTATACATGGCTATACACAGCTATACACAGCTATACATGGCTATACACAGCTATACATGACTATACACAGCTATACATGGCTATACACAGTTATACACAGCTATACATGGCTATACACAGATATACATAGCCATACATAGCTAAACACAGCTATACACAGCTATACATGGCTATACACAGCTAAACATCGCTATACATGGCTATACACGGCTATACATGGCTATACATGGCTATACATGGCTATACACAGTTATACATAGACATACATAGCTATACACAACTATACACAGCTATACATGGCTATACACAGATATACATAGCCATACATAGCTATTCACAGCTATACATAGCTATACATGGCTATATACAGCTATACATAGCTATACATGGCTATACATGGCTATACACAGCTATACACAGCCATACTGGCTATACACAGATATACATAGCCATACATAGCTATACATGGCTATACACAGCTATACATGGCTATACACAGATATACATAGCCATACATAGCTATACTCGGCTTTACATAGCTATACATGGCTATACACAGCTATACATGGCAATACACAGCTATACATAACTATACACAGCTATACACAGCTATACACAGCTATACACAGCAATACACAGCTATACATGACTATACACAGCTATACATGGCTATACACAGCTATACACAGCTATACATAACTATACATAGCTATACACAGCTCTAAACAGCTATACATGGCTATACACAGCTATACATGACTATACACAGCTATACACAGCTATGCACAGCTATACATGGCTATACACAGATATACATAGCCATACATAGCTATACACAGCTATACACAGCTATACATGGCTATACACAGCTAAACATCGCTAGACATGGCTATACATGGCTGTACACGGCTATACATGGCTATACACAGCTATACATGGCTATACATGGCTATACACAGTTATACATAGACATACATAGCTATACACAACTATACACAGCTATACACGGCTATACACAGATACACATAGCCATACATAGCTATACACAGCTATACATAGCTATACATGGCTATACACAGCTATACATGGCTATACATGGCTATACATGGCTGTACATGGCTATACACAGCTATACACAACCATACATGGCTATACAGAGATATACATAGCCATACATAGCTATACACAACTATACAAGAGCTATACATGGCTATACACAGATATACATAGCCATACATAGGTATACTCAGCTTTAGATTGCTATACATAGCTATACACAGCTATACATGGCAATACACAGCTATACATAAGTATACACAGCTATACACAGCTATACACAGCAATACACAGCTATACATGACTATACACAGCTATACATGGCCATACACAGCTATACATAGCTATACACAGCTATACACAGCTATACACAGATATACATAGCCATACATAGCTATACACAGCCATACACAGCTATACATGGCTATACACAGCTAAACATGGCTATACATGGCTATACATGGCTGTACACGGCTATACATGGCTATACACAGCTATACATGGCTATACATGGCTATACACAGTTATACATAGACATACATAGCTATACACAACTATACACAGCTATACATGGCTATACACAGCTATACATGGCTATACACAGATATAGATAGCCATACATAGCTATACACGGCTATACACAGCTATACATGGCTATACACAGATATACATAGCCATACATAGCTATACACAGCTTTACATAGCTATACATGGCTATACACAGCTATACATGGCTATACATGGCTATACATGGCTGTACATGGCGATACACAGCTATACACAGCTATACATGGCTATACACAGATATACATAGCCATACATAGCTATACACAACTATACACAGCTATACATGGCTATTCACAGATATACATAGCCATACATATCTATAGACAGCTATACACAGCTATACATGGCTATACACAGATATACATAGCCATACATAGCTATACACAGCTATACATAACTATACACAGCTATACACAGCTATACACAGCTATACACAGCTATACACAGCAATACACAGCCATACACGACTATACACAGCTATACATGGGTATACACAGCTATACATAACTATACACCGCCATACATGGCTATACACAGCTATACATAGCTATACACAGTCGTACATAGCTATACACAGCTATACATGCCTATACACAGCTATACATGGCTATACACAGCTATACATGGCTATACACAGCTATACATAGCTATACATGGCTATACACAGCTATACATGGCTATACACAGATATACATAGCCATACATAGCTATACACAGCTATACATAGCTATACCTGGCTATACACAGCTATACAAGGGTATTCATGGCTATACATGGCTGTACATGGCTATTTAACAATTATTCTACGAGGGCGCGCTGGATATGAAATGATAGATAACCAACGAGGCGCGTAGCGCCGAGTTAGTTATAATCATTTGATATCCAGCAAGCCCGAGTAGAATAATTGTTTTATTAAAAACTTAACTACTATTTTTGTTAAAAAAAATCAAGAAAGAAAGAGAAAAATGAGAAAAAGGGATAAAAAGGGAGCAAGAATCGATCACATGACTGAACGAAAAAGGCGCCAAAACCTTGCGAAGTGTTGCAGCGTTTCATTGCAAAGCTGAATGAATCAATAAAAACTGCTCGAAAGTGAACGAAGTGGCACAAGTTTGGGAAAAAATCTTCTAATTATTGGCTCTGAAATATGGTACATGTTTGATTTTTCCCGAAACGTTGTAATCATCGTTCAAAGCGGATTGAAGCTGTACAATTTCACCATATTAGCTGCTGGAGTTGAAACAGAACAAGTTTGTAATCGGTTCGCACAAAGGAGCCATCATGTGCGTGTTTGATCGAAATGAAGACAGAACCAATTTGAACTTGAAGAAGTAATTTTTATGCAGCTCAGAAGCAAGATTACTGTAGCGAGGAACATTAGAATTCACCATCATAGTTTGTTTAATGCAAAGCACAAAATGCAGTTGTTCTCGGTTTAGAGGTTGCGGACGGAATGGTAAAAACAACATTCAAACAACTGGAAAAGCGATTCAACTCCGTTTACATGGCATCCGATTTCTATCTGAGCATTTGGACCTGTTGGAACACAGAGCTACAACGAGTGCAGGTAAACCAGTGTCAATTTTGCGTGTTATGGCCGAAAAAAATTTTCACCCTTCCTTCGGCCTTCTTGGTAGTTTGCAGCTGTAGTTTGTTTAGTACTTGTTTAGACTGCTTCATGATTTTCGCACCGAATCGTCATGAATGTGTGACAGCTATTAAATGCTTCTGCCCCATTTCACTGTGTTTTATTTTGTCTTGTCTTGATATTTTGAGGTGGAAAGGCTGCCTGATAAAACCTACCGTTTGTTCAATTTTAATGATCGACGTGACGATCGATGAAAGAAATTAATTGTAAACACAACGCTCAATGCTTAAATTTCTAATTTCTTTTTCTGCACAGTTTCTTCAAACAATTTTGACTTGTGTTAGACGATGCTGTTAGTGACGCTGTTGGAATTTCTGCTTAATTCAAATTCGCTGCCAAGTGATTTTTCTTGTCTATTTTTCTCACCGGGTTGCTGTCGAGGAAAAAACTTCCAGCTCACTTTGTTCATTTTGTTGTTGAGTGTTCATTGTCCATATTTGGTCACAGCAGGTATATGAGCTGATAGCCTGGCTCCGTTCAGCCAATCAGAATGGTAGAAATCCAATATACCTAGTCCAGTTTTTAATAAACACAGTTATACATGGCTATACACAGATATACATAGCCATACATAGCTATACACAGCTATACATGGTTATACACAGCTGAACATGGCTATACATGGCTATACATGACTATACACAGCTATACACAGGTATACACGGCTATACTGACACAGCTATACATATCTGTATACAGCTATATATGGCTACACACAGCTATATATGGCTATACAAAGTCATATATGGCTATACACAGCTATACATGGCTATACATGGTGGGTGCTATCGAGGTTAACAAATCACAGGCAAAAATGATAAGCAAATCCACCGTACGTTTCTTCTACATCAGACTTCAGTTGTTTTTGTTGTTGTTATTGGTTAATAAAGTTGTATTTTGCTGCTTCTTTGTGTCATGTCACCATATCAATCATAAAAAAAGTAATTTCATGGGTCCGCGTTTTGAAATTCTTAGGTGTCCTCATTTGGTTAATAAAAGTTTGACTGACGTATGTACATACCATTACCATACATTTGTTACTCTGAGTTCGAACCACTAATTTTAATGAAGACAGGTGAAGTCAGTGACTTGCACAAAGTGCAGAAAACCATTATTAGTCACAGAATTGGTACAAAGTGTTGCAACTTCTTGACAGTGTACCAAAATGACTCGGACTCGGACTCTTATTGAACGAATGGATTCCATTTGGACGTGCGTGTGTACTCTGATAATGAACACACAGATGACTTCAAAATGTGGTAAAAACACAGAAGTACGCTAGGAGCCGTGTGTACTGTAATAACAAACTCCTCTAGTTAAAAGAGAGAGGTTTTCGTAATTACGAAAACGAAGACCCCCTCTTTTTTAACTAGAGGAGTTTGTTTTTACAAATATTACACACGGCTCCTAGCAATTCGAATTCTTCATTGTGCGGACTTTTAAAAAGTCTACATCTGGTAATCATGGGGTTCTTGTTTTTGTTTTCTTCATTTGAAAATCAGTCATATAAAAAAAACAAATTGAAGGCGAGTGAATCCACAACCCTTTACTTCCTGTGCGAATTACAGCGGTAAACGGAAGCTTAACCACACAGTTTTGTGTTACTTTCAAATGCCCGTTTAGATATCTTCTTGCCATTATATTACTCTGTTTGTTTTTCGTTTCCCTCTGGTTAAAAATGAGGGGGTTTCGTTTTCGTAATGGGTCTTCGTTTTCGAAAGGGGTCTTCGTTTTCGTAAGGGTCTTCGTTTTCGTAATGGATCTTCGATTTCGTAAGGGTCTTCGTTTTCGTAATGGGTCTTCGGGTCTTCGTTTTCGGGGTCTTCGTTTTCAAAACTAACGACGACAGTTGCTGCTGTGATTCCTATTGTTCAGCTTAGCTTGCCCCACCAAGCACTACGGCGTCTTTGATGTTGTTGTCGATTTTCAAAGTTTTTGCGAACTTGCGAAAAATTAGGGTCGCACTAGGAAAATTACGCTGTTGATAGATTTTAACTGCAAAGCCAGTGAACTTTCGCAAAAATCTGCCAAGTGCGACCCATGGCTGATAAAATAATATCACCGGGTACATAAGTGAACGTTTGTTGTCGATAGATCTCAGGCAAGGAAGATCAACTTACCTTTGATTGACGTCTCCACTACTCTCACAATTTCAGGAATTTCCTGCCCAGGCACTCAGGCCCACTTTGTGGATGAATGTGGACAAGATTTGTTGCAGAGCAGATTTTGACTCGCCTTGTGAAAATATTCCAAGCGATTCCACCGTAATCGTTAAAACCACCTCTATATCTCGTCGCGGAAAAACCGTTTCGCGTCACTTAAATGGATTGACCGTGAAGGCCTGGGAAAAAGCCACACAGGAACTAGGCAAGGAAAAAGCCACCGGGACTCTACATTCAACCGACAGGTGCTCCTGGTTTGCAACAGCCTTCAAGGCACCTATGCATGCCTGCCCTATGTGGAAGTCTGATCAAAAGAGGGCGACGCGTTTGATATGTGGCCAGCTAAGGAGTTTGCGCAAGGCTGCAGCTATGTATAGCCAGGAGCCCACAAGGGTTGTGGGCTCCTGGTATAGCTGTGTATAGCTATGTATAGCTGTGTATGGCCATATGCAGCTCTGTATAATTGCATCATCATCATCATCATCATCATCATCATCATCATCATCATCATCATCATCATAATAATAATAATAATAATAATAATAATAGTAATAACAATGTATTTATTCATCGGATGAAAATAGGTATCAGATGTTACAATAGAAATTATTTAAAAAAATTATTTATATGCGCAATAGTACAATATATAAATGAACTAAATTAGGAACTAACTAGGTTACACTTAAAAAGGAATCTATTAAAAAAGCTATCTTTACATTGTAAAACGTTCTGTACTTATAGGAAGGTCTTATACTGGATCTATTTCTACGGCGCTCCAATGAATCTTTATACCTAGGAAGCAGACTATGTGACGGATGGTCATTACGTTAAAGTTTGTCAAAAAGGCGGCGGTTACGACTTTCCAAGAGCTCAAAGATGCTTGTGGCATCTTTTTAAAAAGCTTTGCACAGCGGTGAGGTCAGAAGCACTAGCTGCAAAAACTGAAAGGCCATACAGTATTTTAGGGAGCACAATCGCATTAAAAACGCTGATCTAATTCGCCCTGTGTGTATCCTTCCTTACACAGGCCTGTAATTATAAATAAACATTTGCTGGCTCGTGAAGCTTTGCCTTAACATGCAAGCTAAACTAACAATTACTTTGTATTGTGACTCCCAGTATAGAGATACAACTATACTGCATAATCTCATAATGGGCTCCTGGTTATACTGTATAACATTGGATAGGCTGTAGGGTTGCCTTTCTTATGCAAGAGTAATTGCATTTACTAGTGTTGCAGTGCACACTATTTGCGTGAGTCCAATCCATAAATTTAATCAATGCAATGCCCGATACATCAGGTAAATCTCTAGAGATCGTAACTAAGATTGTAGAATCATCTGCATATTTAAATAAAGATATCTCTTCGTGTCCAACTATTTCCAAGTCATTCAGGAATAAGTTGAAAAGGTATGGGCCACTAATACTACCCTGAGTTGTACCTTTTTACCCCTGTATAGCTATGTATAGCTGTGAGTGTGGAAGCGAACGAAATGAGGGTGGTACATGCACTGTCTGTGAAGAATGTGCTGAAATTTTAGTTTGTGCTAGGGATCAGAGAAACTTACAGATGTTTTACTTAGAATTTTAAAGCCTTCATTATTCTGGATATCCTGACTAATAATTCCTTAAAAGCTGACTGAGCTAACACAAAATAACAAGCGGTGACCCGTCGTCACTACATGATTCTAGATTAATTTTCTGAGCGAGCACTGACCAAAAAAGTTGTTTCAAACCGGTTAACTGGGGCAGCTAAATAGACAGGGACCGTGCGGCCTATTTTAGAGTAGGGGGCTAATTGGTGATCGCTCGTGTAAAGCAGGTGGGGGGAAATCTCACGCAAAAACTTTCTCTTTTCAAGTAATTAGCAATGTATCTAGAGCAGCCAAGTGTGATAAAAGTTGTCAGTTAATGCTCCTTGACAGGTTCTTTGGTCGGCTCTACTCGAAAGATGAAACCGGCAAGCTATGAACCTTATCGTATTCGCATTTTTAAAGATCTCAACCATGAAAACATTTTCCTTTAAAAAAAACTTGTACAAGCAGACCTGTAGAATATTAAATCACTACTGAGTTTAGTATCATGAAACGTACATTTCTACTAAAGTCAGTCCGTAGCGGCCTAATTAAGGACTGGAAGCCCTATTTCTTATCGATAGAACTGAGGAAATGACATCTTTTGGCAACTATATATCCTAGACGAAACGTTTACATTTGTAGATTAGCTTGATAAAGTAACGGTCCTAATGTATAATGCCCGAACAACACAAGAACAAAAGTCAACTAAAGTCTAAACTCTTCAACAACAGGAAAGAGTCGATGACAGTACGCGCAGAGTTAATGGCCCGACAAGAGCGAGAGCGACAGTTTCAACTTCCATCGATTCAAGTGACTTGAAAAAGTCTGAACAGGTCCAGACTCTTCGAGATTCCCCAAGAGCGCGTGAGAATTTCAAATAATCAAGCCAAATGAAGGAAAGGCGATTTCAACACGGAGTTGTAGTATTAAGTTCCTGTTTGGTCTAAATTAAAAATTATATTTAACTGGTAAACCGAAAACTGATTAACTCTGAAACAAAGAAATTGTCCAACTTTTTCATTTATTTTTTAATGGCACCGAAAAAGGGAAAGGGGGTAAAAGCCCCCTCAGCCCACCCCTCGCGCGGTCCCTGATAGAAAGACCGCAAACAATAAATAAATTGTTACAAAGAACAGCAGATTTCAAGAGAGGGGATAGGGAAAACAAACGCAGTGTATAGCTGTGTATAGCTATTTATAGCTGGGTATAGCCACGTATGGCTGTATATATACATGTATAGCTGTTAATAGCTGTGTATAGCCATGTATGGATGTGTAGAGCTAAGTATACATCTGTATAGCCATGTATAGCTGTTTATAGCTATGTATGTCTGTGTATAGCCATGTATAGCAATGTATAGCCATGTATATCTGTGTATAGCTATGTATAGCTGTATATAGCGAGGTGTATAGCGTGTATAGTCATGTATAGCTGTGTATAGCTCTGTATAGCTGTGTATATTCATTTATACCTCTGTATAGCCATTTATGGCTATGTGTAGTCGCGTATAGCAATGTATAGCTGTTTATAGCCATGTATAGCCATGTATAGCTGTGTAGAGCTATGTATAGCTGTGTATAGTCACGTACAACCATGTATAGCTGTCTATATCTATGTATGGCCATGTATAGCTGTGTATAGCCATGTATAGCTGTGTATATCCATGTACAGCCATGTATAGCTGTGTATGGCTATGTATGGCAATGTATAGCCATGTATAGCTGTGTATAGCCATGTATAGCTATGTATAGCTGTGTATAGCTATGTATGGCTATGTATATCTGTGTATAGCCATGTATAGCTATGTATAGCTATGTATAGCTATGTATAGTGTGTATAGCCATGTATAGCCATGTATAGCCATGTATAACCATTTATAGCCATGTATAGCAGTGTATAGCCATGTATAGCTGTGTAGAGCTGTGTTTAGCTATATATGGGTATGTATATCTGTGTATAGCAATGTATAGCTGTGTATGACTGTATACAGACATGCATGCCCATGTATAGCCATGTATAGCCATGTATATCTGTGTATAGCCATGTATAGCTGTGTATAGCTGTGTATAGTCATGTATAGCCATGTATAGCCATGTATAGCCATGTATAGCTGTGTATAGCCATGTGTAGCTGTGTATAACTGTGTATAGCTATGTATGGCTATGTATATCTGTGTATAGCCATGTATAGCTATGTATATCTGTGTACAGCTATGTATGTCTATGTATAACTGTGTATAGCCATGTATAGCTATGTATATCTGTGTATAGCGGTGTATAGCTGTGTATAGCCATGTATAGCTATGAATAGTCATGTATAGCCATGTATAGCTGTGTATAGCTGTGTATAGCCATGTATAGCTATGTATAGCTGTGTATAGCTATGTATGGCTATGTATATCTGTGTATAGCCATGTATAGCTATGTATAGCTATGTATAGCTATGTATACTGTGTATAGCCATGTACAGCCATATATAGTCATGTATAATCATTTATAGCCATGTATATCTGTGTATAGCCATGTATAGCTGTGTATAGCTGTGTATAGTTATGTACAGCCATGTATAGCCATGTATGGCTGTGTATAGCCATGTATAGCTATGTATAGCTGTGTATAGCTGTGTATACTATGTATGGCTATGTATATCTGTGTATAGCCATGTATAGCTGTGTATAGCTGTGTATAGTTATGTAGAGCCATGTATAGCCATGTATAGCCATGTATAGCTGTGTATAGCTGTGTATATCAATGTATAGCCATGGCTAGCCATGTATAGCCATGTCTAGCCATGTATAGCCATGTATAGCTGTGTATAGCGATGTATAGCTGTGTATAGCTGTGTATAGCAATGTATAGCCATGGATAGTCATGTATAGCATGTATAGCCATGCATAGCTGTGTATAGCTGTGTATAGCCATGTATAGCTGTGTATATCAATGTATACCCATGTATAGCCATGTACAGGCATGTATAGCCATGTATAGTCATGTATAGCCATGTATAGCCATGTATAGCTGTGTATAGCTGTGTATAGCTATGTATGGTTATTTATATCGTTGTATAGCCATGTATAGCTGTGTATAGCTGTGTATAGTTATGTACAGCCATGTATAGGCATGTATAGCCATGTATAGCTGTGTATAGCTGCGTATAGCTGTGTATATCAATGTATACCCATGTATAGCCATGTATAGCCATGTATAGCCATGTATAGCTGTGTTTAGCCATGTATAGCTGTGTATAGCTGTGTATAGCTATGTATGGCTATGTATATCTGTGTATAGCCATGTATAGCTGTGTATAGCTGTGTATAGCTATGTACAGCCATGTATAGCCAGTATGGCTGTGTATAGTCATGTATAGCTATGTATAGCTGTGTATAGCTGTGTATAGCTATGTATGGCTATGTATATCTGTGTATAGCCATGTATAGCTGTGTATAGCTGTGTATAGCCATGTATAGCTGTGTATAGCTGTGTATAGCTATGTATGGCAATGTATATCTGTGTATAGCCATGTATAGCTGTGTATAGCTGTGTATAGTGATGTACAGCCATGTATAGCCATGTATGGCTGTGTATAGCCATGTATAGCTATGTATAGCTGTGTATAGCTGTGTATACTATGTATGGCTATGTATATCTGTGTATAGCCATGTATAGCTGTGTATAGCTGTGTATAGTTATGTAGAGCCATGTATAGCCATGTATAGCTGTGTATAGCTGTGTATATCAATGTATAGCCATGTCTAGCCATGTATAGCCATGTCTAGCCATGTATAGCCATGTATAGCTGTGTATAGCGATGTATAGCTGTGTATAGCTGTGTATAGCTGTGTATAGAAATGTATAGCCATGGATAGTCATGTATAGCCATGTATAGCCATGTATAGCCATGTATAGCTGTGTATAGCTGTGTATAGCCATGTATAGCTGTGTATATCAATGTATACCCATGTATAGCCATGTACAGGCATGTATAGCCATGTATAGCCATGTATAGCCATGTATAGCCATGTATAGCTGTGTATAGCTGTGTATAGCTGTGTATAGCTATGTATGGCTATTTATATCGTTGTATAGCCATGTATAGTTGTGTATAGCTGTGTATAGTTATGTACAGCCATGTATAGGCATGTATAGCCATGTATAGCTGTGTATAGCTGTGTATAGCTGTGTATATCAATGTATACCCATGTATAGCCATGTATAGCCATGTATAGCCATGTATAGCTGTGTATATATAGCCATGTATAGCTGTGTATAGCTGTGTATAGCTATGTATAGCTATGTATATCTGTGTATAGCCATGTATAGCTGTGTATAGCTGTGTATAGCTATGTACAGCCATGTATAGCCAGTATGGCTGTGTATAGTCATGTATAGCTATGTATAGCTGTGTATAGCTTTGTATAGCTATGTATGGCTATGTATATCTGTGTATAGCCATGTATAGCTGTGTATAGCTGTGTATAGTTATGTAGAGCCATGTATAACCATGTATAGCTGTGTATAGCTGTGTATAGCTGTGTATATCAATGTATACCATGTATAGCCATATATAGCCATGTATAGCCATGTATAGCCATGTATAGCTGTGTATAGCCATGTATAGCTGTGTATAGCAATGTATGGCTATGTATATCTGTGTATAGCCATGTATAGCTGTGTATAGCTGTGTATAGTTATGTACAGCAATGTATAGCCATGTATGGCTGTGTATAGCCATGTATAGCTATGTATAGCTGTGTATAGCTGTGTATAGCTATGTATGGCTATGTATATCTGTGTATAGCCATGTATAGCTGTGTATAGCTGTGTATAGTTATGTAGAGCCATGTATAGCCATGTATATCCATGTATAGCCATGTATAGCTGATATAGCTGTGTATATCAATGTATAGTCATGTACAGCCATGTATACCCATGTATAGCTGTGTATAGGCATGTATAGCTGTGTATAGCTGTGTATAGCTATGTATGGCTATGTATACTGTGTATAGCCATGTATAGCTGTGTATAGCCATGTATAGCCATTTATAGCTGTGTATGTCTGTGTGTAGCCATGTATAGCTGTGTATAGGCATGTATAGCTATGTATAGCCGTGTATAGCCGTGTATAGCTATATATGTCTATGTATGGCTATGTATACCTGTGTATAGCCATGTATAGCTGTGTATAGCCATGTATAGCTATGTATAGCTGTGTATAGCTGTGTATAGCCATGTATAGCTGTGTATAGCCATGTATAGCTATGTATAGCTGTGTATAGCTGTGTATAGCTATGTATAGCCGTGTATAGCTGTGTATAGCTATATATGTCTATGTATGGCTATGTATACCTGTGTATAGCCATGTATAGCTGTGTATAGCCATGTATTGCTATGTATGGCTGTGTATAGCTGTGTATAGCCATGTATAGGTGTGTATAGCCATGTATAGCTATGTATAGCTGTGTATAGCCGTGTATAGCTGTGTATAGCTACATATGTCTATGTATGGCTATGTATACCTGTGTATAGCCATGTATACCTGTGTATAGCCATGTATAGCTGTGTAACATCTGTGTATAGCTATGTATAACCATGTATAGCCATGTATAGCTATTTATAGCTATGTATAGCTGTGTATAGCTATGTATATTGCTTCCTATGTTTATGCCTATATTGGATTAAGTCAAACCACTATATGATAGTTACACCACGTATCTACGCTCGAAAAGCAAACGACCGCTGACCTATTTTTAATCTACATTTTGGTAAATTCAATTCATCTTTTTTCCTAGTATTTCTATCATGTATTTTTGAGCGTTTTATAAATTTATCACTTAGGTAATTTGGCATTTGCCCATGTAGACATTTATGAACCATTACTAAATCGTTTAAAAGCAATTTATCTTTTACACTTATCCAATTCAAAGATTTGAGGCCTTCAGTAATATGGTCATACTTTTTCAAACCTAAAACAATCCTACATGCAAAATTTTGAACTAATTGGAGCTTTCTTATATTCTCTTTTGTCGTGTTGCTCCAGACAGTAGAACAATAATATAATTTACTAAAAACAAAGGCATTTATTAAAAAAATAAGAGTTTTACTGTCCAGAAGGTGTTTTATCCTATTAACTCGACTTAGCATATACATGCAAGTCGAGACAGTTTTTGTAATGTGTTCATTGTAATTAAGGTGGCTGTCGATATATACTCCCAAATCCTTTGCGACAGTAACAGGCTTCACCTCCTTTCCAACCAGCATTACAGGTGGTACGGCTGTTATGTTTCTCGTGAGCTGTGGGACTCCAACAAGTAACAACTTTGTCTTGTCTGGATTGATCAATAAGGAATTAGCACAACACCATCTCGAAATATCTCTAAGGTCTTGATTAACAGCAGTCACAGCGTCGGAGAGTTGACATAAAGGAAGCGCCAAAAAAAAATTTTAGTGTCATCCACATAACCTAAAGCTCTGCAGTGTTTTGGAACACGAAGAAGATCGTTTACGTATAGGGTAAACAGCACAGGTCCAAGAATGGACCCTTGCGGTACTCCTACTGTTAAGGGCAAGGTCTCAGACAAGGTGTTCTCTATCTTTACGGCTTGCTTGCGTTGTGATAAATAACTCTTAAACCAGGCACATGCAGTATCGGACACACCTAATTTATGAAGTTTACACAGCATCAGGTCATGGCGAATACTGTCGAAAGCCTTCGACATGTCCAACAAAACGATAACGGATATCTTCTTATCATCCATATTCTTAAGAATGGGTTGAAGAGGTGTTTTTCCTAGCTTTCTGTCGCGTATTTCCACTTAAGAATTGGTTATAGTTTCTCGTAAAGTGGACAGCACTTCATTATTCGCTGCATTGCTCAGACATTTTGGTCAATTGTCAAGTCAAACAGGCTACAGTGCCAGGTACGTGTAATGACTTTTGTTGTGAAATACGCTTAGTTGAGCTCAGTGAACAGCTTTTTAGAGCTTTTCCGATCGATCATTAACTTGATGTTTCTTATTTATTGTTTGTCCAGTGCTTAAATAATTTAATTTTCATTCCGGTTGTAAACAGCCCACAGAAGTAGTTTTTGTTCACTCGACTGCAAAATCATATATTGTTTGTTGGCCAAGTAAAAGGGCAACAAAGCATCCTTTTAGTTTTCAGTAAGATTTGCTTACAGTGTTGCTGTTAAAATTAATATTTCAAACAGTTCTTGCTTAAAGCAAGAAATCCAGGCTATTCCCCAAATGTTGATATCGGCAGATACGCTTAAATTCTTTTGTGAAGCATCATTTAAGTGTTGTTAACATCTCCCACTCGATTGTTGATAAGCTGGGCTTTTCTTGACTGCTTGCAAAATATTTATATATGTCTAACGTGTTATAAATAATTGTTATATCAAGCAACGTTCAAAAGCAACACAATATCTTGTCTTCTTAAAACACCTTGGATTATAGTTTTAGCATGTTTTGATGACAAGAAATTTAAATTTCGAATAAGGTATAACTTTTATTACAGATTATGTGTTGATCAGTTTTGGGAAAATACGTTTAAGATAAAAAAAGTTAAAAGAAGGTGGGTGTAAATTTGTATGTATCTTCTTCTCAACTTTCATGGATTATTCCATAATTTGCAGGGTTAAAAATTAACTTCAGTGCTTGGTGGCTGTTTGGCTAGTATCCTTGATTTCTTAGTGGCCCGGCCAAAATAAAGTGGCTTTTAATTCCTCTAGTCCAAAAAAAAAATAATAATAATAACCATATTTACTTTAATAAACCCCTCCCAACCTGGGTGAGAAGTATGTCCTTTATCGAGGGATTTTGCCAATAATCCTGTGGGAAAAAGTACAACATTGAACTATGGGTAAGTCTGGAGGCACGTGTCAATAAATACCCAATGCCGTCTTGATATATTGTGGATTGCTATAAATACTCCAGAATGGCTCTGAATTTTGCACTACAATAACATTTATGACCTTAGATTTGAGGAAGGGAAAGGAAAGAAAGGTACCCTAATGAATGTACATTTTTAAAAAAATTTTTTTATTGCAACTAAATTTTAACATTTTTAATCCTAGTCGCCCGTCAGGCGATCAAACCTCAACTTTTAGTGGGCCTGTTCAGTTTTAAATTGCCACTGGCAACCGGGCAAATGCCAATTTTTAGCCGTGAATTTGTTGTTTTCACTGATCCTTTTTGTATCTGTTCTAGGCATGTATATGTCAGCAGTGATCAGTGATGCAGCCTTTTCTTACAGTGAAAGTACATGGAGGATATCCGTCATATAATTATCCCAGCTTACCTACCTGCTGTTCAGTAAATTGAACTGGATGGAATGCAGTGATCGGGTTAATTTGGGCTCAGTAGTCAATTTCTGAACCCAGTCAAAAACATAATTAAGCACAATTAAACAGTGTTAAAATCATTCAAATATACCAGATATTTAAAGCATCTGCCTTTTAATGTGAAATTTGACCATGATCTGTGTTGTATTGTCATGTAAACACATAGCTGTTTTGGCCAAAGAAAATTTGAAAATCCTATTATTCACAGAGGAAAATAAAAATTAAACTAAACAACTCAGACTCCACAAGGCTGAAGTTAATTGTTCCAACTCGTACAGCAATCCTGAGTTGTAGAACGTGTTGGGGCGAACGCTCTAGTAGGTTCTGAGTTAAACAGCAATCTGGTTCGCGTCGTTCCCGTCGAATTTCTGTGGGTCTTATGGAAAAGTACACACGTTTTTGCGATATAAAGGCTAAGGGCACGTGATCTCTAGCGGAAAATTAAATATTTGTGACATAATTGCGGTCAGAGCTAAAAGCATATAAGAAAAGACAAACCAAAAAAAAAAACAAAACGGAAACAAAATGGTGTCTTGATGTGTTGTGGATTGATCAAAATACCCCAGAATGGGTTTGAATTTTGCACTCCAAGAACTAAAAATTTACTACAGTTAATGAAGTTAGAGTTGGTTGAGGAAGGGAAAGAAAAGAAAGGCACCCCAACGAAAGTACATTTTCTTTTATTGTAACTACTTTGTAACATTTTTTAATCGTAGTGGCCCACCAGGCGATCAGACCTCAACTTTTAGCGGCCCTCTTCAGTCTTGAATCACCACTGACAACCGGGCAACTGCCAATTCTCAGCCCTGAATTTGTTTTCTTCACTGATCCATTTTTATCTGTTCTAGGCATGTATATGTCAGCAGTGATCAGTGATTCAGCTTGTTCTTACAGTGAAGGTACGTGGAAGATATCAGTCATATAATTATCCCAGGTAACGTATCTAACTGTTCAGTTAATTGAGCTGGATTGAATGCAATGATCGGATTAATTTGGTTTCAGTAATCGAACACAATTAAACCAAAGATATGTAAACAGCTGTGTTTGATACCATTCAATTTCTAAATCCAGTCAAACATAATTAGGCACAATTAAACAGTTTTAAAATCATTCAGATATGCCAGATATTTAAGCCATCTGCCTTACTGAGGAATGAAGATCCTCGCAGTTATTAACGCAACTTTATATGCAGTTGCGAAAAGAAAGCCTGAAAAAATCAGGCTTGCCGGGATTCGAACCCTGACCTCTGCGATACCGCGGTTCAAATATATGAACTTGATATATGCATAATTTCATCTTCATCTTTCCCGGGTATATTACGAACCAATTTGATGACCAGCTCCCAGTTGGCTTGATAGCTCAATTGGTTAGAGCGCTGCACTGGTATCGCAGAGGTCAGGATTCGAATCCCGGCAAGCCTGATTTTTTCAGGCTTTCTTTTCGCAACTGCATAAATTGCGTTAAGAACTGCGAAGATCTTCTTTACATTTATTTCTTCATTCCGCAGTTCAAATATATGAATTTCATATATTCATAATTTCTTCCATTCACTCATAGCGGTATGGGAGCGTTGATCGAGCGCCAAGGAGAAGGTGCGAAACTTCTTATGATAGAGTTTTACCACGAACTTAAAGCGATTAGGGTAGGGTGGGAGGGCCGTTGCCATCTTCTCTCGTGGGCGCTTGATCAAGTATGAAGGGCAGAATTCAGTGAGAGTCACCTTTTAAACTTTATTCCACCGCCCTAGAGAACACCGATCTCACCGGAATGCGTTAAAACTAGATTGGGTGTGATACCTCTATGATGTAATCTTCACGTTTCATTTCGAGTTTTGAGAATAGTATTCTATTTCCCAACATTCTCACTTGCACTCGTTGTTTAGTAGAGGTATGAGAGCGTTGATCTCGCAGCTTCTCCCTCTGGTTTCCATCTCAGGAAACAAATAAAGCCTTCCAAACCTCACTCCTAAAACTACAACCCCTATCACTCAAAACAAATTTATTAAGTCGATGAAGCCTGGAATATCATAACCCAGTGGTGTTAAGGCAACAGAACCGATTCGCTCAGGCGGCGAAGATCCCTCAGTTTGACCTTTTCGTGAAGCATCAACGGGAAAGGCGGGAACAAAACGTTTCAGTTCATTAAGATTCTCCCATTCTGACGTAAGGGAACACAGGTCAACTTGAGCTAACCGAGCTGGCGCCCCTGCTGGGTTGAGAACTTTAGCCAGTTGTAAGTAGTACAAGGTCGTATGTCGCTGAGTCCAACCCACATGATCCTTCACTTCTGACAACTTGATCCCCGAAAGGATCAGGGTTATCGCGCATCCAGATCGAAACCTATGAAGGGTTTCACTGTTATCACGCCCCATTTACTTTAGATATGTTTTCAGACGCGCTTCAGCCGCCGATGAACTGAATGGTTCATTCACTATGGCTCCTTGAGTGTTCGTTGGACGGAATAAGTAGCTACTCCTCAGACCAACCCTGAGTTGGTCAAATACTGCTCGATGCCACGAACAGGGCAGAGTTTGGATTGAGGATTTCGGTTAATTCCGAATATATTGGAGTTCCTGTCTCGCGGCGTCTTTCCCCATACATGATGAAATAACAATCCATCGTTATTGAAAAAACGAAGAATCTTAGGGACCTTAACTTGCCCCATGTCACCTGGCCTACCTCCGCTAAAAAATAGTCTTGAAATACGCTTGGTCCCTAGCTAAAATGTAACGCTGAGTTGTGCTAATCGATGGTAAATTCATCAAATGCTCAATTTGAGTCACCAGCCGATCCAGTTTGTCAACGAAGAACGGAGTCGCTTTTTTTGGTTGCACTCGAGCTTGTATCTGTTCCATCGTGACTACGCGAGGATAATCCTTTACAGTCTTGTCAGTTGCCGGGTTACCCATATCGAGCCTCCGATCCCATTCGCCAGTTCTTCCAAGTGCATGAAAGCTAGCTCGCAATTTCCCGATATAGGAGTCGACGGTTTCGTACGATAGTCTCACAGGGCAATCGCATTGATGAAGCTCTTTAAAAACTTTAAAAACAAGAAATCAACAAATATCGCGTGGGATAACACTCATCAGGGTGGGGCAACCAGGGAGTGAACCAAGAAAGCGCTCTAACACTTTCTGAAGGAAGTCTTTCTGTTTAGAATAACTTGTAGCTTCAGAAAACAAAGACAGCTGGCGAAGACGCTCGTCAATCGCTTGGAGGATTCCGCTGTCCAGACAAGTAGACTGGCATGGAGTTACTACCTTTCTCTTAAACCGCAGCGTCTTCAGAAGCGAATATCAAAGTCATTCACATGACTACAACATGGACATCTTACAGAAGCAACAAACAACTTACTATCCCTGGAAGGTCCTACAAAAATGGATCAACAATGACAAAAGGAACAACATGAGAAACATGAAGACTTTATTTTTATTGTAACGAGGACTATATTACAAATGTTTCAAGAACCGGCGACGAAAGAAACAAGTTTTCACTCGCCTATCAGTCCGTCATAGCTGTCTGCCATGAAATAGTAACGCCATTATAGGCATTATACAAACGTAAGCGAAAAAGCCCAAAAGTCTCCCGGAATCCCCGGATGATGTACCCAGCCAACTCTGGCAGGAACTAACAACGCCCGTGTATCACCCATCTCAGCCAAGTTTCATATATTTGGAAGAATATTTGTTGACCAGCGGCCACCACTACTTCTTGGGGTAGGTAACTAAAGTGACCAAAGTGCAATTGCTCTTGTGGCTCGAGAGGAAACAAAGCACGGGACCAACTAAGGGAAGAGGCGGAAAAAGGTATGGTTGAGCTAGGAACACAATCTCAACACTCAGACCTTGGGTAAACAGATTCACCCCACATAAAGCCGGTGTGGGGTAAGGAGAAAAAAGCGGCAGAGGAGTCCCATCTCGGTCACACATTACATGGGAGTCCAGCGCCATAAGGTCACACGTGTGACGAGTCGGGCCACCAAACTCGCTTTGGACCACACTTCAGAAATCGGGGTGAAGTTTGCTATCGAGAAACGACAGCCGTCGGGATGGAGCATCTGCTGGATTGCCACTAGACGCTACGTAGCCTACGTGACGCGAGATATTCAGTCGAGACGTGGTAAAGAACAATCTCTTCAATACTCTTCTCAAGGACGCCCTCCTTTCTCCCTGGCTAGACCATGCATCTACTACAGCCCTGTTATCTACACGCGCATCCACCCATGCATTTTGTAAAAGGGTAGAGAAAGATACCAGAGCCTTATCTAAAGCTAAAGCCTCCCTGGTAGCAATGTCAATTTCTCTCTCCTCGTCAGTCCAGTAGTCTGATGTAGTAATAGTCTCACTCAATTTCATTGTGGCCCCCCAGCCAGATCCCGATGTGTCTGAGGAGGGGGATATCTGTAGGTGACGTTCTTCTTTCCACGGAAGGGGATCGTCCCAAGTCTCGAGGAAAAGCCAATAAGCAATTTCGTCACGGAGATTCTTATCGATCTTAACCAAGCGATTAGTACGCATGCCTTTGGAAATGGCTAAGTTCATCTCCCCGGTGAACAAAAGTGCTGCCAGAACGGCCAGGGAAAACGAGACACACTTGCCTACAAGTCGTTAGAGGGTGTTTACTGACAAAGTTGAACACCCCAAAACCTGCTGCACCAAAATAAGGAATTTCTCTTTCTTTGCCCGGATGAGGCGAAACGCTAGCCTAGCAGAGCCCCAGAGGACGCCCAAGTATGGGACCACCTGAGCAGGGCACAATACAGACTTGGACAAGCCTAGAAAATAAGCCAACTAAACCAAAAAATAGCAAACCAAAAAGATTGCCAAGTTAGCAGCCGCTAAATTTCGTTCGTCCATCGTTTGCAGCTGAGAGTAAGGCCCACGATTAAGATCTACCTGTAGCTGACCTTTATGGCGATCATCAATGTACAACAAACACGGGATTCCAAGTGAACGAAAGAAGTTGGTTGCCACTAAACCTGTCCGTTGATACACAAAAGGTGAAATCTGTGTGTTGTAAATATGGCAATACCTGCCACCCCACTGGATCCCAAAGTAGGTTCGACTTTCTTCAGCCAACAAAAGGTGGTCATATCCTGACTTATCGTCAAGGATGGTTTGATAACATTGCCGGCCAACATACTGAGTCAAGTAGGAAAGACTGTCCAACTTGAAAGGAGCATCAGCCATCCAAAGATTAAGGAAACAGGCACCATGACACAACCTAGGCTTCGTTGGATCCACAGTCAATGGTAATACGAGGTGGGGTGGATGAACCTGACCAACGCGCCCCAACAAGGATATCGCACCAGAGTGGATACTATCAAGCAATGTCTTTCGTACAAACGTAGCAAAAGGCCGACATGAAGGATAATGTTTAAATTGAGTGAGTGGCGGGCGAGCTGAGTCATACGCTTTCCCTTTGAAATTACCCCTAAAGGGATGAAAAAAATTCCTCAACCGATACTTTGTTCCGAATCCAACGCAAGACCAGAAGTTGTTGAGGACTCGGATCATCGCCCAAAATTTTTTCCCAGCTTTCCACGTGGTTGTGTAGTTCCCCAGCTCGAAAATGATCTGGGTCTCTAAACTGTAATTCTGAGACACTCCCAAGGACATCACCCTGAATGACTTTCTGGAGTCTCTCCTTCGGTATTGTCACCCCGATACTGTCCCCGGAAGGGTTTGCCCTCCAGTCAACCCAATGAACACATTGAGGTGGAGAATGAACAACAGCTAAGAGAGCAACGTCAAAAGATTGGTCGAATTCCCATTCCCATGCCAAATGAAAAGTGCCCTAGAAAAAAGACAGAGGGTAAAAAAGTTTGAGCGAAGATGTCAAACAAGTACAATGGTGACAGCTATCACGCATCACGAAAGGGGAAACCTAGTGTCCAGCAGGGGGTGACAATTGTGACCCAGAATGACAAGGAGGGTTTATTAAAGATACCCCGTTTTCGCAACTGTCACCCACTGCTGCCCTAAGGGTGAGAAAAGAAGACTGGTGATAATGATAGTCAAAGAAACAATCATTCTTTGGCAAAAACAAGCATTTATTTTCCAAATATCACTGATGAAGGAGTATTTTGTACACATACACTAGTTCACCACAACTACTGTTTTTTCCCATCACTAGTCGCACCATTTGCCCTACCCGGGGGCATGACACCTAGATCTCTCTTCCTTTTATAACAAGTCGACCTGGTATGACCAAACCTCTGGCAATAATAGCAACGAATAGATCTATAGGGGTCTGGGTCCGCCTCAGATCTCGGTCTGCTGAAAACCCGTCCTTGACGGTTTCGGTTACTCTTCTCAACCTTCGCTATAATATTTAGGATCTTTTCCTGATCCTTATCCCCTAACAAAGGTAAGAGGTGGTCGCGGAACTGGGCATCAGAACAGCTATGTAGTTTGAAACGGAGAGTCTCACACGTCAGTCTGTAATAATTCGCCTTCTCATTCTTGCTATCATGAGCGGAATTCTTTATGGCTTCCAGCAGTTCTATCGCCTCAAAACGAGAGAACTCAGCAATCGGACGAGAGGCCAAGTTTCTTATTATTTCCAGTAGATTATTCAAGGATGATGTAGTCAAGGATTCCACCTTACGTTTGACCTCCTCAAGGTTCCTCAACAGTGTCTAAAAACAAAACCGACAAAGGCAAAACGTCCATCAAACCCACCACATCATAGTAAAGACAGTAATAAGAACATGCCAAATTAAAGGGAGTCGGTCACACAAAATTGGAGAGCAGCGATTAAAGAAGCGTTCAATGTAAATACCAGTAAGGAGCCCCTTCGCTAAAAAAAACAGTTGCCATTTTGAGCTCCAAAGTAATTCTTGTAAACATTTAAAAGTGATCATCACAAGGTCTTTCACCAAAAGAATAATATCGGTAAGTTCAAACACTAAATACTGCTACATCCTGTAAACCCCCATTAAAGAAACCATCATCATCAGTTTCCATGCTTCCCCAAGTGGGGAATTGGGCCGCACGCTCTCTCCTTCCATGTTTTTCTGTCCTTCGCTGCTGTCGCCGACTCCGCGCATGACCTTAACCCTTTGTCCTTGATCTCCCTTTCCACTGTCCTTCTGCATGTTTCGCGTGGTCGACCCTGCTTCCGTTTCCAGCATCCCACTTTGACTTTGGTCTTTGGGTCAGCCAGCGACTTAATCGGACTAAGGGCTTCCTTTCGGATTTCGCCCGTAGTCGTCACAGCTCCGTCGACCCAACTGATGAATACATCGTCCGGGGTCCGGCAAGTCGTTGTACTGCACCCACTATAACCATTAATCGTTGAGCTTGCGGTTTCCATAATCGAGCTGGTTTTATGGGGTGAGGTGATTAGCCCCAAGCCAAGAAACCATCATACTTAATAATTACAGAAAAATTCGCACTTTAGTGAACGGCCCCTCGCCGAAAAAAACCATGTAACAAACAAAAACAACCATAGTTTTGCGCTCCAAACAACAACACTGTAACCACTGAAAAACGATCATCAAACGGAGTCTTGCCAAAAGGATCATATCAATTAGAGAACAATGATAATTCTACGCTCCAAACAATAATTCCTGCAAACACTCACTAGTAATCATCAAACGGTCCCTTGACGAAAGAACCATGACACTAAAAGAACAATGATATTCTGTGCTTCAAATAATAACCCTGAAAACACTCGTTAGTGATCATCAAACGACCCCTTGCCAAAAGAATCATGTCACTAAGAGAACAATGATAGCCTGAGTATCAGGCTTTCCGGCGGGAGGGACGGGGGGGGGGGGGAGGAGAGAGAGAGAAGGGGAAAGGAAAGCCTGACACAGCAGTCCAGTTTTGAGCCATCCACCCCTTGAAATACGATACGCTTCTCTTAGATAAGCAGCCAATCAGAATTATTTCCAGTCGCACGCCATGTCAATAAACTGTCAAGTGTGTACTTGCGCGAAATGAAGGTCACGGCCAAGATTGGTATGTCTTCTGTCGAGTTGTTCGCATGGGTTCTGCAGAATTTGCCGAAAAAACGTACTCGCTAAATTCGGCTCTTGCGCGGCTTCCGTATCCCTAGTTTTAGAGACATCTAACAAAAAATTTTCACGTGTGTTCAGTAGAAAACAAGTCGTATTGGGAAAGTTGTTGCAGAGTATTGGAGTATTTGCTGTCCCCGGGTTATCGTGAATCTGTCTGCAAGAAATACGCTCGAATGGTTGTAAACTGTAAATTAATACAAGTAGGGTCTGATACTCAGGCTATTCCAGGAACTGCATGTTGTCTTTGTGGAGACCTCGGTTAACTCGGAGGAAAATCCTTCTGCCGTCCCCCAAAACTCCTGAGAAGACTGTGACGGTACAACTGATGAGAATCGTAAGATTCAAAACGGCGGTCTTGCTTGTAAACTTATATTTAGCTACATATATTCTGTAGTGGCACAAAGAAGCCAGTCGCTTGATTGGTAAACAAACGTATATGCTGATGGCATTTCAAATATCGGGCTTTTCTATACTCTCCAGTTGTCAATAACTGCTACATTAAGCGAAGAAGTTATATTAACCTACATCAAATCGCACTGCATATCGTATCAAAAACTCATAAGGGGATTTTATTCATGTTTCTAGCGAAGGCGTGATACATACCAAAAAAAACAGTGTCGAGACTGGATATATTTACAGAATGCATGCTGCGTGAAGCAAAACATTGTGCTCTAAAATCGCGTAAATCCCAGCTCTACGGAGTTTTAAAAGCAGATACCAGAGATCACAGTGGATATGAAAAAATATTATTGCTTTTACTAACCCGAAATGGCAGGTATTTTAAGTAGAAATACCTTACAAAACTGACGAGAAATTCTGCAGGACACGCTGAAATAAAATTGTCTGTTGCATAAGGTGCTAAACTTACACATATTTTTCCTCCGCTGAATGCAAACTGTACCGAGCCGTTTTTTGCCTGCTACAAATAAGCTATAACAACAACAATATAACCACCTTTCGTACATTTTAAAAGTGTAAAATCCCTGAAGAGAACTACTCTCAAAAGCAATATGTAAAAGGCTACGCGGCTTTCAAAGGTTTCACAAAGAGAAAATTCAAATTGTGTCTAAATTTCCCGACTCTGGCGTGACTCACGTGATGCGCTCCTTTGTCTCTTGGCCAATCAGCGTAACATCGAGATTCTGGACGTGGAACATGAGCCAATCAATGACTTTGTGTCAGGCCCTATTCCCCTTTCCCCCTCCCCCTTCCGAGGGCCTGATACTCAGGCTAGAACAATGATAATTCTGCGCTTCAAACAATAATCCCTGCAAACACTCGTTAGTGATCATCAAACGGTTCCTTGCCGAAAGAAGCATGTCACTAAGAGAACAATGATAATTTTGAGCTCCAAACAATAATCCCTGCAAACACTCATTTGTGATCACCAAACGGTCCCTTGCCGAAAGAAGTATGTCACTAAGAGGACAATGATAATTTTACGCTCCAAACAATAATCCCTGCAAACATTCATTTGTGATCATCAAACGGTCCCTTGCCGAAAGAATCATGTCACTAAGAGAACATCGATAATTCTGCGCTCCAAACAAAATTTTAACGCCAACATTCATTAGCGATCATCAAATGGTCCCTTTCCGAAAGAATCATGCCATCAAGAGCATACAAACACTGCGCTGCAAACAATAATTACTGTATACTCATTATTTTCATTTTACGCTAACTACATGTAACTCCGCCTTGAAGCAAACAGGCCAACCAACAAACCAGTGCCAGACGTTTTTTTTTTTTATATGGACTCCTCCTGGGCGAAGGCTGCGCTAATGAAAGAAACGAAACTCTCGCACAATAAACTAGATTTAAACATAAGAGTAATTACCTCAAGGTCTCCAAGTTCCGTTTGCAGTGGCGGAGCTGCTCGACCTGGCTGGGTCGGCTGCGCTGGCTGGGCTGGTTGCATCAGCTGGGCTGGTTGCACTAGATGGGCTGGTCGTGGCGGCTGCGCCGGTGGCGTTGGTCTCGATGGATCCGCAATTTGTGCTGGATGCGCCGGCTGAACAAGCATCTGTGGATCTGCCATTACAGTCTTTAAAGCTTCTCTAAAACGACTCCCTTGAAATTCGTGGAGGTTATCCCAGAGTTGCCGTCTTCTCTCGTGGTTCTCTCACGTTTGAAGGGCAGAATGCAGTGAGAGTCATCTTTTAAACTTTATTCCACCTCCCTAGAGAACACCGATCTCACAGCAATGCGTTAAAACTAGATTGGGTGTGTATACCTCTATGATGTAATCTTCGCGCTTCATTTTGAGTGTTGATAATAGTTTGACTGTAAGCACTTACACCAGAAACTCATAAGAAATTGAACAACTCCTTGTGAGTTTCGGCATACACTAAATACTACTAAGTGGTTGATGTATGAGAATGGAATGAACCCTGGAGTACCTCTTAGAAGTAAACGTAACTTGGGGTCACGCCCACAAAACAATACCTAGAAGATTCACACCTATTTGATTGAATTCACTTAATGGGAAACACAATTATTTCAATTGAATGATTCACCACAGTCTGATCCCTTCTTGGCAGTTCACTACCTGATAGGTTTCAGACTATTCTGAAATGATTTAGGAAGAGGTTTTGTTTTTCTTTGATACCAGATTATGGCAATCAGTAACAGTGCTTATTGGTGGCATTAGATACAGTGTAAAGGCTAATAATCAAACCAAAGACAAAATTGAAATCACAAGATTTACTTCCAGCACGGTATGGGGTAGGGACAGAGTGAGTCATAATCTGTACATCGAAAAAGTCACTAATGATTACTGGACTATTTGTTATTCCCATTGGCAACACTGTTAGTCAAGGAGTGGTTAATTGATTGACTGATTTTTGATTTCAAATTGCCTGATTGACTGATTCATCAACCGAGTGGCTGAGTGGCTGATTGATCGACTGATTGGTAGGTAAATAGATTAATAAATTGATTGATTCACCTGAGGCAAGGTGAACATAAAATGCGCCCAGTATTTAAGTTCATGACCTACAGCAGGGGTTTATTTAAAATTTATAAAACAGGTTCTAATTTAATGAGAGGTTTATTACTAATAATTAACTAATAATTGTAATATTGTTTTGTTTCTGGTTGCACTTGTAATAACTAATTACTATAATAAGGACAACAATAATAATAAAAAAAAATAATAATAATAATAATAATAATAATAATAATAATAATAATAAACCTTCTCTACTTACAACTTTATTTGGCTAAACTACAGATCGTACAAAACCAAAAGCGATAGTTTTGAAGCACTTAAGGTGCCCCCGCTGGCGAGAACTGAATTTTCTCCCACAACCCCGCAGGATTTACGGTTTGAGGTACCAACTCACGGTCTCACAATTTGGCCTCCAGATCTCACGGTTAATCAGAAATCTTGAAGTAATATTAAGAAACCCAAAACTGACCGAATTTGTCACATCTCAGAGGGAAACCTCGGTACAAATCCAGCCATATGTGCGCTAAGGTCTCTGGAAAACCTTTCAGCTGTGAACAATGAACTTAAAAATCGCAGCTCACAACGCTGGCGTCGAAAGCGAAAAAGTTGTCCAATTTATCCTGAAAACACCTGCCAATCACAATATTTTAAGTTCGGCCCGCAGCGCAAAAAAATCTTAAAATTAAATATCGGCTCATACACAAGGTGCGAAGATATTTAAGGTTTCTTTATTCAGCTATGAATGTCCTGTTTATGAAAAAAAAACTGTATCAATATGTTCCAAGGTAATTTCTTAGGGTAAAATCATTTGCAGTATACGCGTATAGCCGTCGGATTTGTTTGTTGGAATTTTATTGTGTTTAAGCTTAAAAACAATAAATTCGAGGGCTATGCGCGTATGCTGCAAATGATTCCACCCTTAGTAATAAATTAAAGCAAACATTAATCACACCTTTCGCCGTGCGGGCAATTATCACACCTACTTGTTAGGATAATTTTTGTAAGGTTTAGACAATGAACGCGAGTGTTCTATAGTGTCACGAGCAAATATAGAATGGCACGAGGCCGCAGGCCGAGTGGCATTCTATCTTGCGAGGGACCCTATATCCCATAGGACACGAGCGTTCATTGTCTAACCGTCTAAGAACATCGTCACGCCCACGAAGAATTTCGTTTTTGCGTGCATGTCGTATTTTGGTATTTTTATTTTTTAGTTCACACCTTGAGATCACGTTGCTATTTTGTTTACGTTATTTCGCTATTGAACGGCACATACCTTTGAGTTACAATGTTTTTGAGTGTTTTACCGCGCATTTTATCACAGTTGGCGCATAAACGGCCATGAGCCAATACACAGAAATTGAGGACCTCGAGGCAGTGATTGCCACTCAAGAATTACTAGATATACATTCGTGAAAGCAGTCTTCGATGTGCTACAACCACTGGCACCAGCAAGTGGGGAACCCACAGGAAAAGTCAAAAGTTCAAGTACAACACTCGTAGTCCGGCAAACACGGAGAAACAAGTCTGTACTTCTGTTTCCATTAAGGTCTGAACACTTCCTATTTCATGTAAAGTAATGGTTTTTCTTTCGATTTCCTTTTTGCTATGTTATTACACCGTAAGATTGCATTTTTTCGCCGTTAAGGCTGTTGGTTTTATCGGTTTAGTTATAAATTTCCACAGAGAATTTGTGCATTGATTAGTACATACTACTTAGTCAGTAGTATTCTCTATATAGAGCATACTATAATGAGACTTCAAAACAAATGAAAACAATGCCTCATTTTTTCATAGTCGGGTGTTGTTAATTGAAGTTGTACAAGCAAATTCTGTACTTTGAAAAGTTCTTTCTCCAGTCGAAAATATGTACGAGTAGCGTAAAAATCTCTCACATTTCCAAAACGTCTGGATGATAGCAGTGATGTTATAAATTTAACGAAAAACACTACGCTCTTGAGTTTTACAAACATTTTTTTTTGTAATTCAATCATTTTTATTGTTCTTCCACACTAAAACACAACAGTTACCACAGTTACAAATTACTTAACCCTACCGCACAGTTACAATATTACAAACAACTACACTTACATAATTACAACTCAGGATAACAACTACAAAAAGACAGTACCATATTGTCACTACAGTAGATACCGACTCGAAATTACACTCATCCACGAAAACTGAAAAACGAAAAAGGGAACTTATAAGAGACAGAGGGGTAACATAGTCTATAAGCTAACATGTGGCAGAAGCTTCTCCCATTTCTGGAAATGTCTTGTTAGTTTATTCTGCTTTGTTGCTATCGTTTTCTCCACTTGGTATACATCTCTAATCTTGGCCTTATAAACTCGTAAGGAGGGATTCACAATATTCAACTTACACTTGTAAATATAAAATTTTGCTGTCAGTATCAGATGATTCAAAAGAATAAAATCATCTTCCGTATTGAAAACTTCAAAGAAAATATCCATTATTAAAAAGGGTTGAAACTTAACCCTACATTCACCAAGCCAAGAGCAGAGAGCTTCCCAGAAAGTCTTTGTCACATCGCAGAAGAAAAATAAATGTTCGGAGGATTCAACCTCTCGTTTACAAAAGGCACATAAAGGCGAGTCCGTCATTTTTAACCTAAACATCTTTTCATTTGTAAATACTATATTATTCAATACTTTATATTGGAATTCCCTAATTTTAGTTTCACTCGTGACTGTAAAAGGCAAGGAGTATATTTTCTTCCAGTCAAAAGGAAACTGTGGAAATTTGTCCTTAAACTTATTTTGAGCAGTTGGAGGAACCTGTTTTTTACTTTTAAAAGCCCTGTAAAGTAATTTGGACGAAACATATGTCAGAGCTACCTCAGAACTTTCTATCTTTAACTGAATTGAGTCACCAATATTTGAAGGGAGGTGTATTGTGCTTTGTCTAATGAGTTTTACAAACATGTTTAGGCAGATACGTCCACCATCTTCAGAGCGAATTTGAACATAGTGTGCAGTAGAATATAACTAGTAGAGTGAATTCGTATAGCCCGTTTCTTATATGCTGACGAGAATCACTAAATGCCAATGAGAAGAACAATTAAAAAACTGAGCACGCACAACCGAAACAATTCCTTCAAATTCCTAATTGTAAACATTTGAAAAACAAGCCTTAAAATGAGCTATTCTTTTCTTCCGCTGTTTGCATGCCAGCGTGAGAAAGTACCGGCACGAGTGTTTCTCTGCCACAGGAGCCAGAAAGTCAGCCTTTAAATTTAAGGCAGGGATACATGTGGGTTACGCGAGAAAAGCGTTGAACTAAAATTTAGTTCACTGTTGCGTGTTCAAAGTGTCGCAAGTCTTGTGATACAGGTACATTTAAAGCGAGCTGCCTTGTGGAGTTTGTAGCGTCCTTTTTGAAAAGACGACTTAAAACCTAGTGTACCAAGTATTATTTTTCTGCAGTTGTACTCCGTATCTTTTTTAAAATGCTCATTTTCTTTGGCGTATGCTAAACACAAGTACGCATTTCAATCGTATATTATGCGCCTCATTAGCATATAAGAAACGGGTTATACGAATTCAGTCTAGTGAAAAAAAATTACAATGACAATATCAGTATCACAAAAGCATTTGAAATATGTTGCACTTACTAAGTGGATGAGGTCTGCCTGATAAGAGACATACCCTTGCAAGCCGCAATCACTCAAAAGAAGCACAATGTTTACCCAAGGGTTATTCAGTTTTGTGCAGTTTTACGTTCAAACCCGCCATTTTGAATTTGAGGCCCCATCTTGAATCCCAAACCTACAGTCATACAGCTGACAATGACGTCACCAAAACATAAATGATTTTGTTCTAAGAAACATACTTAGTCAAAACAAGCACACAAAAGTAAAAAATTATCTTCTTCTTACAGACGAAGGGGAAAAACCTGAAAAAAGACTGAAAAAAGACAGAAAATAGACAAAATACACTTCTGAGTAGACGGTTGCTATGGAAACATCAATCATCATAGACACGTCATTGGCACAGGAAAATTTTCTCTGATAAATTTTAGGGAAAGCCACAGGATTTGGTGATTTTTCATCTGGCCGTTTAAAAGTTATAATTCGTTAAAGTCAGCGCGGGCACAATGTGCCCCCCCCCCCTCCCCCAGGCAGAATAGGGTTAAAAAACTGACACTGACTGGAAGATAAATAACATGTTTAGATAGGCTAGCCTAGCAGCGGAGCTCCCCAAAACCCCTGCTGTAAGGAAGCCTGCAAAATACATCAGGGAAAAAAAATCAATTGGAAATAACAAATTTCCTTAATCTGTGATTTTGACAAATTTTGATTGTGAAAAATAAAATATGAGATCAAACAGCCGTGATGTAGGAAACATATGACAGTCCAAACTCGAAATAAGTTGAATCTACGGGCGTTTCTGAGAGAATATAAATGTCTAAACCTGTTCTTCAGTTACGACATCGTTCAACCGTGTTTCATTGATTATCAGTATTACGGAAGTGGTTTTCGCTTGTGTACGGCGCATGAGCTTCAATCCTTCTCGAAGCTTAGCAGTTCTGTGTTACAAAAATACTGTAACGCCCTGTCGAGAGGTTCCTGACGATTAAAATAAATATTGTTGAAAATTACTTTTCAGGAGAGGCTATGTTTTTCTCGCCTGTTTTTAAATTAGTTCAAGTTTACGAGCTTTTGTTCACACTCGTTAATACTTTAAAAGTCCGCCCCTGAATACGAAATTAATCGCTAGATTTAGTGACCGCTTCAAAAAACACCCTTAAGAGCGGTTTGCTGTAAGAACCGACTAAAGGTATGCAAGATAGAAAAATCCGATTTTCTCAAAATCTGCCAGAATAAAGGCTTTGGTGAACTAGTTCTAAAAATATAAGTTTCAGGTCATTTAGATTTTTATTTATTTTTTAGTGAATATTTTCGTATTTTGCCCTGCGCGGCAGTCAAAATCAACGCCAAAATGGTGACTTTTCCAGAAGCTCCTGTTCAAATATTGAAAGCGTTCTGAAAAAGATTAACCAGGGGAGTTAAAAGATCTTACTTCCTCTGTTTATTAGTAGTGTCAAAGTTTCATGAAAAGCGAACGTGAATTTTTTACGGAATTTTAAAATTTATACCCAACAACGGTCGTTAGCGACTACCCAATTTAGGCTAAATTCAAGGCTCAAAAAAGCACTCTGGTACATGGCTTTACACAACGAGACTATACTCCGGGAAAGAGCAATCACTTCAACTAAACATCGGCCGAAAAACATTTTGGGACAAATGAAACGGCGAATTTTGAGAGCGCTTTGAAAACAGGCTACTTGAGTGATATGAGCGACCCTTTAACCTTTCATGTCAACGGAAATCAACACACAGCAGCTCTTAAAATGTGACTTTCCTTCGCCATAATACGCGTTTGCTTGTTTTTCTAGAATGTTTTCAAATAGAGGAAACTAGGATTTTGAATTTGGAGGTCTTTGTTCCCAATATTGAGCGATGTTGGGCAATTTAGATAAGTATGTTATAAAATTGACCTACTCTGTTTATCACCGAATTATACATTCAAAGTCTGTTTACAACGTGAATGCGGAATGAATAACGAAGTAAAAACCCTATTCATGAAATGTTTAGGAAATAACTCTTACCTAAGTGAGCTTTTCCTGGCTGGAAACTGCAACTTTCATTGCAAAACACATAGCGAGATCGCAGAGCCGTGTTCCACGTGAGTTGTCAAATGTTTCTACAGTGTGGGCGAGGTTCCCTATGTTAACGATTAACCAGATTTTAGGCCCGCATAGCGTGCAGTCGCAAAACAACACTATGGTGACGAACGCTTATACTTAATAGGAAAAAAGTTTGGGAAAAAAAGGAAAAAGAGAGCTTTTATTACGTATATACTTATCATTATATATTTTTTTTACGTTCAAACCGGTGACACGTACTACTAAGCAAGTTCTCTCATTGCAGGGTTCTATCTAGGATTTATCGTTTGGGGAAGTAGTCCCGAGTGGGCGAAGGCCACGAGCTTCCTAGGGATGTCCGGGCATGCCTGCCCGGAAATATTTTGAAATGAATATGCGCTGAGATGCAATCTGGAGCATTTTGAGACACAACTTTGAGATAATATTTGTAATACTCTCTGTTCCTTGTCATATAGTGTCCTCAGACAGGGAATGCTTACTTCATGTGCACTGACCTCGTCGTGTCTGGATGATTTTTCCGATATAGGTACTTATATACTGTAATAATAACAATATTTTGGGGGGGGGGGAAAGCTGGGCATTTTGGGGGGGGGAAACTTCTACCCCTCAAATACCCTAGATAGAACCCTGCAATGTCGGTGGCCTTTAGGGTTTAATAGCGCCTTATAGTGCTAGCCCGCTTGCTGACGTCTCCTAATTCCTTTGCTTCACAAATGTCTTTCTCACTGCTCGTCTTCGATGATACAGCAGCCACACCCGTAGACAAGCCTTTTCATGCTGTCTTTCCCATGGATGTCGCACAGGTTCAAGTCAGTCATATGCGATGAGGTTGTGAAAAATTTAATTTTATACTTAAAAAAGTACTTCATCCAGTACAATCTGGCAGGTATCACAGAGATTTTTCTCACTTAATATCTCCCGTTTGGGCAGCGGTACCTCTGCCTCTCCCTGGAAAAATGCTGAATACTCCGCATATCATCAGGGCGATGATTCTCAACAAGCTAGCATGCTTTACCGGTAGGAAACAGATTTTACTGCATTCAGCACACTAACCATGTTAAGACCCTTGCCCACCTGCATTACCAGAGCGAAAAACAAGAAACAAAAACAGAAGCAAAAACTGCCCGTGTCGCCGACATCACAAGAGAACTCTGCTGTATAACTCAAGGGATCAAGAATCCCACGATCGACACCGCTATCCTAGGACGTGAGTACGCTGGGTGCTATCAACTGCTGTGTAGTATCATGTACTCTAAAGAAGGCCAATACCTGGACGGGTGTCTGCATAGTGGATTTCGGTGACCCAGAAGGAGAAAAAGGGGCTTGTGACATAGAGGTAGACACTATCGAAACCCTAGCCTGCGTAGCGAGCGTTTCCGTGGGCCTAGGGTTTTTCGTACGTTCGAAGCCTTTTTTGCTTTTTGGCCGCGCGAAAATTGGGGCGAGCGCAAAAGAAGTGGGAGAAGGGGCGGGAGAAGGGAGGAAAGAAAACGCTTGCCCGCAAACCCCACGATTTTGAAAAACCCGTACGCCAAAGAACCTCAATCAAATCAGGTAAGTTAATTTGAGCGTGACGGCATCAACACAACTAACTGTTTCTCTCCAGCTGGAAAATGGCGATGTTCAGGTTTGACTCTAGAAGTCGGCTGTTCGGTGGCTAAAAATCTCAGGGACTTTCGAGAAGCTTTCTCTTTCTACATGGACTGTTGCCTGATGGAGGTTTGAGCAGCCGTTTAGACAAGTTGATACGCTGATTTGGCGGAGCTTGGAAAACAGGAGACTCGATATACTTATTGCTTTCCGAATAACTTCGATTAATTCCCTTAAGTTCCTAATTTTTCGAGCACAAAGATTGCAGACACGTTCCGAAAATAGCTATACAAGTTTTCAACAACTTCCACTCTAACCACTCTGTAGATATCAACAAGAATTGCTCCTTAAGAATCCTTTCTTTCCGACGCTTTGAAAAGGTTCCCGAAGAAATAGAACCGATTTTCGTATAGTAGTAGAGATAAATTTCCAAATTTATTAACTTCGAAATTACAAGGACAAATCCTGAAGCACCCCTTTGAGTTTCCAACTTTCGAGGTTTCGACGTCACATCTCCGAGTGCTTCGTCTCTGCAGTTCGTGGGTTAGTCTTACGTGGAGCATGTTTTGATCTTGACGAAAGTAAATTTGTAACATCCGGTGATCTGTTATTTGTTGCTTTATTGACAAGCTGTCACGCTATGAATTCACCCAAACCTTGAGCGCTAAAGGGGCGTTTTTCAAACTTGTGGCGTTTGCGGGCAAGCGTTTCCTTTTTTTGCCTCTCCTCCCCTCCCCCTCCCTGCTTCTTCCTTTTTTGCGCTCGCCTTAATTTGGCGCGGAAGTGCTTGCTACGCATACTATCGGAACTCACGAACTTAGACACATGAATGATTGTCACGATTTACAAATAGCTTGCGACTGTCACTTGTAACTTCCTCAAGTAAATTCGACAGTGTAAACATGCTAATCAATTTTGAGTTTTCTTGTGACACGGCAAAAGCTTGGAGAGCGAGCGTTTGACGTCGGCAAAGGAAAATACTGGCCTAATTTTTTTACTGAAACATTTGCCATGAAAAACCTCGGAAGTGCTTGCTACGCATGCTATCGGAACTCACGAACTTAGACACATGAATGATTGTCACGATTTACAAATAGCTTGCGACTGTCACTTGCAACTTCCTCAAGTTAATTCGACGGTGTAAACATGCTAATCAATTTTGAGTTTTCTTGTGACACGGCAAAAGCTTGGAGAGCGAGCGTTTGACGTCGGCAAAGGAAAATACTGGACTAATTTGCCATTTAAAAGAGACTGCTAATCAAAGTTGAGATTACTTATCCAAAAAAGTATTTGAAGCGAATGAGGCAACGGATAGCGGCATTTTTTTTTTCGCAACAAACTGGGTACAGGCAAGAACCTGACAGATATTCGAGTTGCTAAGAAAGCAGATAGGTCGAGGTTGTTCTCCAGGTACTGGTTCCTCACTGCACGATGGATGAGTTGTTCTCTTCAAGAAAAATTTATAAGCTGCGTCACTCTGATAGGCAAATTGGCTTTTTACTTCGTGGTAAGCGTTTAAGTTATAGTGCTGCGCTAGAGAAGCAAAAGTTCTATACCCGATAGATTGTATTAGATCAAGCTTGTACAATTATAGCACGCCATCGCTTACAACACTGACCTGAACTTGTGCGACTTACATAAGAAAGGAAGCGTGAAAACGCTAAGCATACCCATGCTTAGGAGTGGTTTTTTTTTTTAGTATTTTGGCTTGGGCAGATGTATTTCTCGCATGGCGCAAGGTGCAATATCTTTCTTCCTTAGCGGACATTAGACCTTCTAATTAAAGACTCTTAGCAAAGAAATAAAATTCGGCCACGTCCATGGTTGTTATGTAACCAAGGGTAGAGGGAAGAGGGTAAGAACAGTAGAACAGTATAAACGTAGAAAAGTACCTGATGAAGCATTTAAATTTTAAGGTATAAAATTATTATTATTATTATTATTTATTTTTTTTACAATCTTATCGCTTATGACAAGTTGAACCTGTGTGACATGCACAGGAAAGGCAGCAAGAAAAGGCTGAGAAAAGCCGTGCTAAAGACTGTTTGTGAGTATTATGGCGTGTGCAGATATGTATCCCATGCAAGGCACAAATCACAGCATCTTCTGCTGTAGCGGAACCAGTCGAGGGAAGTGGCTGTCGAGGGAAGTTTTATCGAAAACTAGAGAAAGACACTCAGTCTGATTTGTGGGTTTTCATGTGTTTTATTTACCAAAAGGTAAAATGTTTCACTAAGAATGGGAGTTTGAAGAGCCTTTTGGGGGTGAAGAACTGAACTAATTTTGTGTGTTTACTAAGCTTCAGTCGCTTGTTCAACCTTTTCTACTACAACGCCAAATTTTAGCGTGCCCCCTTTGGTCGAAATCGATCACGTGACGCGATACTGTCTTCCGTCAGTGGCACCTATCAACGCATATTGGAAATTTTCGCTCAAAAATTAGCGTTGGACGGTAAAAACAATGGAGGGATTCTGTCCCAGGCCCTATGTGTGATAGATTCCCTGGGAAATTTGTTGTGCAAACTTCATATAAGCCCTCGAACTACGTTCTTGGGCTAATATTTGTTGTGAACATCAAATTTCCGAGCAACCTATCAGCAACAGAAGAACTCTATTGTTGAAATAGGCCACCAACATTGGGAGAACTTGCTTAGTAGTACGTGTCACCGGTTTGGATGTAAAAATATATATATAATAATAAGTATATATGTAATAAAAGCTCTCTTTTTCCTTTTTTCCCCTACTTTTTTCCTATCAAGTACAAGCGTTCGTCACCATAGTGTTGTTTTGCGACTGCACGCTATGCGGGCCTAAAATCTGGTTAATCGTTAACATAGGGAACCTCGGCCGCACTGTAGAAACATTTGACAACTCACGTGGAACACGGCTCTGCGATCTTGCAATGAAAGTTGCAGTTTCCAGCCAGGAAAAGCTCACTTAGGTAAGAGTTATTTCCTAAGCATTTCATGAATGGGTTTTTTACTTCGTTATTCATTCCGCATTCACGTTGTAAACAGACTTTGAATGTACATTAAATTCGGTGATAAACAGAGTAGGTCAATTTCATAACATACTTCTCTAAATTGGCCAACATCGCTCAATATTGGGAACAAAGGCCTCCAAATTCAAAATCCTAGTTTCCTCTATTTGAAAACATTCTAGAAAAACAAGCAAACGCGTATTCTGGCGAAGGAAAGTCACATTTTAAGAGCTGCTGTGTGTTGATTTCCGTTGACATGAAAGGTCAAAGGGTCGCTCATATCACTCAAGTAGTCTGTTTTCAAAGCGCTCTCAAAATTCGCCGGTTTTTTTTTTGGCCGATGTTTAGTTGAAGTGATTGCTCTTTCCCGGAGTATAGTCTCGTTGTGTAAAGCTATGTACCAGAGTGCTTTTTTGAGCCTTGAATTTAGCCTAAATTGGGTAGTCGCTAACGACCGTTGTTGGGTATAAATTTTAAAATTCCGTAAAAAAATTCACGTTCGCTTTTCATGAAACTTTGACACTACTAATAAACAGAGGAAATAACGGCTTTTAACTCCCCTGGTTAATCTTTTTTAGGACGCTTTCAATATTTGAACAGGAGCTTCCGGAAAGTCACGATTTTGGCGCTGATTTTGACTGCCGCGCAGGGCAAAATACGAAAATATTCACTAAAAAATAAATCTAAATCTAAATGAACTGAAACTTATATTTTTAGAAGTAGTTCACCAAAGCCTTTATTCTGGCAGATTTTGAGAAAATCGGATTTTTCTATCTTGCATACCTTTAGTCGGTTCTTACAGCAAACCGCTCTTAATTATCATTATTTCGGAGATATTTGCCTTCTTTGCTCTTCAGGAAACAAAGCGAGTTAGGTTCATTTTGTCCTTTCCAAAAAAGGATCACCTTCAGGTTTATTTATATACATATATTTTGAGGTGCAACCGTTGTGACTCATCTGGCTGGATATAGTTAATCAGGAAAAAAAAAAGAAAAGTTCATACTGCTACCATTTGTAGGTTTTCCGCTTCGGAGTATCACTGAATGCCATTTAAAGACAAGGAAAAGTTCTCAGTGTCTTGTAAAAGATATAAAATTTCATTATTTAACAATAATTCAAGGACATTCAGTGAGTAACGGACTGCAAGAAGAAAGGTAGCAACAGCTATTAAAAGGTAAACTATTCGTTGTTAGAATATTAGAATACGTTTAAACGCAGTTATTATGAAGACAACATTAATTTAAGTAGCATAAAGAGAAGGTCCAATATTTCCATGCCTACAAACCTGGTTTTTTTGTCAATTCCCCCGCCGTCAGGGCGGGATCTAGTATAACTTGCGATCAGGCCGAATTTTAGCATCGCTCTCATATTCTCTTACGTGGGTCGCTCGCTAAAATAGGGCCTGATACAATCTCTCACAAGAGTTCGTGCACGGCGGCCAAATTTTGGCCGCGGGAATCTCGCAATCTGATTGGCCCTTTAACAATAGAGCTGTCAACGGAAGTAAATTGACTACGAGACTCGCTCACAATTTTCGATCCGACCGCCATCGCCAAGGAACACGTCTGCCAAGGTAAACGTGTCGCTCAAAGATATTCTCGTCGTTCTAGGAGAATTGCCATCATTTTCTTCTCTCCTGAGAATGGTGTCCGGTTTGACGCAAGCTCTCTCTCACTCGGAGCAGAGAAGTACAGCAACAGTGAAGTACGTATCCCGTTTTATCGCATCGTGTCTCTAAATTTTCGTTTGAAGGCTTCCAGCTAGTATTGAAAATATAAGCAGAGTAGTGGCTGTCTCCGCGTTTTACGAAACAAAACGAACAGCAGGGGGACTAGTATCTTTCGCCAAGAGTGATCAACAAGACAACCGATAATAACTTTACGGTAAACTGATGTTTAGCGAGAGCCGCTCTCAGCGAGATGCTGTATTTATCTTTACCTAAGTAATAAAGACTGTCAGTGTATTCATTCAGTGTTACTAATGTCGTTTTATTGATCTCTGACATTGATATCAAAGGATCTGACTAAAACAGTGTTAATTATCAGGGTATTTCTAGCCTTTCGGACATATTTGCCTTCTTTGCTCTTCAGGAAACAAAGCGAGTTAGGTTCATTTTGTCCTTTCCAAAAAAGGATCACCTTCAGGTTTATTTATATACATATATTTTGAGGTGCAACCGTTGTGACTCATCTGGCTGGATATAGTTAATCAGGAAAAAAAAAGAAAAGTTCATTTTTTTCCAAAAAGGGTCACATTTCAAGATTAATTCATACTGCTACTATTTGCAGGTTTTCCGCTTCGGAGTCACACTGAGTGCCATTTAAAGACAAGGAAAAGTTCTCAGTGTCTTGTAAAAGATATAAAATTTCATTATTTAACAATAAATCAAGGACATTCAGTGAGTAACGGACTGCAAGAAGAAAGGTAGCAACAGCTATTAAAAGGTAAACTATTCGTTGTTAGAATATTAGAATACGTTTAAACGCAGTTAGTATGAAGACAACATTAATTTAAGTAGCATAAAGAGAAGGTCCAATATTTCCAGACCTGGTTTTTTGTCAATTCCCCCGCTGTCAGGGCGGGATCTAGTATAAGCTGCGATCAGGCCGAATTTTAGCACCGCTCTCATATTCTCTTACGTGGGTTGCTCGCTAAAATAGGGCCTGATACAATCTTCCACAAGAGTTCGTGCACGGCGGCCAAATTTTGGCCGCGGGAATCTCGCAATCTGATTGGCCCTTTAACAATAGAGCTGTCAACGGAAGTAAATTGACTACGAGACTCGCTCACAATTTTCGATCCGACCGCCATCGCCAAGGAACACGTCTGCCAAGGTAAACGTGTCGCTCAAAGATATTCTCGTCGTTCTAGGAGAATTGCCATCATTTCCTTCTCTCCTGAGAATGGTGTCCGGTTTGACGCAAGCCCTCTCTCACTCGGAGCAGAGAAGTACAGCAACAGTGAAGTACGTATCCCGTTTTATCGCATCGTGTCTCTAAATTTTCATTTGAAGGCTTCCAGCTAGTATTGAAAATATAAGCAGAGTAGTGGCTGTCTCCCCGCGTTTTACGAAACAAAACGAACAGCAGGGGAACTAGTATCTTTCGCCAAGAGTGATCAACAAGACAACCGATAACGACTTTACGGTAAACTGATGTTTAGCGAGAGCCGCTCTCAGCGAGATGCTGTATTTATCTTTACCTAAGTAATAAAGACTTTCAGTGTATTCATTCAGTGTTACTAATGTCGTTTTATTGATCTCTGACATTGATATCAAAGGATCTGACTAGGTGTAAAACAAACGTTCTTCGTTTTAAAATTTCCTGCTGTTTAGAGATGAAATTCGCTGGTAATCTCAAATATTTATCACTTCTGGAACTAAATTAAATTATAAAACACTCGTTTGTTTATAAACGGTTTTATTGATATCTTTATTCTAAAGAGTGAAACTGAAGGTATTTCAAGGTATTTTACGCAGAAAATCGGTGACAAATGCGTAGAGGATATTTCCGGATACCACCTGAAATCAGAAAGGATTGAAACACGCAGCATATTTTGGCACATGACAACCTCGTCGTGTTCTGAATTTTCATTCAGTTTCAGCTCAGACAGAGCAACTATGTAAAATACCGGAGCGCGTACCTTCAAGTTGTAATTTTGAGCGCTAGTGCCAAGATTTATCGTAGCCTGTGATTTTCTTATTTTTGCCGACATTTGGGGACTTTTTGCGAATGCCGTTATGGGAAATTTGCATACCAAGGAGCGTGCAAACAGAACAAATTTTGATTGGCTGTTTTGTTGAATGTCAAGCAATGAAAAAAGTAGGCGGCAGACGTTCTGTAGAAGGATTGTATGAGGCTCTATTTTTCGTTTCACCCTTACCGCCTGAATGTTTCACCGAGCGAAACGAAAATAGAGCCTGATCGCAGGTTACATCTAGTAATACCCATTTTTTCCTCTCGTCTTCTCAGTTTATTTTTCGTGGTTACTGGCCCCAGATTATCCCGGTTTTCGCTCTGCCAAACAAATGTTCGTTGCAAACTTCCGCTATACCACTTGGTCTTGTATCTTGAGCGACCATAATAGGTATTGCTCTCTGAGGGGAGGAAGAAAAACGGCGAGTTGTAATGCCCCTTGGAGATTTCTTGTTTAAGATAGAAGACTAATGAGGAAAATATGTCGCTTGAAAAGAGCATATCGTAAGCCGATTTTATGGGAGTTTGACGAAATCTCTTGCAAGGCGGAAGCAAAGGTTTTTAACGAGGGGAAAGTTATTGGTTCGCAAATTTAAAGTTTGATCAGGAAGCACAACAGGCTTTCTCTAACATTGAAAATAGCGGAGGTTTGAGATGGCGAGAGAGGGGTGCAAATTCCCAGTTCCCTCTATGTAACGCACCAGTGAAACATGGGAGCTGTACGCAAAATGACATACAGCACTTCTTTTTCTGTTCTTTAAATGAGTCAAATGAAGTATTTTAGTATAGAATTGACTTATTTGATGATTAACACGACTTTTTTATTGTACGGTACAACACATGAGTAAAGTCATGTTGGACTTATGTTGCACACTGGCACAACTACCATGATTCCCTGCAGGCGCATTACATAATGTTAAGTATCGATAAGTAGAATTTCGTTTTCGGCGTAATTTTAAGCAAAACTATTGTTTGCTGAGTCCATTCCATTTCACTGGTCTTGGTGTGCAATGTTGACTTCCTGTTAGTTATTACGTTCTGCAGTTTTTCAGAATTTAACCCTACTAGCATTCAGCGAACATGTTTCTATGTGATGGTTAACCCTCACAGAGAAACAGGGTTAAAAGGAAGTCTTTTCTAATTTGAAAAGACGAAATTCCTTATGCAAATTTTGGTAAAATTTTGTTTCCTTTTGTTATTCATTCCATATTCGTGATCACAATTACGGTAGTTCAATGTACGGAGGGTTAATTTAGGCTAAGGTAAGTTGGACACATGGTCTGGGGAACACTGTAATGCTTTTGAGAGCGTCAAACTTCATCTTTGGAACACTCTGTCTCACTTCCCTCAAATGATCAACATACACAAACAGAGAAACAATGGACAACATCTTTTCAATATATTGACTGTTGAAGACCTAACAATCGCCATCTAACTGAGAGAGAAAGACAGAAAGAAACAGATTGAGAGTATGAATGAATGAATGAATGAATGAATGAATGAATGAATGAATGAATGGATGGATGGATGGATGGATGGATGAATGGATGGATGGATGGATGAATGGATAAACGAATGAATGAATTTTATTTACACAGGAGTTAACACCAGTAAAAATCAACTGCTTTAGAGAAAGGCCGTGTTATAATATAATAAAACTTGTGGCACACTAACTAGAGTACAGCGAATAGACCATTTTCATCACGACGTCACACGCCCAAAGGTTTGTGGCAGTTGTAGTGAAGATCGCATCCAGTATCGCTCGATCGCCGGGATAGTGTCCAAAAATCAGGAGAAGCGCCATGTCGGCCAAGGCAAGTAACCACTTGGTTTCACGAAGTTGTGTGCTGGATTGCTATACAAATTCAAAGAAATTCAGCGCGGAGTTCTTTATTTTGTTTTTTTTGTATGGACGAAGAATTAAGGGGAGCCTTGTTAAGAAACATTTTAAATTGAAAACCTTTCTTCCAAAATCTGGATACCAAGTGCGTAGCAGGAAAACGTATCTTAACAATGTGCCAATATAATTTCCCTCAGAAGAAAAAAGAATCGAGGAGGGAGGGAGTGGCGGGGAGGCGGGAGTGTCTGAGATAGGAGATGTGGAACAAGTAGAACAGTTTTTAAATAATAGAACCAAATAGAGATTGAAGCAATAAAAATGTTATAACTAGAATGGTGCAAAATAAAACGAGGAACCCACTGAAATGCTTTGAGCGACTCGCTTTGAGATTTAATAAATAATAATAATAATAATAATAATAATAATAATAATAATAATGAAAACAAGCATTTACATTTTTAAAATATTTGGCTTATAGTAAACCGGCAGTTCTGAGTTAAGTCGAGTTAAGTTAAGTTAAGATGAGAAATGTCATTCACTACTAGATGTTAAGGCAAAACATGTAAAGTTGATTGAAATATTTCGTCAACTGAAAAAGCAAGCTTTAAATAACTTATGTTATTTATAGCTTCGCACTAAGAGGGCCGAACGATTTTTTACGTTCAAACAACCCAATGTGCAGTACCAAAGGAATGAAAAAATACAACACTAACTCAGTCTAGAATAGTTACTATTACTAAGTTTTGAATTATTTTCACCATTTTGCGAAATAAGAAGTAATAAACAAAACCTACAAAGACAATTACAAAGACAAAATCTTGAAATTTTCTACGCACAACATATTCTCGCCATGATAAACTATAATAACTGCAATTGTAAAATCAGATAGCTTATTTTAATTTTAATACGAAATTCCATGAATATACAAACATAGGAAAAGGGATAGCAAGCCTTTAGGTACGAAAAAAATAAACGCTTGTTGTCCTGGGAAAGCAATATGCCTCGAGTACAATTCCGTACAAAGTCTGTTTCGTACCAAATTTCTGCAAGTTTTTAAACATTTCAAGAAAGTTATTGTAAATGTGGATTCGCTCAGTTAAAAAATTCTTACGAAGTCAAGCCACAGTCAAATATGTAATTTACGTTACGACTGAAGCGGAAGAATTACTTAAAATAGATCGTTGTCCTTGGAAAAACAACACTGACAACAGACTCTGTTCTCGAACAAGGATTTCTTTGCTCTAAGCTCTCCCATTTCTTCTTTAACCGCCGTCGGTTATTCTTCAGGCCTTTTTCTTGTAGCAACAAGCTTCTAAAAGAAATGTCTTCAAAAGACTCCATCCTAAGGGTGCATGTAAAATTTCCGGTCTGAAAATCAACGTCATCGAGTGCGATATCATAGGATACAAAAATCTAAAATCTTGCAAAATAAAGCTTCCTTACTTTTACATTATTGTCTCTTAATGTGTCCTGGCGCGGCAAAGGTTTTTTTTTTAACTTTAAGAAATATTTATTTCCTTTCAAAACACAAAGAACATTACAAAATAAGTCACGGTTTCATATTACAGTTGTTTACATTAAACTACAGACTTCTTATTTACATACTGTATCGGCTACATTAAATTGCATTAATGTCGTTTGGGTTTGACTTCTTTAAACTGAGTTACAATGCTGTGTTTTTTTATTTACATTATTTTGTTGGAAATCCAGTAGACAAGAAAAAGAAAACAGGTGTTACAAAAGTACACAGATAAAAAAATAAATAGATACATAAAAAAATAAATAAATAAATACTAGCTAAAGCGCAGAAAAAAAGGTTATTGCAAATGAGCGTAAATCGTAACGCAAATCTGAGAGAACGAGTTGCTTCAGTGATACTAAGTATACTAGCATGCGTGAAGCTACAATGATTAGCATCAACGTTAATTCATTGGCTTAAAGGAGTTTTATTTCAAGCTAAAGAAGAGAGAACGTCAATTATTTCTGCGAGTAAGGTCGTATAAGTGGAATGCAATACATAAATTTTACAACTGGCTACTCAATATATCCTGCAAGAGGTTCCCATTTCTTTGTGTCACCGCATTTTGTTTCCAACTCATATCTTGATTTCAGGAATCTCAGGTAATGGGCAAAGTTGTGTGAATTTTCTTCTGATTTAGCAAGCCAGATGTGATATCGCGCTAATAGTAAACAATGGTTAATTTGGAGGGCGAATTTTGAGGTGTCCGGCTTCAAACCGAGAGCTTTGCTGCTCAGTAGAGTGAAATCGTCGTGTGTTAGGTTTATACTTTGCAGCCATTCTGTTATGTTTTTCCAAAAGATAGAGGTTTTTGGGCAAGCCCAGAAGAGATGTATTAATGTTTCTGGAGCGTCTTGACAAAAGGTGCAATTATCATTTTCTTTAAGCCCAATTTTGTAAAGAAAATTATTGGTTGCCAGGCGTCTGTGGATAAATTGAAATTGAAATTCGATTAGCTTTGTGCTTTTGGTACACCGCGAGGCCGAGAGGTATGCCGAGCTCCAGTCGAGATTTTGATTGCAAGGATAACCGCAGTCTAGAAGCCATTTCTTTTGGCTATTGCTTCGAATTTCACCCTTATTTCTAACTAAAGTTTTATATACCAGTGCACTTACTTTTTTGGCCTTTAAAAGTTTCATACTAAGAGGTTCATACTCTTGATTCAGTTGATTGTTGTCATTCTCCTTTTTGATACTGCTGATATTATGCCGTAAAAGCTTAGCGGAGGAACGTTCAGGTCGTATTTTTGTTGGAATTCTGTCAGAGAAAGATAATTGTTGCTTTCCGGAATTTGTAAATGTTTGACTTTTGTGATTCCTTTTGAACACCAATCTTTAAAGAAGATTGGTTTGTTTTCTATTCTTATTAGAGAATTGTGCCACAAGCTTTGCTCTTGTAGCTGCTCCAGAGTCGTTATTTTCTGTTCGAAGTTAACTTCCGCCCAGAGTTTAAGCAGTTCTTCTCGAAATGGATCTAAGACTTTGATCGACGTTATGGTGTCTTTAATGTTAAGGTTCCCGGTGAAAACATTCTCACGACCGTAGTTTTGTAGTGCCAGGTCAAAAAACACTTTCCATTTTCCATTGTTGGTAAAATCCAAGTACTTTTGGATCCAAGATGTTTTTAGCGATTTATTGAAAGAAATAAGGTCGATCATCTTTAGTCCTCCCTCGCAACAGTCGTTGATCATAATTTTTCGTTTGATTTTGTCTCCTTTCCCATTCCAAAGAAATTGATAAAACAATGTGTTGATCTCGTTTATAACGCTATAGTTTGATGGCAAAGATGATAGTAAATAAAGTAATTGCGACGAGACTAGAGACTTCAACACGGTGATTCTCCCTAGTAGACTTAACCTGCGGTACTTCCAGCAACTCAGGATTTTCCTGATCTTTTCTATTTTTTCATTATAATTTAGGAGTGCAGATAATTCCGGTTTGACTGATAACTACAGTCCCAAGGTTTTCACCTTATATTTTGGCCACTTAAAATCCTTTCCTGGCAAAATAATTTTCTCATTACCAATACTGGAACCTATCCTAAGAGCTTCTGTCTTCTTGTCATTTAGTCTGAGACCAGAGATTCGGCTAAAATCATCTAGCATATTTAGAGCCGAAGAAAGAGCTTCTTTCGAGCCGTCCAAAATGAGTGTGGTATCGTCAGCATATTGGCTAATTTTAATTTCTTTGTTGTTGAGAGAAAAACCTTTTATGCTAACGTTGTTTCTAACTGCCTTGGCCAAAACTTCCACTGAAAGGATAAATAGATATGGAGACAAGGGGCAGCCTTGCCTCACTCCTCTTAGAGTCTGGAAAAAAATTGGTTGACCAGCCATTATTCAGAACGCAACTTTCCGTTTTGCAGTAAAGAACTTTAACGCAATTAATGATCGATGGACCAAACCCGAAGAAGCGTAAAGACTTAACGATAAAGGACCACTCGAGCGAGTCGAAAGCTTTTTCAAAGTCTATAAAAAGTAATAGCCCAGGAATGTTTTTCTCTGCGGCGTATTGGATGATGCAATCTATAAGCCGGACGTTTTCTCCAATAAATCTGCCCTTCATGAACCCTGTTTGATCGTTGTTGATAAGACTGGGGAGTACTGATTTGATTCGATTTGCAAGAGCTTTTGCAGCGATTTTGTAGTCCGTATTGAGGAGAGTTATAGGGCGCCAGCTTTTTTATAAAGTAGAGTTCCGCAGCCTTTTTTGGAATGAGCTTAATGATACCACGTCTTTGTGTTATGGAGAGGCAGCCAGATTCGAAGGCATAATTTAAGGCTGAAACTAACAGGGAGGAAATATCTTTCCAAAAGGTTATATAAAATTCAGCTGGTAAGCCGTCTGTACCAGGCGTTTTGTCTGCAACCATACTTTTACAGCTTCTAAACATTCCTTTTCAGATAAGAGACCTGCGCAGCTCTTTTGGTCCTCGTGGCTTAGCACAGTGTCGTTTACTTGTTGAAAGAAATCCGAACGCTCGTGGGAGCTGTTAGTGATTTTTGAGGTGTAAAGGTGTTTGTAAAACGATTCACATTCGGATAAGATTGCCTTGTCAGAAGTGACAAAATCTGCATCATTAATTTTAAGTTGACTAATGGTCCCTTGTTTAAAATGTCTGTTCTCAAGATTGAGAAAGTATTTGGTGCATATTATATTTGGTGCATATTGGTGTATTTGCTTTTTTGTTGCATATTATTTTGACGCAGCATAAGAGATTGATTTCTCTCGCACTTTTAACTTTACCATCTCCCAAAGTAAAGCGGGATTGACTGAAACATCATTTTCATAATATTTTACAGTTTCTAGGATTGTTGCTCTAATTTCTTCAAAGTATCTGGCTTCAGCCAAAAGCGAGGTGTTCAGCTTCCAAAGACCCTATCCTCTTGGGTAGGGATAGGGTAAGCTAAGAGTGATCATGGAATGATCGCTTTTAAACCCTGGGATAATGTCTGACTGAGTTATATTGCAAATAGATGATTCGCTTACTAGGAAAAAGTCAAGTCTACAGTGGATGGCATCCGGGTTAAGAGTTCGCCATGCGTCAGACAGTTCTAGACTTTCGGAGAAATCCTGAACTACCTTCCGAGGATTTTTATGTGTTTTCGCGAGGCCTCCTTTTTTGTCTTTAACAAGTTCAAGTACTAGATTGAAATCTACTCCAATTATAATTTCTTCACAATGAAAGCTGGATAATTGATCAAAGAGAGCGTGGAAAAAGTTTGGATCATCCTCGTTGGGGCGTATATGTTAGCTAATATTAGAAGTTTAGTATTTGCTTCGATATCACAGATTATGAGGCGGCCGTTCGGGTCCGCAAAAAGCTTCAGAATCTGGAGATTAAAAGTGCTGTTGAAAAGGGTGCTGACTCCCGCTTTGTTGCTCGCACAACAACTGAAAAGCGTTTTATAGCCCCATTCACTAGCCCATAAATCTGTCGTATTTTCAGAACAATGGACCTCTTGCAGCATATAAACTGAGAATTTTTTTGATCTCAACCAATTAAACACCTCTCTTCTTTTTGTGTTGTTACCTAATCCCCTGACGTTAAGTGACGCAATTTTCAGCTCTATTGCTTTATGTAGAATTTAAAGAATTTAGACCGACTGTTTTGCAATTGTAGCCTATTAGCATATATTTTATTTATCCTCGCGCTCTTGTTTACGAAAATGTTTGTTTCGCTCCAAAAGTCTTGACAAAACAGCAAAATAAAAGCGATAGAGTACTGTGCAAAGAAGGATTGGAAAAAACAAATCGCGCAGCGAAATAATCTAAATAAAGACTGAAAGTTAGCGTGTAAGTTAAAAAGTATAGTTACAAGAAAACTAGCGATGAAAAAAATAGTAAACAGACACTTAGGTAATAAATCACGCCTAAAATAGGTATGTTTAGGAGCATTAAGTAGTATAGCGCGGAAATAGAAAAGCAGAAGTCTCCGATCTCTATTATTAAATATGTATCAGGTCACATCAGAGAAGTGCCTAGACTCCGGATCGGGAAAAAGTAGCGACGACTTGTTGATTATTAAAGGTCTACTAGATCATTTTTATCGTAGATTCTAATCGGTCTACTCGTAGGCAAGACCTTTATGAAAACTTTCCCGTCAATTGTCCATGCACTTGATATAACATTGTCCTTGCGTTTTCTGTTTGCCTCCTTTAATAGCTCTCGTCTGTATGAGGTCAGATTTTCTTTTATGAAAATGCCTTTGAAGGAGGCCAGCGAAGCAGCGGTCAAACCGGGAAATACGTCTGACAAAGTGATATGTTTCAACTTTGTTCGCTGCTTGTAAAGAGCAGCTTTCGTTTTGTGGCTGGCGAATTTGACAATTATTGGCTTTACCCCAACTTCGCCTTTGAGATGATGCGAAATTTCAATTACCTGTGGTCTTACCTCGATTTCCAGGGCTTCGGCAACTCTTAGTACAGCCTCCTCAGTTGTAGTAAACGCGCTTTCAGGAATGCCGTGTATCTCTAACGAGTTTTTTCGGGTGTATTGTTCTAGGTTATCTTGTAGGTCGTACAGCTGCGATATTTCTTCTTCCTGCTCATCAATTTTCTTTCTTGCATCCTGTAATTCTTGCTGAAGGCCCGAGACTAACGGTTTAAGCGGGTTTACCTCGGTGTAAGAACCTGACAAGATTTTCTTTGTTTGTTAGCTTTTGTTTTGCTGTACGGTATTGTTTAAAATGTTTTTGTTTCCTTTGTTTTACGTCATCCGTGAGTTTCACAGGTTCTTACACCGAGGTAAAGCCGCTTAAGCTTGGTTAGTTCTTCCTGCTGTTGTTGTATTGTACTTCTTAGAGCCATAACTTCTTCTCGTAGTTTGATATTATCTCTAAGAATGTAATTGTCATTTATCTGAATGTCAAGGAGCATTTCTTTCAATTCTGAACGGGTTAGTTCGTCTGTGTTAGTAGCAGACCTAGAGCACGATGCACTGTCGAGCTGTGTTTCAGTGTCCGCCATGTTGTCACGTTTGGAAGGCGATGGTTCTTCTGAATCGGTGGAACTGCGTTCTCCTCTCTTGTGTTTTCCGCCCTTCTTGCCGCTCATTTATCTTTAGTTGAAGGCAGATATTTGTTTTTAGAGTAAAAGGCACTAAAACATTACATTGCAGAGATTTGGGGGAAATTTAGTGCTCTACGTAGAAAACGTGACCCCACATCGCGGGACCTGCGCACCTCCTCCTGGCGCGGTAAAATTGATAGGACCTATTGGCGCGGTAAAGGTAGATTTGTCGCTTATGTCACCGAGGTCCTATCCATTTTGCACATGATAGAAATAATATGATTGGCCGACTCGGCTGCCATTGCATTGCATGTGCTTGTTCTTTTGTGGATTATTTTGAATTTTCCCGCGATTGAACGACCCTGGACGCAATCTTCTACAACTACCAAAAACCTTTGCGTGTGTGACTTCACATCATGAAAATTGTCTATCGTTAGTCTTTGCCTTAAAAGCGGAAAGAGGGGAAGGAGTTATCGACTTCCGTTTCCACGACGTGTGTATAAACAGGGTTACATTCATCGAAAAGATCGGTGAGATTTTGTTTTATTTAGATTTAATTTTCTATTAATTAGATGTCCAAAAGGAAGGATTTGGAAACGAAAGAAGAGAGAGCCAACAAAAGCAGAAAAACTACTGATGACAGGGCCGATGGTGCTGCTCCATGTGATTGGCAGGGTGAAGAAAATCAAGGTAACACTGTTCAGAAATGCGACTTCTTCAGCGTGTTCTTGGTATGTTTGTTGTAATATATCAAACACGAGAAAGATTGTTTCATCAGGATATCCAAACCCGAGAAGTTGTTGAAAAATCGAGGCGCAGCCGAGTTTTTTTGACCGACTTCGAGGTGTTTGGATATCTGATGAAACACTCTTTCGATTTTTGATATGGCTTCTCAAATCATTCATAATTCTTGGAGAAATTTAAAGCAAAAGTTCGCAAAATTTTATGCTAATTAAGATCTGGTATCCAAACCACCGTCACGCTAGTGATTTCCTTTGTTTTCTCTTTATGAATTATTAATAAGTTTGAGAATGTTTGTTACAAACCGTTATAACTTGTTGGGGATGCTTAAGTAACCTGCTCCTTAGACCATCCAGCCCTTGTTATAATGAAGGACCCTCTGCGCAAGCGCAATCACAGCTAAATTTTTGTTGCACAATCACAGCCAATATCAATATTCCGACCATGTCTTGCCTAGAGTTTTGTTTCTTCAAAAAAGAACTATCTTGATTTGCGTAGAACAGCAAGTGAAACTGATATATCAATCAGGAGCCATAACAACCGATAAAGGTATACGAGTTGATCAGCAGTAAGTAAGCAGATCCTTTATTTAAAAGAGGGTAACACTAAATAGTGCACAGCAATAATAAACTTGCGGCCCTCATGCAAAACTTAATTAAAAAGAAAAAGAGTTACAAAATGTGTACAAGATATAAACAAGATAAGAAATACCTTTCAAGATTTCCAGTAATAAAACATTACAATTAGGAATTCAAATACGAAAAATAATTGATCGTGAAAATAATACCTTCTTTTGAATAGTACCGAAGAGCACGTTTAAAAGCTTAGAGCGTTATGCTCATTGAAGATTAAGACTGAGTCCACCAGAGGACCAGGCAGGGGTGATAATGCTATCTCTCCAATTTGAATGAAACTTGGCCAGATTGAAGGACCCATCTAAAAACTCTACAAGGCAAAGTGTGTCGGCTTTGCGACTTTTCTCTTGGGAGTAAGACCACCCCCCCTTGTTTTTGCCCCAAATCCCAAAACTTCCACCAAAATAAGCATCAAAATTAAACATCGCTGCTGGTTACAGAATACAATGAATTTATTTTTGTTTGATATAAATAAAGACTAAACATGTGTTAGCTTACATCCGCAGTTTCAAGCCATTTGGAATGACAGGTGCCAATTAAGAGCTTCCAATTCCTACCCATGTCACGCAAGATTTAGCAATGAGACAAAATATCTCAACTTCTGATCTGAATATCGCCAAAGTGCAACTTTCTTTTTTAAAACAATTTTTACTACAGTTTAGAGCCGTCCTTGACCTGATAAAATCGCGAATAAAATTTTTAGCATCTGTTACTTTTTTCCGACAAAAGCCGTTTGAGCAGCGTGACTAGAGGCCGGTTCCAACAAAGAGAGAAGGGGCAAATCTAAGAAAGTAAAGAACAACAGAATTCGTTTACGAACGTAATTTCTCAGTTAATGAGATAGAGAATATCCGTAAATACTAGTTATAACAGTTAAAACTCGCTGGAGGCAATATTCATTGCAATACACCTCAAAATGCCCGGGAAAGTAATAGTAATATAAACACCGAATTCTACTCTTACAGTCTGAATATAGGAATGAACAGTCATGTTATTTGAATTAAAGCATCGAGGTGTTACATACGAATCTTCCTGGCCACTGCCTTGTTGTTTAGATCACCCTTGATACGCTGCTGAATTATCACGGCTCGCGTACTCGACCTTTCACTTAGCTCTTGTCAACCCTTAACCTCACACCCTGTATGTAAACACATCAATCGTAAGTCGCATTCATCCATGACATTCTTGTTAGCTGTTTGTCCTGGTAGTAAGACTCCTTAGCTCACACTTGGGATTATCCATTCCATTTTGGTTCAATCAAACGTTAAATTTTTTATTTACCTGCATCGGAAAGCAGGTAAGCAGTGAGGATGTCGAAACTGTCGAAACTGTATGCGTGGGAACATGAGCCCAGGACATGGTCAGCGGCAAATGCAATTACCAAAGGCTGTAATCGTTTGTGACAAATCTCAAGTGAAAGAATGCAAAAAACAAACTTAAATTAAGTGAAAACTATGTTTTACTATCCATTAAACATAGAGATTTGTCTTCCAGTCTAATGCAATGATAAGTCATTACATAAATTACGTACATGTACCGGCCTAATGCGTGACATTTGATCTAGTTACCTGATAAGGTAAAAATACTTGCAGCACTGCGTTACAGATAAAGTCCTCAACTGACATATGGGCTTATCCATTCGATTTAGGGTCTCACAAACGTTAAATTATCGATTTAGCTGCATCAGCATGCAAGTAAACTCCACGGTTTTCGAAAACGGCAAACCTATATGTAAATACGTGACTGAACTTTGGTCAGCGGTAGATACACTTAATTGCCGAAAACAAATAAATCAGAGGCAACAATCGACTGCACTGGGAACAGAAAAGATCAATCTAAAAAAAAAAATAATAAAAGTCATGAAATGAATAATTCGCCTTTCCGTTCCATCTGGGAAAATAAAATCTAGCTGTACAGCAAATACAGCAAAGAACAGGGCGTGGACGAGATTAGAGAACGTAACGTCTAGAAAGTTGGTCGAATAAGAGGGTGGTACTACTCCCACAACTGAACAATATATGGCGTGCCGCATGTCAGGATCTAGATTTGCCCTACCTGTCTTAGAGAGGGAATACATTTCACCAATAATTGTCGTAAACAGGTGGGGTATTTAAGATTTTTTTGTGTCAAACAGAGTCACACCAGGTTTTCGGATCTATAGCAGCAACACTCCACATAAACTTCAGAAAGATACAGCCTATTCCCCCCTCCCTCCACTAGAGACAACACTCTGCCAAAGATAACAAAAGGCATTCACAACTATCAGTGTGCATTGGGAGAATTATATCCGGGCAAAGCGTCAAGTTTTCGCCTCTTGAGAAATCACAGTTCTAGCTGCCTTTGTATTTGAAGCCTCGTGGACATTTCTTCTGCCTCTGCAACAAAGTCTTCCTCCTCATCTTGGGTATAACTGGGATCAGCTTGGTCTATGGTTTGTCGGCCACTCCTATACAATACGGACAGTCTGCTGAAGTACCGGGCTATTTGATCAGCAGCAAGCCATTCTTCTTTGCTGAACACTTTCCTACTGCTATCATCACGCAGAGCTCTCATCTTACTGCACACATCCACTGCAGTGGCCTTTCTCCCTGTTTCCTCGCCTTCCAGGAATATCCTTTTGAGATGACTCTTCACCTTCTCGGAAAAGCGATTTGCTCTCCGAGATGTTTTCAGAGCCCATCCCTTTGACACCAGGCATGAGGGATCAGCAACGGCTGATTGGGTGCTGGACTCTGTTTTTCGGTGTATGTAGCTTCCCGAGACCTCTTTGCACGTTCCGGCCCATTTTTTCTTGATGGTGTCATAGGTCGTCTCTCTCTCTCTAAACGCACAAGGTGTTTTCCAGCATCCAGGTGTTTCTGGAGACTTGTAAAAGACTGGTATGTCTTTGTACATCCCTCTTCAGGGCAGGAAAAATACACCTTTGTAGCTTCGTCAGCTGGCGCCTCATCTTCGACAGATTGCGATGTACTAGGCTAAGGATGTCGGAACTGATCTCTCCTGGTCGTAGATCTGAAAGCTCCAGCCTCCACTTGCGGTAGGCTGAAGGGATGCAGTACGCATAGGTCTGTAGGTCCCTGAGGGGTCCCAAATCCTTTCACCTGTGCTGGAGTGAATGACTTACCAGGTCCCACCTTATAAGCCCTCCACACTCGCAGTCCTCTCGACTCGAAACTAAACTTGTTCAGAGCCTGGACCCCGGACATTGTATGCTTCTTCATGGTCTGGCTAGAATCCTGAATTTTCACCACTGCTGCCTGGCACCCTTTAACCCCACCATAAGAATCAATCGCGGCTTTCATATCACTGGCACTTTTGATGTCGTGACCTTCATTTATGTAACGCCGCATATGGCTTTTAACTGTGGCGATTCGTCTGTCACAAACATCTTTTCCAGCCTGTGGATCACTGAAGTCGTATCTGGCGATCTTAATGCCTGCACGCTCTCCAATGCTAGGAAGTGAGAGGATGAGATAAGCACAGTGGTAACATCCGGCATTGTCACTCCGCAAGAATGCGTCTTGAATGTTTGGGTTTGCCACTTTCAATGTCGTAAGTGTGTGCTCTATGATCGAAGCCACAGCAAACCAGTTTTGAGTGCATTCATCAAACAAATGGATGTAGGTTCGGGTCTGGAACAGGAAGGTAAAGACCCACTTAGCTTTACAATAACTAAATATCATAGTAATATGTGTCCTACGTAGTTTCACACACAATCAAGATACTGATGTAAGAGTCGGTTGTGGGGGTTGTTGTGCGATGGGGCCTTACCAGAAATCACGACAATTTCTTCCATTGAACATCCAACCTATCCCTCTTCTCGAATCCCGACCTTATCAGATCTAAAATCAAAACCAATCACCTACGCCAGGAAATATTCCGAGCCATTATGGTAGTTTGTCAAAACTTTATCATCGTTATTTTTACGTGGTTACCTCAATGTCATCACTATCGCTCTTTGTCACTGCAACTGTCACGTGCCATGATTTGCCCTTCTTGCCAAACCAGTCGCACTGGGTCTCTCTAAAACTGGCAGGCAAAAATTTCATGGCCCAATCCATTATTAGGAGGACCTGGCTCGGTGACAGGTTGTCGATGATGTCACTTTTCGCAGCATCCTGGTGAGCCGCTCGAAGAATGTGTGCTTTCCATTCGTCAACTTTAGGGAGAGCAGTGTCGATATCATATTTGATTTCTTCTTCTTGATCGTTACCGCTAAAAAATAAATAATAATGATAATAATAATAATAATAATAATAATAATAATAATAATCTTGCATGTGTCAAAACAACGGCAAATCATCAACAGCTACAAAAACAACAACACCAGTAATTATGGTGATGATGACTTCTAGAGACTCCATAACAGCCTCTAAGTCGTCGCGCGTTAATTGTTTTAACGTTGCACGTCCTGACTGTGCACGTAATTCATGTCACAATGTCACCCCAGGCCATGCATCGAAAGCGCGCACAAAGGTGAAAATCTAGCCACATAAAGGCCTGGTGCAGTTGCATATTAACTTTGCCTGTATTTTACTGGCTTGGATGTTCGGTGTCCCCTGTTTCTCTTTTCATAGATAACTTCCTTCACTGCTTCTTCTTTCTATTTTAACTAAAAACAAAAAATCTGAACATGAGAAATCTTAATTATTTCCCTTTTGCTATTCAAATGCGACCGAATTTTTCTACGAATGCGGGTGTACGTGACTGACAAGCATCCTCCCGTAAGACTTATTTTACCTGAGCGAATGACATAAATTGCCAAAATTTACTGAATAGGCCTGTTTCCTTTGAAATCAACTAATTGACTTTGTCAAGAGTTCTCCCGGGGATTTTACCTTTTTTATTGCTGATAGCAATGAAGCCGATACCGCCTTACATTACGAAAGATTCTATAAACATTACGCTCTTCAATGTGCTTCATAAACGAGCACGGTAACCCCCCATTTTTTGCCTTAGTTGGTCATTATCTGACTGCAGCAAAAGTTTTCAAAAAATTTGAACTTGGGAAGATTTTGGGCGCGAACGTCCTTAAAGAGTCACACAGTTGCACCCCTTACCTATACTTGACAGCAGGAGAAGAAAACGACAGTTGTAGATCTACTAGAGCATTTCGGTAGTTGTCGCATCTATCACAGACCATGTTGTGCTCATGGTCACAGCGCCCTTGGTATTCCGGCTCATCGGTACTAAGAGCATACACACTGCAGTGATCAGCGCACGGATCGGATCTTGACACATAAATTTTAAAGTCGGTCTTCAGATAGTGTTTTGCGGACCTTAGACGGGAACTGATCTCCCTGGCTGTTATCTTGTCCAAACCTAAATATAAAGACGAACGTAAATTATGTGCTACAGTCGTTCTGATTTATTTAGTAGTTTTTAAATCTGCATATGGACCCTTGGTAACATTTTTCTAGTAGAAAGTACACACCTAATGCACAAAGTCTATTTGTTGCCTCGTCAAGAGCAGTGAACGCCATTACCCCATCGGTTTGTGTGCTGTCCAATCCAGCAAGTGATTTCTTCTGAGATGCGGCACATATCTAATTAAAGGAAAGACACGAGTGAAATAAATATTGATTTTAAAAAAACTGTTTTGTGAAGCAATTCGTCCGAGTATCTGCCTAAATTAGAGTTTTTTAAGGAGTGCAGAAACTTGACCTCGTAATTACTACATAAAAATTAATGAATCAACTACATAAAATCCAAATCCCGAACGAGGTAGATATCATGATTATGTCCAGGCGGTAAGACTGAATGTATTATTTGTTCTTACCTTGAGGATGTTCAACAGTGTGGATCGTCCGATGGATTCAAATCCAGTCTCGGCGCAGTACGACTGGTACAGGTGGACAAGTCGGGATGCTACGACTGTCCTTACCACATTTGGGATTTCTGTTGTCTCACCATCTGACAGTTTAAGGGTCTTCGTTCCGTAGGCCACATCTTGAAGAAACGACGGGCTTGAAATACAATCCAAAAAGTGGTCCACTTTAACTGGATCAAGCCGGCACCGCTGTAAGACAGGAGGGTCAATTATCTGACCTGGACTGGTTAGGAAAGCGTGCTTTCTGGCTTCGTCGATCCTCCATTTGGTCAAACCTGGCATAAAGTTAAGTAACTCTGTCTTGGAGTAGTCGCCCACAAAGACTGAGAGGATTTGCTGCCTAGTGTACCAGTTGGTGGCCTCATTGTACAGGGTAACGAGTCTGGAGAGCAGGGTCTTCTCGGGAAGGTTCACGTCCGAGTCGGTGAAATGGCTGTATTTCTCCATTACTTGCTGTAGAGGCCAGTTGGACTGCCCTGGTGCTATGGCATTTAGAACCGCCTCTAGAGCTTGCATTCCTTTTCGACTGTAATAGCGTGTAGTGGACGATGAGATGCCTTCCACGTTTGTGCTGAGCTGAGACCGTATTGGACTCACTCTACCATCAGCTACCCTTAGAAAATTATTAAGGGAGTGAAGTTTCATCTGAATCTGTGGCGTTGGTTGCCATTCCATCGATGATTCTACGACAGGTAAGGATTCTTGAGAGCCAGAGGGAAAAACGTCTGAGCCATCATCACTTGGCAGGGCTCCACCTTTTGGCAAGGGCAGGTCCTTACTGGGTTTGCTTTGTAATTAAAGCTAGAAAATAGAAAAGAAGTGTCTCGTCAGCCTATATTGATTTAGTCATATGTCCCACCAGAAGAACTACAAATTTTTGTAATTAGCATTCTTACAAAAAATTGGAAAGAGCACTTCTTCAGGGAAGATTTCGCTGTCTACATCATCATATCAGGCTTCTATTGCGTGTTTTATAACCCGAAACACAACCGGGACCTATATTTTGCCAGGAAACCTTCCTATGGACTATCTTAGTAAAAATTCCACTAAATACGTTTTTTTTCCGTGTTACAATGACCGCCTTACGTTATTACGGAATTAAACACTTTAATTCTGTTGCAAAAGATATACTATTTCTACTCGTGTAAAGTGAGCAAGAGTGTATTTATATTTCGTGCGCGATTATTCTGTGCCCTCCTGATACACACTGACGAGAGAGCCTCTCTGGCAACTAGTAAGAGTAATAATGCTGTTACAGTAGCTATATACTTTTTGTACTAACATATCAACTTGTTGCAAAATCCTAGTGTTTGTTTAACAGCCACGTTACAATTGTCATGTGTAGTGATTTGGCAACGTTTTTCAGGTGTTTCACAAAATTTGATACTAAGCTCGGCTCCAACCCGTTTCTTAGACAGCTCGCTCCGCCCCTTGACGAAGATTGGTACTAAAAATTGTAACTGCTAAACTGAACGTACCTGAATTCTACTAGAATTAATTTAGTTTCCAGCTTTTGGACAAGGATAGACTGCGAGCAGTTTATTTTTTTTTCCTATTTTCTTAACCCTATTCAGACCGGGCTTTTTTGGTCTTCTGGGACGGGGGATGGGGGTGGCGGATTCCGCCCGCACCTCTTAAACTTGGAGGACTGATACTACGTCCAAGAATATCTCTTTTCACGTCCGCAATATCGGCTGATGACGTTGTATGACATTACAAAAACGTCTTGTTCTCAAACAGTGCCTATCCTGGATCCGCCATCTTGGAGTTCTTAAAACTGAAAATCTTCAAAAACCGCCAAAATTGATCAAGAAGTAATCAGAATTAATAAATAAACACGGAACTGATCTAAAAAAAGATGATTACTTCAAAAAATATTGCTTTAAAAAAAAGCTTGTCAAAAGGTGGCTGCCATGGTAACACAGGGACTTGCGACTCGCTATATTGAATTGTTCCTAGATAAATTTTAGGAAAATTCACCGAGTCTCGTGGCTTTAGCTTGCTTATTAAAAACGTTATAAACGCCCAATCTGCGTGCGGGTACAATCTGCCTTCCCCCCGGTCTGAAAAGGGTTAGATGGCGTAAAAGCCGCGCGCGAGAAGAACGAAGCGAGCAGCGCGAGAAAAAAAAGACCGACCGCTCTCAGTATAGAACAAGCAGTCACACAGCGAAGTAACTTAAAAACCTTTCCGGCCCTCGATCTAATAACTCTCCAAGGGGCTATGGCTCAAAATGTTGATCCCCCATCCACCCCTGCAACAAATCATACTTCGAACTGGACTTTCAAAAACCCAAAACATTCCAGCAGACGCAGTTTTTATATCCCAAAACATGTAGTCCCTGGCCACCCTTCAACAAGGGACGGACCGTTAGAAACCTATTTTTTTGGGGGGGAGGGCGAAATTCCCAAGCTGCTTAAGTATTTTTTCTGTTTTGTTGGCTGTGAATACATGTTTTTCATGCAATTATTCCTTCCACGAATTTTTTTGGTATGTCCCCTACCACCCTAACTTAATAATCAATGACGCGAAGTAGTGTGTGTGCTATTTTCGCCTTTAAAGTGCCGAAACTTACCTCCAAGATGCTTCCAGCTTCACTGGACGCGTGTGGTTCTGGAGAGTCGAACTCGGGTATAGGTATTGACACGCTACTTAACTCTTGTGATTGCGCTATGGTTGGCTCTTCAGATTGTTCCATGCACAGAACTCCACCCGGCGGCTCGACTTGAACAGCGGCGAGGTGATCAATTCTACAAAGTTTGCAAATTCCTGCAAACGGTTTAAGATTAATCGTGAGCAGCATTTTGGGTAGCCTTTGTACATAATTTTGATTAGACCCTGGGGATGGGACTCCCTCATTTGGCCTAAACAGGTATGTGCCGCTCAACAGGGTACGGTTTTCAGGGTCGTGCGTCTTAAACAGGGTATACAATTTCGCTATTTAGCGTCTTGAACAGGGTGGCCTTCTGAACCGGAAGCCTTGAACAGGGTGTAAACTATGACGTCATTTATAAAAAAACACTCGCTGAAATAATTACTTTTTGACCATGAAGAAAAGGTCTTAGGGGAGCGAAACGAACAGATTTTGTCTTTTAATATACAGAGTCAGGGTTTGAAGGCCTTAGCGACACACCCGCACCCAAAATGAACTAACAGGTAGTCAAAGCTGTACCGGTTTGATATTTGTAAAACATGGTCATGTCTACACTAGCGTCGTGTAATTTGAGCGATGCAACAGACTGAAACTCCAAGGAATCGCTTCAAATCCACCCAAAAAAACCAGAAGCTCCTACAAAAACTACACAATACAGAAAGAGACCAACAATGGAGATCAGATAGGCAGTTTTTATAAAAAGTCAAACCCAATTTTCCCTTCCTATAGACTGAATTTTTTTCCCATACAAAACCTTATAGTTTGCGGTACTATGCAATAGCTACCGCAGCGCTCAAATTGCGTGACACTAGTGTAGACATTACAAAGGTCAAACTCGTAATCTTGGGTTTTTTGTGACGAAATTTCAAAAGAACGAGAATAGATAATACCTCACTACCTTACCTGCTCTGACTGGTATTAGTGCGCTCCACTTTGCGACGATTCCTTTGCTCATTTCCAGATTCACTCCCCTCTCCGGTTTGCCCTTGCGATCTCCATGAAGGGGGTGCGCGCATTTTCTACTTGGTCGCCAAAATATGCCAAGTTCAGCTCGGTGTCTTGGACATATTGTCATGTTGGCACCATCCTCATCAAAACGGCCAGTACGAGCGAGAATCAAATCCTTCTCTGTGAGAATACTATTTTGAGACACTTTGACTATTCTCAGATGAGACTTGATATCTTTTTGACAAGAGGTCAACGGAAAAAATTCCGTGACTTTCGAAAAAGTTGCAAATGAACAAGAAAGCGAAGCCATACTACGAACGACTACACGTAGCGTCGCATGCCAGAAGTGTAAACCACTATCAAAGGGAGGCCTATAGAAAGAGAAATCCCAGGTGCAATGTTGCAAGTTTCGTTAGTAATTGTACATCACGCGAGTACATGTAGATCAAATGTCACGCATTACCAGTACATGTACGTAATTTATGTAATGACTTATCATTGCATTAGACTGGAAGACAAATCTCTATGTTTAATGGATAGTAAAACATAGTTTTCACTTAATTTAAGTTTGTTTTTTGCATTCTTTCACTTGAGATTTGTCACAAACGATTACAGCCTTTGGTAATTGCATTTGCCGCTGACCATGTCCTGGGCTCATGTTCCCACGCATACAGTTTCGACAGTTTCGTCATCCTCGGTGTTTACCTGCTTTCCGATGCAGGTAAATAAAAAATTTAACGTTTGATTGAACCAAAATGGAATGGATAATCCCAAGTGTGAGCTAAGGAGTCTTACTACCAGGACAAACAGCTAACAAGAATGTCATGGATGAATGCCACTTACGATTGATGTGTTTGCATACAGAGTGTGAGGTTAAGTGTTGACAAGAGCTAAGTGAAAGGTCGAGTACGCGAGCCGTGATAATTCAGCAGCGTATCAAGAGTGATCTAAACAACAAGGCAGTGGCCAGGAAGATTCGTATGTAACACCTCGATGCTTTAATTCAAATAACATGACTGTTCATTCCTATATTCAGACTGTAAGAGTAGAATTCGGTGTTTATATTACTATTACTTTCCCGGGTACTTTGAGATGTATTGCAATGAATATTGCCTCCAGCGAGTTTTAACTGCTATAACTAGTATTTACGGATATTTTTTATCTCATTAACTGAGAAATTACGTTCGCTAACTAGTTCTGTTGTTCTTTACTTTCTTAAATTTGCCCCTTCTCTCTTTGTTGGAACTGGCCTCTAGTCACGTTGCTCAAACGGCTTTTGTCGGAAAGAAGGAGCAGATGCCAAAAATTATATTCGCGATTTTATCAGGTCAAGGACGGCTCTAAACTGTGGTAAAAATTGTTTTAAAAAAGAAAGTTGCACTTTGGCGATATTCAGATCAGAAGTTGAGATATTTTGTCTCATTGCTAAATCTTGCGTGACATGGGTAGGAATTGAAAGCCTTTGGTTGGCACCTGTCATTCCAAAGGACTTGAAACTGCGGAGGTAAGCTAAAACATGTCCAATCTTTATTCATGTAAAACCAAAATAAAATTCATTGTATTCTGTAATCAACAGCGATGTTTAATTTTGATGCTTATTTTGGTGGAATTTTGGGTTTTACGGCACAAAACCAGGGGGGGTGGTCTAACTCCCAAGGGAAGAGTTGCAAAGCCAACATACTTTGTCTTTTAGAGTTTTTGGATGGGTCCTTTAATCTGGCCAAGTTTCATCCAAATCGGAGAGATAGCATGTGTCACCCCTGCCTGGTCCTCTGGTGAACTTGGTCTTAAATCATTAGATTAAAGTCGGTTTCAGGACTTTTGAACAGTTTTTTTCTTGAAGGTCTTTATTCCTAACCGCGATCCTTTTTACCTATTTCACTCTAAATTGTCATGCACAAACAAACCCTGACAGGCGCCTGCCGGTGATATCAATATTATGAGGCTCGAGGGTGGTCTGAAAGAATAATTACAATCTAGGTTAATTTTTCTGCTTTCATCTGTATATTGGACCATAAAGAATGGGGATACAGATTATCAATGTAAAAAGGCCGTTAAACTCATAATTCCATTTCCTTAAGTGCTTTCTCGGAACGCCCCAGAACGCCCCGAAACGCCCTTGAGAGTTATTCAATTTCCTTTTAAAGTAAAAAAGGTTTACTCGCTGGTAACCTACATGCATTGAGCCAGTGAAAAAGGTTGAATTACGTAATTCAACCGAGGTCGAATTTCATAATTCTTCCTTAATTCCTTTTTAGTTTAATTTTTGTTTTCTGCTGTTTTCTTTTCTATTTGTCTCCCGTTTTTGCTCTGTCCTTTCTATATTTTTCAGTTTTCTATTGCTATATTTCAAGTTACGATATCGTGCTTTGGGAAAGAATTACATAAATTTATTAATTGCAAAGCGTGACTTTTATATTTGTGTTCTTGTTCGGGCAGAAAAATAACCCGAAATTCCACTCGAACCATACCATTTCGTTGCTGCTCAAGATAAACAGCAGGTGTGAACTTAATGAATGATTCCTCAACAACAATGAATGCTTTCACGTTTTAATGAGTAATTCGTTGCTGCAGGTTTTGCATAATTTTTATTTTTGCCTCGCTGTATTATGCTTTTTTAATAGACGTTTAGCGCTCGAAAACATATCTCAAAGCAAAATACCTTTACAATGCATAGCAATATGTGGCATTCGCTCACAAGAACGAAATCTTTGCCTTTAAATTGGTGAACATGTTGGCACTTTTCAAATTCCCACCCTACCCAGTCAAATTAAGGTAAAATTTCCCACCCTCGGGAACGCCTTCCGCGTCAAATTCCCTACTTTTCAGGCCGGTCACAGAAAATCGTCAAATGCCAGGGGTATGCCCGAGGAGGATGTTGACGTTTCTAAGTGATCGGCGCATTAGTAAGTCTTAGGCTTAATTTCCATGCTAGACAGAAAGGTGTCCTTTGTCACAACTCAAACTTACAATCAATCGAATTTTTACAGACAAAGGACAAAGAGAGGAAAGTTAAAAGGGAGACCAACTCTAGAATTCTAACGGAAGGGCTTTATTTAAAATGGAGATGTTGAAGTTATTATTAAATAAGTAAATGTGCACAACTATGATATAATCTTAGATTACGGCATTCTTGGATCATACCGCAGTAGGGGAAATGTCGTCTACAAATCTGTGACTGTGAAGGGGATGACAGAAAGGAAATACGAATATCAAACTCAAACAAAGAAAAAAATTATAAAAGAAAAAAGAAAAAACAAAGAGACATATAATCGTGAGTTTTCAATGCGTAGCACTTGGCTACAACTGTGTTTGTTTACTCACAGTCCGTCCTTCTGTTTGGTGTCATGTTACACCGCCAAAGTTACGCCTGAAAGCTCGTAAAATAGAGTGATGCTACATATGATGGGACTATTCACCACACAATTCTGACCTGTGCAAAACAAGTTACAGTTTACGTAATGTACATTTTGTGAGACTCTGGCGAGAGGAAAAAAATTGTCACGTGTTCACTAGAAGCAGAAAGTATTAGCTTCCGAGTCTAAAAATAGCAAACATTAATGCATTTTTTTTATATCTTACTGCAGAGTTCGACTTTTTAAGACGCGAATATTCCCTAGCGTGAGCGCATTTTAGGATATTTTTTCCCACAACCTAATTAATTTCACGGTGAAGGATTTCAGTATTATTTGCAAGCCACCAGTGTTGCGTCGAAGAAGGCGCGTTGAGAACCTGCCATTTGCGAAAATAAAACACTTGTTGGACAGGCGTGTGAGAATTTCAGGTGCGACATTATTGGAAACTAGACAAAATGTCTTAAGTGCGGATTGGCTTTGAGTAAATGTTCAAAAACTGATAATTTTCGTTTAAAAAAACAGAAAAAAAAGGAAAACGCCAGATTTAACACACACTAGATGTAGAGCGCTTACTTTATATTTCACCACTGTAAAAGGATAGGGTTCTTTGGAGCTCTCGCATTCAGGAGCCGTGTCACCAAGTACAAAGGCCAATCAAACCATTATCTCCCTTGGCTGCGAAAAAGGTCACGTATTCTTTTCAGAAACTAGCTGCAGGCGTTTACGCCTCTTACAAGCGATATGAACGAGTAGTTGCTGTTCCAGTTGCAAAAAAAATACTTTTCGGGTCACACTTGCAGTGATGGGATCAGCGATATCCACTCAGAAGTTGAGCTTCGTTGATTTTCTTTCAGTATGCGCAGCAGTATATTCTAATTAGTATTCTAAACATGGACCATTTGCCCAGCCCATTACTCTTCTCTGGGAATTGGCTAGCGCAGAGCGACTAATCGACGTTGGTCATGTTGAGTTCTACCAGGGCTGTCTAAGTATGCCTCGAACGGAAAAGTGAGAAAAGCATGCAGATCGTGGAATTGGCAAGTCGGAGTCCAAAGCTATTTTGCAACACATCTGCGTCTTCGTTCCAGTGGGCTTAATAAGTACACTTTCTTCTCATACCCACTTTCGTGCATTCCTCGATATGATGACAGACGTCATTTAACAAGCAGATTAATACCGCCATAACAGCCCTGAAGACAGTCAGCTTCCGGTAAGACAACGCTGGCTGCTATCACTGCAGGGCCTGCAGGGGCAACATAGTTTCCGCAGGAGTACTAGGAGCAGAGCTGGGCTTGGTGTTTAAAATCCTGGCTCCCAGAGAGAGAGCTTACGACCGCAAGGCCGGCGGAGACATTTATCCTCCTAAACTCCGGACACGATATCAAGATCCCGGTGGAGAACCATCCTTAAGTGTCACCTTGTGCGTGTCCATTACAAGCACTTTACAAGCACTTGGAAGATCGATGGTGTGAGCACACTCTCGAATATACAGTTTTCCAAAGAAGAAATCCGTCAGTGTATGAAGAGCATATGGCGTGGCGTTGGACCTATAAAACTAATATATGCGCTGAAATCTAAGGCCCTGTCATCAGATGGTCTAACTTTCATAGCAGTGCTCTAAGCGACACCGAGCTCGTTCTCCTCAACCGTGAAAAGACGGAGAAATATCGCACAACCAACTGTCACGTGACAAACAAGGGGGTTAGTTTCTAGAGAAACTGTGGTGCTACGTCGGTGGGGAAGCGAAACACAAAACTTTGGATTTATCAACTAAGTTAGCCACCGTGAAGAGATTGAAAGCTGACGTTTCGTCGGTGGGGAAGCGAAACACAAAACTTTGGATTTATCAACTAAGTTAGCCACCGTGAAGAGATTGAAAGCTGACGTTTCGAGCGTTAGCCATTTGTAACAAGGATAGTTCTCCACCTTCGTCACCTGCACTGCTCAAAAGATCAGGCGGAAAGCGACAATGAGCCCTGAACATTAGGAATCCTTGTCATGAAGAGTTTCAACATGAGTTGAGTTTCAAATTTAACTTTATTTTTAGTTTCATGTATAAATGTGTAATCAGATAGGTTTGCCATAAAATGGTTTCATAAGCTTATAAAGAAAGAAAAGGACGGTTCCGGCACCCCTGGCCACACCCTGGTTTGTGCTTGAGTAAGCTCAACATACATTTTTACTTTCTTACTCCTGTCTTGACCAAGTTTTGAAGACCAATACATAGAAACCTAATAATAATTTCTTTTTCAAAGCCCTAGTAACAGGCAAGGCCGGCCGTTGACAAGGCTTCACTGTGTCTAATGATAATGATAAATAAATAATCGGTCCTTGGGCCCACAGGTTTTCAAAGTTCTCAGTGCTTTGTTTCCGTTTTTTGTTTGTTTGTTTTTTGCTTGATTGCTTGTTTTGTTGTTGTTGATTTTGTTGTTGTTGTTGTTGTTTCCTGTGCATTTTCCCCTCCAAATCACTTTTCCTAAGGTCAAACCTGACGTCAGGTAAAATCAAGTGCGTGGCATTTTGTTGCGTGACTCAAACTAAACAGGCTTGTGAGCTTTCGGCAAGAAATTATGGTTTCGAAATATTGCAACGAATACAGAAAAGACGTCTTATAGGAGAAAACTGTTTTGAAGTTAAAATAATGCAAAATCATTTTATTTCTGAAGGTTCTTGATTTAATCAAAAGGAGGCGTGATGGAAATAAGTCATTTGGGTTGATTGCCAATACGCGATGTTTCAGTAATGTTGTTGACCCCGGGACGTCAAGATGGTTATTATGAAAGAGTACGAGAATCCGATATTTAGACAATACCATAGTCACGTGAGCTAGGCATTACCTTTCCATTGTGGATTACAACCGAATACCTACATTTTTGGTTATTTGGTCGGAGGTATGTGCCAATTGTTGACGTGTTAATGTTGTAATTATCGGGATTTTGAGAGCGCTTGTACTCGGCACTGATAAAAAGCCCGAAACTAATTTTTAAACCTGGTTTAAGTACGGTATTTCCTCTTTCAAGAATTCTGAATTTCAAGTGATTTGGTGTTTTACCGGGGAGGCAAACTTTCTCTTGTAAAAATGCGCCAAATTGAGAATTCTGAGCAAGCGAATTTCAGTGGTTTTCAGCAGCCTGTCATGATCTTGCAAAATTTATCGAAAAAGGTATAATTTGACTCAAATTACTTGTTAACTCTTCAACAGCAATTTTCTAAGCTCAAAATAGGATTTTTCCATGACGCGAATTAAACAGAGCGAAGTTTACGAGAAGGTATGATTCGCGTTTATTCGGGGTGTTTGTGGAGACACGTAGTGCGGTAACGGTTTTTAAATTTTTTTGGAGGTGTAAAAATATTTTCTCAACAAAAAATGCCACCACGTTTCTAGAGCTACCATATGGTATCTCTGGGCGAAAAACGGAGGATTTTGATTTTTCATCATGTGCCACATATTTTCGCTTTTGCTCGGTCTTAGTGGACATTGCCTCTTAAGAGTTTCTTTCACTCACGATAAGATTCAATTCGGGAATAATTATTTTGTCCCAAACATATACAAAGGGCATCTTTTATAGAGATGTATTGTCTGTCATAGTTCATGATTTCCTACAGGCCGCTGAAAACAGAATCATACGCCTACATCCGCTAAAATTCATGGTGTCGGTTCATTGTAATGTGTATAGAGCTTAACGCAAATACTTATATTGGCGAAAGCACGATTTTTCGATTGTTCAATAAATTAGCCATCATTAACCCTCGGACGTACAAGCAAAGTCACACCCCCATTGTGATACAAGGGGGGTTTATGGAAGCCTTCCCCTGGATTTTTGCTGTGTTTAAATATTTCGGAGAAATTTTGCCTTTGTTAGAAAGCCTTTGATGTGCTCTACAAGATGAGGTATATATTATGGGTTGGGGCGCTGTTGGGGGCCTGTGACGCCATTTTGGATTTACCAAAATTAGAAATTATCAAGAAACGGTGGAAATTGGAAATTGGTAATGCTAGTCATGTAAAATTTGACATAATTAGACACTTTGCCGCTTTTTGTCTACAATTTGTGCTTCTTTCACCTAAAAAGGCAAAAACACACAGTTTTACCCAAAAATGGCTTGACCACCTGTTACTTATGACCTCATATATCGCAACCATAGCAACCGGTTCTCACCAAACTTGCGTCAAAATGTGTCTAAGGGATATGCCTACACCTACTGAAAAAGGCAGGTGCTGATGAAAAATCGTCTTGGAAAAATTGAAGAAAGACCTTATGGGGTGGCATCTACAACCCCCCCCCCCCTCCCGCTCCCTTGTACGCCCGAACTACCCAATCTACAATACAATAGTGCCAAACAACAAAAACTGACTTGCAAACAAAGCAAAATTAAACTCATAGTAAAATTCTTGGTAACACTAATTTTCAGCTAAAATACCCCAAATGTCAAATTAGGATTGCTAAAAAACTAAAAAACTAAGGGACTGTGCAATCATTGTCAGGAGTGTGTGTGTGTGTACGTGTGGGGAGGGAGGGGGGCTGAAATGAGTACAACACGGCATAAAGTTACTAAACCCCCTGTAAAAAGGCTGAAATAACTTCTTCCCTACTCCCCCATTAAAACTGATAGCTAAGGTACAATCCCACCTCCCACAATCCCACGTCCCCCCTCCATCCCGGCCCCATTTTCAGCCAATTTTAAAAACACATTGGGTCAGAAACAACACACTAAACTTTACTGACCTTTACATATTTACTCGCTCGATGCCTTCGTCTGGGACGAACAGGACCTGGAAGCTCTGCTCGATGTATCCTTCAGAATCACTTGTGTCTACATCACTGGATATTTCATCCTCGTCGTCGTCATCTTCCCTTTCAATGTCACTTGATCTAGTACCCTATTTTAACTTATATTATTTCTCTCAATGGTTTTTTATCGATAGAGCTTGTTTTATTTGATTTATGAATTTGATTTAAATGAATTCTATGAAATAAGAACCTGTTTCAAATGTTAGGCTGGAACTGGATCTTATGTAAATGGGGTATAAGTGGAAATCTTAGCGTAACAAGTTCTTAAAAATTAGGATATTGTATGCGGGTGTTTTTACTGTAGTTAGCTGCAATGGCCTTTGTTGCATTTTCCATATATGTTACATATGATAAATTCTCGGTGAAAACTAGATATCACCTTCTTCTTACCATTGAATAATTTAGAGTTTGCCCCCCCCCCTCTCTCAGTGTATTGCTTATCACTCTGCCCCCTTTCGTTTACAACCCCCTCCTGATAATTATTGTACAGTCCCTAACTAAAGAAGACTAATTGAGAAAATTCGTTGAATTAATATTTCTTAATACAGTAGAAATGTGCGGCAGGGTTTCATAAGGGAAAAAATATTTTGATCAGCACGTAGTTGCCTGACGAACAAAAAGAATTTTATTTTTGCTACGAGAAAAAAGCTACCCGCGAGCATATTCAGCTCGAGGTGGGAGTTAATTTCCAGGCTATTTTGAGCAATTGTTTACAAGTTTGCCAAAAATGTTAAGAAAATTACCGTAAACATGTAAACTCGCTCAATTAAATGATTTTTACGACGTTAATTCGCAATCAGATATTAATTTACTTTCCGTTGAAGTGAACTGAATCTAAACGTGACTACTGCTCGAGTGGTCCTGTGCGGGTGGTTCCTTTCCACATCTCCTGTGAAAAAAAAAAACAAATATGTCCTCGAAAGAGGATTTCTTCCCTTCAACCTATCCAATTTCTTATATATGAGTCGAAGAGTTTAAAGAAATACTTCAGCTCTTTTCCTTTTCATGTACAGCTATTATAAGGAACCTCTTCATTCCCAGTATGTCTAGTTACATTCATAAAAATCGAGCGTGTTAAGAAGTGAATATCCATTCTGTAATAATGTGTGGGGAACAGTCATTTCCATGAAAACGTCTTATCGTGGTTAAATGTCCATGAGGGTACATCTTTTCATTTAACACCTCAAAAAAGATGGTTCACACTAAAGCGTTAGTTAGAGGGTATTCCGCCAGTATATAGAGGGTAGTTTCACCAGTAAGTAAACGGGCGATTATTTAGGCACTTCTGACATTTCACATGATGTAAGTGTAAAATTTAAAGTGTAAAATATGTACAACTGACAACAACCAAGATTTGCTAATTCAAGTATCTATAAGAATTTTATTAAACTCAACTATTTTTTGATCTGCTCTTTTCACGTCCATACGTTCGTTTGACAGCAACGCAAACAATAAATGAAATAATTATCTTTAATGTCTTCTACTGCAGTCAAACAAGGCTGTCCATCAGAACTGGAATTGGAATGCCTTTCCAAGGAACTCGGCACGAAGTGGGAAGCGTTGGCGCAACGCTTTCGTTTTGAAACAGCGAAAATTGAAGAAATCAATACTAGATACGAGCGTTTGGACGAAAAGGCACTTGAAATGCTTCTCGACTGGAGTGAGGAATCTGACGGTACATATCAAGTTCTATACGATGGCTTGTGTCATAAATTTGTAGCCTGCAAGATGATAGCCGAGAAATTTTGTTGGAACAACAACAACAAGCATCACGCAACAAAAACAATAACAAAGTTGCAAGGTTGGTGTTACCTGTATAACTATAATATAGAGCCTGGGTTTAACTTGGATTTTATTCAAAATTATTATTTATCACAAAACGGGAGAATTTTTAGTGTGTGCGAGGGTGCTTGCAAGAGAGCTACTGCCTTTATAGAATTCCCCCTGGCCCCAGGCCTTGAAAAGGAAATAAGAGAGAAATGCCAAAGAGCAAAGAAAAAGCGGGATTGAACCCACGATCTCCGGACCAGAACAACATCGCTGTAGCCAACTGAGCTACCGAGGCCAAGCTGGGAACAGGTTGTGGGAATTAAGATATTTAAGTCGCCGCAATGGAAATGTCGAGTATAATAGAACTTAATACTTTGCTGTTTTTGTCAGCATTTTGTTTTGTTCTGCTCAAAAAGGTACCGGAGAGAAGCAAAGCATTTTATTAAAAAACATCATAAAATAATTTGACTTCAGGTTACTTATGACTTCATAGCTCATCACCAAACTTTGCATATATGTCTAAGGATAAGCGTGCAAATTATTAAAAACGGCAGCTGCTGATACAAAAACTATGTTGAGATGGACACTGAGAAGCTCCGTACGCACTTACTGTCATGTTCTCAAATACCCGTATGATTTTTTCTTGTGAATATGATCCATTAATTATGCATGCGCCTAGTTCGCTCACTTGGTAATACAAGACGGCGTAACTGAAGTTTCCGTTTTCTCGATCCCCTTCTCCTATTATAAGGTCATTAGCTCGGCTGCACTATGTTTGAGTTTTACGAATTATCAAAATATCATTAAAAACCTGACACTGACTGGAAGGGGAAAAAGTGTAAAATATGTACATCTGACAACAACCACGATTTGCTAATTCAAGTATCTTTAAGAATTTTATAAAAACTTTTTTTAATCTGTTATTTTCACTTTCTTATGTTCGTTTGACAGTAACGCAAGCAACGAATGAAATAATTATCTTTAATTTCTTCTACTGCAGTTAAACCAGGCAGTCCATCGCAAATGGAATTGAAACTGCTTTCCATGCAACTCAGCAGGTGGAAGCCGCTGGCGAGACGCCTTGGTTTTAAAAGAGCGAAGATAAAAGCAATTGATGCGAACTACAGACGTTTGGCCGAAAAGGTATTTAAAGTACTTTCCGAATGGAGTGAGGAATCTGACGCTACATATCAAGTTCTTTGCGATGCCTTGTGTCATGGATTGGTAGGCCTCAGGTCGTCAGCCGAGAAATTTTGTTGTCTTGAACGTACGCTTGCGGAAAATTTGTCATAAGAAGCGCAGCAAATATCTGCAGCAAATTCGAACTTTTTATTAGCCAGGCCAACTAATGTTTGTCTCTGCGTCGAACTACGTACGAGCTCTTCCCATAATTCTCTAGCCTTGGGTGTCAGGGGCCAGGTGGCTCGGATGTTGGAATTCAGAGGTCCTGGGTTCACTTTGTCCTGCATGAATGAAAATTGGATTTACTGTACGTAGCAAAAACTCAGCACTAAGTTGCCAAATATTGTAGCACTATAATAATTAAGTGGTTCGATTTCAAAGGTATTTCAAAAGTAAGTGGAATAATTTTAGTTTCTGTTTAAGATTTGAATTTCCAAGATCCCACTTAAGTGACAATCTCTGTAAAAGCGGTCCGCTGTATTTCGGGTTCGAAAATCCATTTTCTTCAAACCTTACCCACGAAACTATCTTAGTTTCAAAGTAAACATAAGCATTATTTTTTTTGCAAATGTAACAAAATAATTTCTCTCTAAGCTAAAATCGCCTGCACCGTGAGAGGGCGATTTTTGGCGGTGATGAGACCCAAAAATAGGGAGTTTTGACGGTCTCGCCACTTCAAAATGTAGCGATTTCTGGCGAGCTATATATTTTTCTGTATTAGACTATTCCTTGAATAGTACATTGATGTTAATTTTAGCACGATTAATCGAAGTTTACTGCATTAAGGAAATTTTTTTCGAAGGCTCTCTCGGCATTAACGCCAATGAAGAAAAGACGCAAACTTTAATTCGTAATTACGCAAAAGTCCAACTCCTTGAACACAGTTTTTCTTTTCAGACCAACTAACCTTACATCAAATAGCATGTAAATATAAAAATATATCGTGGTTTAAGGGAATTTTAAAAACAGGTGGTCACGAAGTTTAGTGCTTTTTGCAACAAGGTGTTAAAATGGCCCACACTCGGAGAATGTTAAACGAACAAATTTTGATGTTATTGAAAGTGTTTTTGGTCTGCACGCTTTCCTAAAGGACAGGCTTGGATAAATTCTGCCGGCAGAATTTCGAGCAGAATAAGCGATTTTTAGGCGAGCATTCTGCCGCCAGAATAAGGCATTTTCGAGCAGAATTTGAGCAGAATAACGGAAAATAGGTGACACTAATGATATGCATAACATTTGTAAGAAAAAATGAAACTTAAACAAATACCAAAAAATTCAAAAATAATTGCACAGTCTTTATGCATTTGTTGGATGCTCCTTTTTGTAAGATGCTAATAAAAAATTCACTGTTTCGTCTAATATTAGTGATATAAAGTAAGATGAACAAGAAATTCTGAAGAATTTACAGGCGGCGCATAGTATCTCACCCCCCTCCCCCCTCCCCTTTTCTTAAGTAGTTCGTGGTTTCCCGTGACCTGTTATGGACAATTTGCACTTCGGGTATGTAAGGAATTAAATGTATGTATGCAACTTGAGAACTTTGTTTGCTTGTAACCAGTGACCCCTGTACGACTCTTTCAAATCGTTCCTAAACCGTGATATCCTTAAGCTACAACAGGCGGAAACGTTTTTTGCTCAAAAAGCTTTACTTCTCCTCTTTTGAGCACAAACTTCATTTTGTCTAGTATCCTTGATTTCACGTAGCGGATCAGACCAATTTTTTATCGTCAGAAAGCTGTGTTTCTAGAGACATCTGGAAGACATAGTCACGTCAATGCTGAGATAGCTAACCGACTCGTGACGTATATATTTTTGCATGTTAATCCGTGCTCTAATACAGACTAAAATGAATGAAACTTTATTAAATTAGTTTGAAACCGTGGAAAGACATAAACGAAAGACTGAGAGGTCTTAGACAAGTCTAGACAGCCAAAATTCTAAAAATTGGGCAGAACCGAAAGGCAGAAATGTATTTCTGACCTGGTGCGACGGAATCAATTTAGATTGGTGATACTCAGGCCTTGTTTGTTATTTGATTGACACTTCATCACCACCGAATTTTTTTGTTTACTGTTTTCCGTTTTTGTAGTGTTATAGTTTTTTGGGACGCTATTTATTAAACTATAGAAGTTAGTTCCAGCTGTGATTCTGTAAGGGCAGGGTTTACAGTGGCAGGTATAGATTGCTTTCCGTCTCGTGCACTGAAAGAACGCACCTGAGCGCGGATGGAAGTAGTTCGTGGTTTCCGGTGACCTGTTATGGACAATTTGCACTTCCGGCATGTAAGGAATTAAATGTATGTATGCAACTTGATAACTTTGTTTGTTTGTAACCAGTGACCTCTATACGACTCTTTCAAATCGTTCCTAAACCGTGATATCGTTAAGCTACAACAGGCGAAAACGTTTTTGCTCAAAGAGCTTTACTTCTCCTCTTTTGAGTTCAAACTTCATTTTGTCTAGCAGTATTCTTGATTTCACGTACGGTTCAGACCAATTTTTTATCGCCAGAAAGCTGTGTCTCTAGAGACATCTGGAAGGCATATTCACGTCAATGCTGAGATAGCTAACCGACTCGTGACGTATATATTTTTGCATGTTAATCCGTGCTCTAATATAATACAGACTAAAATGAATGAAACTTTATTAAACCATGGAAAAACATAAACGAAAGACTGAGAGGTCTTAGACAAGTTTAGACAGCCAAAATTCTAAAAATTGAGCGGAACCGAAAAGCAGAAATGTATTTCTGACCTGGTGCGACGGAATCAATTGAGATTGGTGATACTTATAACAAGCCTGATTGTTTAGACCTCGCGCGGAGACTAAGTCTGTGCGTTGCACTTTATGAGACGGCCACACGTGCTTAGCACGTGCGCCGCCTAATTACAATTACATAAGGCCCGGAGGGCCGAAAATGTTTCGGGTACCGAGCAGAATTCGAGCAGAATAAGGGTGTCGGAGCATAATTTCGAGCAGAATAAGCGATTTTTATGAGCACTGCCGGCAGGCCGAATAAGCCATTTTACGAGCAGAATTTATCCAAGCCTACTGAAGGTAAAATGATGATTAAAAAATCACTAATTACGGAATTTTACCATGTGGCGACTATTTGGAATACTGCGGAGTATCCGTGATTTGCTCCTACGTACCTTCGCGATTGAACCAAAACTTACCAGCGACGTTCAACTGGGACCACGAGGAAAGATTTATGGAAAAGAGAAATGCCATTTGAATTGTCTTTAGGTGCGAGTAAATTTTGATTTAAAAACAACTAAAAGAGCCCGGTCAAGTAGCGCAACAAGAGGTCATGTCACATTGCTGTCCGGGTTAATAATTAGTCGTCCGAAATATTCCATAAAGGTCACGAAATGTTAGGCATTTCTCACAAACACAATATGGACCTCATATATTTGCCTCTAGGGGATAATTAAAGGTAAAATAGCGCATAAAAACATTTTTCTTCGTACCTGTACCTAACGTTTATACGTAAAATCCATTCTGGTAGAAAGCAAATAGCATGTTTGTGTACAGCCGCCCGCACTCCGAAGTGCCAGCGGCTGTACACGGGCTAGAAAGCAAAATCCCTTCCCTAGAAAACTCGAAAGAATTGCTTTACTTACCTTTACGTACTGTTAACTAATCACTTATAAAAAGCATCTTTTGGTTATACACTTTTCTTGCGTGATGAATGCAAGTCCGTTTCCATAAACGCCTTACGTGACAGAATCATTTGTCACACAGTCAACCTGGTCCTACCTTGGACCTTCAGTTCTGTTTAGCGCAAAAGGTAACGAAAATTGACCTATAATGTTAACGCTGCCTGGAAACATAAAAAAGAAACGAACTAACATCGTGTATGCGAAATGCATGCAACTCCGCATTTTGTCCTATCATATGTGCCCCATGGGGGTGGGGAAATCCCATATAAAATTATCGAGAGTACTGTTTAAATTCCACGGTTGGTACCACTTAAGGTGTTTAAATCTGAAGCCAACACAATGTCGTTATACCGGTGCCTTTATTAAGGTTATAATCTTACAAAGAAAGTATGACCGGAACTAATTCCTTCCTCTTAGGTCTGAACCTTAATTTAATCCACGCCCCCTAAACAAGATTCTGATACCTTTTAAGGGGCTCCTTTTACAACTTTCGACGAGCCTTTCTATGAATGTTCCCCCCCCCACCAGCCCCTGGGGAAATCCATACACTTTACACTTTTCAATGTAATACAACTGAATCGCAAATCAGCTACAACCAAAGGTGTCTTTAGACAAATAATTACTATGTATAAAGCACTGGAAGCAGCTATTCAGTAGAGTTCCCTAGCCCGACTATGCTGTTCAGTACTACTTTCCATACTAACCATATATATGTTTCTTCTCGTAGTGTATCGATTAACGAACTAAATGTATAAAATGTACCCACATCCAAAATTATAAAAACCGAAATATCTGGGATTTCTCTTCACGCCTTCAGCGAGCACCCATAGCTGGAACTGAATCAAGCGACGAAATCAAAGAAATAAAGGCGTCTTCTGCTAACCAGATGTTGATATTTATATAATTGTTGGGAAAATGATAGTTTCCGCCCACACCCACTGTAGATGTGATAACAACAGCACAATACAAGATTACTCATTGTGAAAACGTGTTTTACAACAGGCAGGTACAAAACTCGGACCGGATCAACTCGGATCGCTTGATCCGGGTCGGATCAACTCGGATCAACCCGGATCGACCCGGATCAACCCAGATCGACTTAAATTTGAACACAATAAAAGAAAAGGGATGCTTGATAAAAGAAAAAGGATACTTGTACGCATTTATGGATTGACAGTCATGAAAATAAAGCAGTCCTTGCTCTCCTGCGCTGTTTTGTCAAGCCGCCATTTCGTTTTCCTAGTGCCAGGGCCTCGCGGATCAAGTGTCAGGTGTCCAGTCTCAAGTCGCGTTCTCGGGCACACGTGCTGTTGTCATCTGCGCAATATGGATGGAGACGAAGGTAAAATTCAGCCTGATCTCGGCCATCTTTCAATACATATCACATCTATTTACGTATTATGTCTAGAAAAGGGTAGTTTCATTTGTCCTTTATGTATAACTTTGCTTATTTTTGAACTTTATAGAGAAAACAAAGGTCGAAAAAGACACAATGCTTGTGTCCACGGACGTTGCTAGCCTATATACTAACATCCCACAGGAGGAAGGAATCACTATTGTCTGTAAAACATACGAAACATTCCACCTAAACAAACCTCCTATACCTACACTCTACCTCAGAGATATGCTCAGGCTTATCTTAAAAGAAAACTCTTTCCATTTTAACGGAAAACATTGTCTTCAAACACATCGTACCGCAATGGGCACAAAAATGGCAGTACTTTGCCAACATTTTCTAGCCGCAGTCGGAACAGAAATTATTGAGCGCAGTTCTAAAAAGCCGCTCATTTGGAAAAGATACATCGATGACCTCTTCTCTCTATGGAACTTAAACAAAGAGGAAATAACCGCGTTCATAGAACTAGCAAATAACTATCACCCGACGACCATAAAATTCACGGCTAAAATTTCAGATACAGAAATAACTTTCCTGGATACATGCGTATACAAGGGCGAAAGATTTAAGGAAGAATCCATTCTCGACATTCGCACGCACTTCAAACCGACAGAAACTTTCCAATACACGCACTTTACATCCTGCCACCCTCCAGGCGTCAGGAAAGGCTTTATCAAAGGCGAAGCATTGCGTCTTCTGAGAACCAATTCCTCAAAAGCTACTTTTAAAGAAAACATTGCACAATTCAAGCGTAGATTACGCGACAAATGTTACCCAGATAACCTCGTAGACAAGACTCTCTCAAAAGTTAAATTTAGCGAAAGAATGTCGGCGCTACAGAATAAACAAAAAGCGGGCAAAAGAGTTGTACCGTTTGTAACAGAGTACCGCCCTTCTGTGCCTTATCTAAAAAACATTCTTATGAGCAAATGGCATTTAATAGAAAATCAGCCATTGCTAAGAACTATCTTTAAATACCCTCCCCTACTTTCATACAGAAAAGGGAGGTCATTGAAAGACGTACTCGTTAGAGCAAAGCTTTGAAGGTCAACGTTTTATCGATCTTTAATAATGGCGATAAAGGCCTCTGCTGAAGAGAGAGTCTAAATGTTAACGGGCCAAAATGATCTAAGGTTTCCCTTTTATTTTTTTTTTTAATTTTTTGAACCGCAAGGTTCAAACAAATACACTTGCCCAAATAAGTATTTACCACTACGGCAATATGTTCAATTGGCAGTTTTGAAGTTCACTTGGCTTGAAGTTAAAGGACTGAATATCTCGTCTCGAGCAACATCATCTGGGGACCATTGTGCCCGAGAACGCGACTGGAGACTGGACACTAGTTTCGTAGTCCGCGAAGCCCTGGGACTACGAAAGCAAAATGGCGGCTCGTCGGCGGCTCGACAAAACGGCGCAGGAGAGCGAGGACAGCTATATTTTCATGATAAATGCGTAATAGTATCCCTTTTCTTTTATTGTATTATAATTTAAGTCGATCCGGGTTGATCCGGGTCGATCCGGGTTGATCCGAGTTGATCCGACCCGGATCAAGCGATCCGAGTTGATCCGGTCCGAATTTTGTACCTGCCTTTTTACAACTAGGATCGAAAGCTTGCCCTAAACTCTTCAGTACTCAGGCAGCTACAGCCTAATACCATTTCGGTTAGTTTCTTGACGAGTTCCGACTTTGTGTCCCCTGTTTTAAATCTAATTTCAAAGTAGATACAAATTACTCTAAGCGTCTTAAAGGCCCGTTTACACAGGCGATTTTTGTCGCGCAACTCAATGCAATTTTTGTCGCGCTGAAGTTGCAACTTGAATATCGCACGTGTAAACCAGCTGCGATTTCAGCGCGATTTTATCGCCGCGATATCGCAGGAGTTTCGAACCTGTTCGAAACTTGATGCAATTTTGCCGCGATTTTGATAAAAATGTGACAATCATGAATCAGAAGGGACCCCTCGGGAGGTTTTGTCGCCCGCAATTTGTACAGCCATGAGCGTAAACAAAGACAAAAAACGTACTAAAAACAACAACAAGCAACGTCCTCCTCGTCATCCGTGTTTTTAAGCTTATTTACATTTGCCGAGGTCTTTGCCGAGTTCTAAAACAAAACAAAACAAAATATTGAAACAAAACAAAACGAGATTGAAGCAAAACGTAACAAAATGAAACAAATCAAACCAAAACAAAACTTGTGCGCCTGCGCTTTAGCAAAACTGCTGCTCAAAGTTGCCGTGTTTTGTAAATCGCGGCGAAAATCGCACTTGATCGCACGATAAATCGCACTAAAATCGCGCTGAAATCGCAGCTGGTTTACGCGTGCGATATAGAAGTTGCAGCGTCAGCGCGACAAAAATTGCATTGAGTTGCGCGACAAAAATCGCCTGTGTAAACGGGCCTTAACTTTGAAGGAGGAAAGCTTATTTTCTGCGACCATTTCAAAAAGGTTATACACATTGTGCAGGTGGATGACACCAATTTCAGACACGACCGGCATCATGAATTTTGTCGAATACGTTTTCATCTTGTCTGCTTGCATAATCCTCCTCACTTTCTTCATCAAGATCATCAATGACTATGTCTCGGGTGAATTCTTTTTGGCCTATTAGCCTTTGCCTGGCAGAAAGTCTCCAGAAAAACCCTGAACTTGAAGTTTGGTAAGTTTGGTAAGTAAGTTTGGTAAGTTGGGTAAGTTTGGTAAGTTTGGTAAGTTTGGGTGAACATTCTTTCTCCCAGTTTGCGTTTCTAGCTCTCCGCGTGTCATCTGCCACTAGTGCGGGATCCTCTTCTCTCCCAGTTTGCTGTTCAATTTCAAACTTTTTCTGCAGATAGTCTTAGTCCCTCACTTAGAAAACCGCTTTTGAGTGGATCGTGACTTGTAAAGTGCCCATCCCATTTTAAGCAAGTCGTCCTCACTTTTTGCCAGTTCTCCCTCACCGACACTGTAAGATGTTTTAGTGTCACTCAAGGAAATCGTCTGGAAACGTTGAACCCAATCTATCCGCAATTTGTCATAAAGGCCAACTTTTGCCGCTTGTGTAGGGCGGCGGTGCCCAAAGTAAGACATTCAAGTGAATGTCCAGTTCTTCAGGACTGTTGAATAATTCTTCTGTACATTTGCGATCTGGGCATTCAAAGGAGCTGCTATCCACGTCATCGGTTTTCTTTTTCTTTTCGGTACTATCCAAAAAATGCTCTTTATAAGTGGTTAGTTAACAGTCACTAAGGGTAAGTAGAGCAATTCTGTCGAGTTTTCTAGACATTCCAGCCTGTGGGCGGCTGTACACAGACAGGCTATTTGCTTTCTACAAGAATGGGTTTTACGTATAAACGTTAGGTACAGGTACGAAGAAAATTTGTTTTTGTGCGCTATTTTACCATTAATTGTCCCCTAGAGGAAAATATATGAGGTCCATATTGTGTTTGTGAGAAATGCCTAACATTTCGTGACTTTTATGGAATATTTGCGACGACTAATTATTAACTCAGACAGCAATGTGACATGACCTCTTGTTGCGTTACTTGACCAGGCTCTTTTAGTTGTTTTTGAATCAAAATTTACTTGCACCTAAAGGCAATTCAAATGGATGTTCCTTTTCCTGAAATCTTTCCGCGTGGTCCCGCAGTTGAACCATTTAAGTTAGATGTTCGCTATGCGTAGAGGAAAAGCAGCGTTAGAAGCGCTCTTGCCTTGAAGAGACGTCGCTGGTAAGTTTTGGTTTAATCACGTAGGAGCGAATCTCGGATACTCCGCAGTATTCTGATTGCGCTGAAGAGTCGCAAAATGGTAAGATTTTCATAATTTGGGATTTTTTATCATCATTTTTCCTTTAGGAAAGCGTGCAGACCAAAAACACTTCAATAACATCAAAATTTGTTTGTTTAACATTCTTCGAGTGTGGGCCGTATTTGGCACCTTTTTGCAAAAAGCACTAATCTTCGTGGCCACCTTTTTTTTTAAATTTCGCTTAAACCACAATATATTTTTTATATTTACATGCTATTTGATCTAAGGTTTGTTCGTCTGAATAGAAAAATTGTGTTCAAGGAGTTGGACTTTTGCGTAATGACGAATTTAAAGTTTGCAGCTTTTCTTAATTGGCATTGATGGCGAGAGAGCCTTCGAAAAAATTTTCTTTAATGTAGTAAACTTCGATTAATCGTGCTAAAATTAACATCAATATACTATTCAAGGAATAGTCTAATACAGAAAAATATATAGCTCGCCACAAATCGCTACATTTTGAAGTGGTGAGACCGACAAGACTCCCTATTTTTGGGTCTCATCACCGCCAAAAATCGCCCCCTCACGGTGCGGGCGATTTTGGCTTAGAAGGAAATCATTTTGTAAAATTTACAAAAAAAATAATGCTTATGTTTACTTTTAGACTAAGATAGTTTCGTGGGTAAAGTTTGAAGGAAATTGATTTTCTGACCCAAAATGCAGCGAACCGCCTTTACAGAGATTGTCACTTAATCACTCCATTGCTTATTTTGTACTAAACCCCTGACCTATCGATCTGAGACATAACAACAGCTGATACTTATACTGTGAACGGAAGCAAAAAATGACTGAGAGCAAAAGCCCAAAGCCGGTTTAATCAACATTTAAAACTGAACTAATCCTCGTTTTCTTGCACGAAAAGAAAATTAAAAATGGGCCACTGAGATGACATATGATGGATGCAAATTGAACTGCAACGTGTTTGTATGGCTCTGCTTTTTATGAATGTGTCCATAATGGTGGACTTCGATGATCAGTTTAAAGGCTATTTTATAAAGAAAAAGTCACGTGACACAGTTTATTCCTAAATATTTACTCAATGAAAGAAGAAATCTCTCCCTTCAAGACAAAGGATATCCTACGGTTTTTTCCAAGCCAAAGTTAACCATCCTCGGCCCATTTCAGAATTTCTTTTTGCCTCTATTATGTCATTATCAGACATGTGACCACAACAAGTAAACGTTAAGGCATTTAAGTTTGATACATCATTTGTGCTGTATCCTTGAAGTGATCTTTGGGACTCAAAACCATTGCTTCCATAGGAAAACATAGGCACGCAATGCGTGCAGAGCCAATGACGTTTTGTCCCGCAATATGGTGAAATTTATGAACACAACATGTGGGTATCCCGCCACTGCTGTGCAGTCTCCCCTTCCCCTTCCCCGACAACTTGCTGCTAATGTAACATGTCTTCGCCGGAACAAGGAATCAACATATTCAGTCATCATAAAACAGGGTAACGAGCAGCGTGACTACGTTTCAGCAGGAGCCTGGTGACAGTTAATTAGAGCGTGACATTAGAATTACGCTCACCGTTTCCCTTCTCTTTAAAGACAACATATCCTAACACGTCTGTTTCTTGTATTTTTTATGTATTCAACTCCTGATAGGAGTTCGTTTCGAGACATTTTAAGCGATGCGTTACATTCCGAAGGTTCAAATTACAAGCAGCTGTTGACTATGCAAATTTGCTCAACGTACGCTTTGAACTATAAATAACCCGAAGTAAAGTTTGGTATCTTGTAAAGATTATACTCTAATTAAGTGATCACCACTGTAACTTGGATTTTTAATACTAGTTTCATTCAAGTTTTTCAGTTTTAGTTCGGAATAGCTAGGAAAAAGCCCCCGCAAATTTCGATTTTATTTTGTCTTATTTGCATAAGCGGGTTGAAATTTGATACACGAAGTTTAATGTGTGCGAAAGACACAGATTCTCACAGTTCATCTATTTTTAAAACCCGTTTTGGGTCTCGGCTTGTACTTGTAGTGTTTCTAGCCGGATAAATATTCTTATTTGCTTGCAAACAGCACCGAAATATTTATATCCAGAATAAATAAAACCGCTTGCCTCTCAGCTTGGCATTCTCATCATTTATCTTTCTCTTTATCTTTCTTTTGTAATTCCACTAGAATGCGCAAAACAATTGTCGCTGTCAAGCTGGTCGGAAGTCAAAATGTTCCTCTACAAAACTAATAACTCCGCTTGGAAATTAATAAAGGAAAACAGAAACAAACAACATGTGCATGAATTCACGCACTTGAGTTCGTCTTTCTAATGTGTTTGCTGCTGTGAAAATTTGTACTACGGCTAAGTAAACGCAGGACTACACCGAAAATAAAATCCTGCCAGACATGAAGTATACAAAACAGCGCATTCGAAGTAACATTAAATAGTTCCTGTTGATCGCAAAACACTTCAAAGCCCGGGGGTCGTACTCCCATAGTATAAGCTGTATAGGCATGTGCCGCTGATAAGAAGGGTTTCAGTGTCCCGGTGGCACAACCCCATCCAACATCTCACAGAATCCGCCCGGCCTCACAGACGAAGACAGATACCGTACATCGTATATCGCCGTTCTTTTAGCCTTTGACATTAGCCATGACGTCACTTTCGTGACGTCATTCGCTTAAATAATTTACTTCGCAGGAGGAAACAAGCCATTCCCAAACATACTTGAGAGGGACAAATATATCAAGACAAAAATGTCGACGAGTTGTCAGGTCCTTAAATGCCAGAAAATACCAACAAAAAAAACAGAGCCAGCATAACTACTTTGTGCCCAGCCTGAAGAAAAATAACCAATCGTGGGATTACAGTCTCAAGGCAAAAAAGAGCCATAGCGTGACCCAGTTACGTCACGTTTTTTTTAAACAAACGTATATCTCCGTATAAGTTCCAAATAACAAGTATACAGAAATTTAGATAGATCTATTAAAAAAGAAACGTATCTTAAAATTCAAAGGAAATGGGTATCTAGTGAAAAATAAAAAAAGTTTAAGTCGAAAGGTAGGCACATCCCTGAATCGTCTTCTGTGTTTCAATGACGCAATGTTTGCGTGCCAAGGCACGTAACATGAATCATTGGCTTTCGAAGCTCGCATGCACCTTCATCCTTGCTCTCGTCGAAGAGAAGTTAACTCCATTGCATTTCTTGTACTTTTCTATACAAATTTCCCTAAAAATTTTGACGACGCAAAGCAAAGCAAAACCGCTACAAAATGCTTGCATTTTACTGTTGAATTTTTAACCTTGTTTGTTTATCAGGCTTGGGTAGAGTACCCTGATCGAATCGACGCCTTTCAAGGCTTGCTAGCATCTTTGTTCTTGCTCTCGTCGAAGAGGCTTTTGTGTCTTTGTATCTCAAGTAATTTTCTACACCGTCTTTCATGAAGATTTTGGCTAATCAATTCTAAACGACTGAAGATAACTGAAAGTTGACTGAAAGTTTGCAACGCGTATTTGTTTGGTCGAGGGAAATCTGGGGCAGGTGACCACCAAAAACCAAGAAAAGCCCCAGGGACATTAGACTCCGCCGTTCTTCTCCCTTTCGTAGGGTGCAAAATATATTACGGTTGCTCAAGATACGGGCTCAAGTGGTGCAATTTTTTAAGCTGGTGCTTTAACGTACTTTGACGTGTTCCCTGCCATCGCCCCTACACCCTTCTCCCTGTGATAACATGAATGCCTGATAGCATGAGCCCCATTCCTATCCTTCTTTCCTTGGTCATCAACCTGTTCTAGCCTTCGCAAAGAAGAACGTGACGAAATATTTTGACCATAGTGTGACTCAGTGACGTCACGTTTTTTCAACGAAGTGACATCTCAGCGTATAAATTCTAAACATGTTACTCTAAGTAACAAGGGCACGATCGAATCGGCGCCTGAAAGCTTGCTAGCATCTTTGTCCTTACTCTCGTCGAATAAAATTTTATGCCATTGTATCCTTAGTAATTTTCTACACCGTCTTTCAATCGGTCCTGAACGGCTAAAGATAATGCTTAAGTCGACCGAAAGTTTCCAATGCGTATTTATTTGGCCGAGGGAGCAAAATATATTACGGTCACTCAAGATACGAGGCATAGTGGTGTAAATTTTAAAGTTGCTGATTTATCGTACCTTTGATGTGTTTGTTGCCATTCCCCCTGACGTCTGCTTCGCACCCTTCTCCCTGTGATAACATGAATCCCTGATAGTATGAAGCCCTTTCCCATCCCTCATTCCTTGGTCATCCATTTGTTCTAGCTTTCGCGGAGAAGAACGTGACGAAATATTTTGACCATAGCGTGACTCAGTTACGTCATGTTTCTTAAGTAAACGAACTGACATGCCAGCGTAATTCTAAATACCAAGGGCACGGAAATTTAAATAGCTTTGTTGATAAAGACCTATTCTAAAATCTAAAGGAAACTGGTAGTAGCTATGAGGGAAAAAAAGTCTATTTTAGGCCGTGAATCGATGAGTGATTTGGTGCAAGCAAGTTACTTCTCCGAATCGGCTTCTGTGTTTTAATGACGTAATGTTTATGTGCTACCGCTCCTAGCATGAATCATTGGCTTTCAAAGCTCGCAAGCACCTTCATCCTTGCTCTCGTCGAAGCGAAGTTAACTCCATTGCATTTCTTGTACTTTTCTACACAAATATCCCTAAATATTTTGGCTGAGCAAGGCAAAACTTTCAAAACAAAATGCTTGTATGTCATTGATGAATATTGGCAGGCTCGAGTCGAGGGGCAAAAGTAACAAGATCGAATTGGTGGCTTTCAAAGCTCCTTAGCATCTTCGTTCTTGTTCACGACGGAAAAACAAGAAAAGTCCCAGGGGCATTAGACCTCTCCGTTGTTGTCCCCCCTAGGGTGCAAAATATATTACGGCCACCCAAGATTCGAGCCCTAACCTGTCTAGCGGAAGACACGATAAGTATTTGTTTGGCCGAGCGAAAACCTGAGGTCTGGGGCAATTGACAACCAAAAAAACAAAGAAGAAAAGCCCCAGGGGCATTAACCCCGCCATTGTTCAAACTGCCCTTGGGGTACAAAATATATTACCACCACGTAAGATACAAGCCGAAGTAGTGTAAATTTTAAAAGTTGGTGATTTCTCGTATCTTTTACGTGTTTGCGATAATAATATAAATCAAGACATGACCTGCCTAATTACCCTGTTTTAGCGTGCGTGACAAAGAGCGTCATGAAATATTTTGATCATAGCGTGACTCAGCCTGGCCTCGTAGCTCAGTTGGTAGACCGACGGTGTTCTAATCCGGAGGTCGTGGGTTCAAATCCCGCCGGGGTCAAAGAGTTTTCTTTTATCTTGGTTCTCATTTCTAATTTCTTCTTTTAAGGCCTGTGGCCGAGGGGGGATTATAGAGGGCAGTATTGCTCACTTCTTGGCACGCATACATACACTTTACATCATAATTGCTAAGTTCATAGCGGTCGCGAGTTCATGCCAGCTTTCAAAGTTAAGCTCGCTAGTACATTCGTCCTTGCTCTTGACTCCATTGAATTCCTTGTACTTTTCTACACAACTTTCCCTAAAGATTTTGGCGAAGCAAAGCAAACTGCCAAAAAAATGCTTCCATTTTACTGTTGAATTATTCAACTTGGCGAAAGCAAGGGACTTCCCCAGTGATGTAATGTTTACGTGCCAGGGCAAGTTAGGCGAATTCAAGCCAGCTTCAAAGCTCGCTAAGTAGTACTAGGTGGATTAAATGAATACCACCTGATCGTCAGATTATTATTTTCGTATTTTAAACCTCCCACCGTAATAACCTCACTCGCTCGCTCGCTCGGTTTTTACGGTGGGAGGTTTAAAATACGAAAATAATACTCTGACAATCATATTGTATTCATTTAATCCACCTATTACTACTGAACAAGGAGTAAATATCACCTCATTCTTACACGGATATTTTCCAAAAAAAACCTACCGTCTGAATTACATGAGATGATTTTCAAACATTTGAAGAATTACGTATATTGAAAATAACACAATGGCAAGTTGTCGTCTTAGTCTCTTCACTATAAATCTGTTTATTTGGTCTGCTTTTGGACTATTGAGCTGTTATATTTATGGTCCAACAGTTATTACTAACTTTCGCACAGTTTTAGTATTTATTGAAGCAAACAATCATCTGATGCTTCAATATCTTTTTTATACAGGATTGTTTATATTATCTGTGACAGTAATAACAAAAATTGCATTGGGATCAGATCTTAACATTCGATCACCAATCAATATTGTTATTCAAGAAAAATAATAAAATGAAACATCTCATATTATTTTTTCAATTTTTTCAATTACAGAATCACAAAAAAAAATTTTTTTTTTCAATTAAAGAATTGCATATCTTTGTTATATTCAAGTTACAATGTCTGTTCTTAACATAAACATTGAAGAACTTTTGAAAGAACTTGATCCAACAACGTTACAACCTTTAGAGCAATTACTTTCAGAGGACGCTCCTGCTGTTCGAAAAATTATTCAGAACATATTGGATGAACCTATTTCTGAGAAAGTGGAGAAGAGTTTAGATAAGCCCTTACTTCCTAAACCTTTTCAACCGACTGCTCCTCCTCGTAAAAGAAGGGGGAGAAAAATACAAGAAATTTTAAGGAAGTTTGATCCAATTCCTCGAGAGAATTTCCGAAATGTTACAAACTATCAGAATGAGATTCTTGATATATATGATAATACCGAACATGAGGGAGAAGAGGTAAGAGGGCGCCGTTTCATCCGCTGGCGCTTCATTCGAGGACTGGAAAGAGATCTGACACCCGAATTTATGGCAAAAATACGAGAGAAAGTTCACACATCTTTTTACGCCAGACATATCTTTTCATATCAGCTACGCAACATTGAAGACGGTTCGTTAATGGTGATGTACACTAACATTGGCTCGCCTTGGTTTGAACGTCTGTCTGATGCGAAGAAATGGTTGAATGAGCGGGAGAAGGTACGCCTGGACCCTGACAACATAAATAGAGCGGATACAACATGGGTGTTTGAAAACCACGTTAATGTTGATTTAAAGATCGTGTTCGACCGTCAGCCACTGTTGGGCACAGGTCCCTTACCAAACTGGCTGCGTGACTTAGCGCGTGGGCGTGTTGGTCCAATGGTTGCTCTTGATACTTACCACGACAATTTATGTCTTTGGCGCTGTATTGCGGTACACCGAGGTTCAAGACCAGATCGAAGCACAACGACAGCACGGGAGCTTGCAAAGAGTTTTTTCAACCTTGTTGCTACTCCACAAGACTGTCGAAAAACATCTTTAGATGAACTTGATGAGGTTGAAAAACATCTTAATAAAAAGCAAGTTTTTAGAGATTGGTTGGGAATTCGTGTTTATACGCCTGAACGTATGGAAGATGGTGAGGTTATATGGCATCTTATAAGGAACCCACCAACCAAGTTAACAAATATTTTGACAATTGGAATTTATGAAGGGCATGCGTTCGTCATCAAAGATATTTCGAAGCTTGTAAAAACGTATGCATGTCTTCATTGCCGTGCAAGGTTCACTCAAGCTTGCCATCTTCAACGACATACCCAAACATGTTCACAAGGGAAGACGGTTATTGATTGTCCGGCAGAAAGAGTTGAATTACCACCAACAGCTTTTGACAAAGCTTTTTATCCAAAACATTTATCTTCTCCAGAATCTCTTCGCTGGCTTGAACAAGAAGCAGCACTTCGTAAAATTCACATTCACCACGCTGCTTGCGGGCATGGAGGTGAAAGATGGGTTGAGCGTGCGCCTGTAGACGGTTACAACCATGAAACGAAGACTGTTTTTCAATATCATGGATGTCACTGGCATGGATGCCGAAAATGTTATCCTTATGATCGAAATAGAATTGTTACTCATCATGACCAAACACGAGAAGATAGATTCAAAGCAACTGTAGAACGTACACAAACTCTTCGAGCTGCTGGCTACCATGTAATCGAGGCATGGTCTTGTGAAGTAGGAGAAGTAAATATTGAGTTGCCAAAAACTCAAATACAAAGTTATCCACACGCGATATTGCATGATTTTGAAGCATACGGAGATAAAAATCAGAGGAAAGAACCTACAGGCATGCTAACTATCGAAAACACACACGTACCAATCTCTGTTAGCATAGGTGACACTTTAGAAAGAGAACCTACCCACATCTGTGAAAGAGATCCTGCGGATTTGGTTCACAAGTTTATGGAAGAGCTGGAGAGACGTGGGAAAAACATTCGGGCCCAAGTAAGAGCAGCTTTTATCCCTGACGATATGAATATGCTTACAAAACAAAGCGCCACAAAATAGAAGAATGGTGTAATCAAGTGCCAGTTCTTGGTTTTAACTCTGGTAGATATGATTTGAATCTTATCAGAGAGCATTTTGCGGAACGCTTATCTGATACAACCGGTAAAGAAATAGTAGCAAAAAATGGAAACAAGATTATGTTCATTCTGACAAAAAACTTTCGCTTTCTCGACATCATTAACTACTTAGGTCCGGCTACAAGCTATGAGAAATGGGTGAAAGCCTACGAATGTGAAACTGTAAAATCGTGGTTTCCGTACGAATGGTTTGACTCACCTGAAAAAATTGATTTTCAAGGACTTCCTAAATATGAAGATTGGTATTCGAAGCTGAAGAATGGTTATGTTCTCACGCGGGAGGAATGGGATGGGTGCCAACGTTTGTTCAAAGAAAAGGGTATATATACCTTCGCAGACTGGCTGCGTTACTACAATAATCTCGATGTGGCTCCTGGCCTCGAGGCTCTTTAAAAAATGCGTGCTTTCTACACTGATAAGGGAATTGATATTTTGAAAGACGCTGTCAGTATCCCAGGTGTTAGTTTACATTACTTGCTCCGCAGATGTGTTGAGAGGGGCGCGGATCTTTACAGCCCGGGCAAAGAAGCGTATGAGATGTTGAAAGAAGCTGTTGTCGTAGGCCCGAGCCTTGTTTTCACAAGATACCATGAAGTTGGAGTCACGAAGATAAGGTCTCATCGAATAGCGGAACCACGTCTTTGCAAAAATATCGTGGGTTACGACGCCAATGCTTTGTACTTGTCAACCATGTTAAGAGACATGCCTTGCGGAAAGGGAAGGGTCGTGCATTATAACTACCAAGCCGCTGCTCCCATACTAACACAAAGGCTCAAAGAAGAAAAACGGTTCGGATTTGCAGAAGTCGATATAGAGATCCCTGAGCACTTGCGCCCAAAGTTTGAGGAGATGTGCCCATTCTTCTACAACAAAGAGGTGCCAATTGAAGCTGTGCCGCAGCATATGCTTGATTACCTGAAGCGCACGAAGCGGAACCGCGGAGACGGAAAGAAGTTAGTGGGAACATTGTCTGCAAAGAAGATATTATTATACGCTCCTCTACTTAGATGATATCTTGAGCATGGAGCAGTGATCACAAATGTTTATCGGACGATTGACTACCAACCAACTAAGATATTCACTTGGTTCGTGGAGCAGGTGACGGAGGCGCGCCGGACTGGAGACGTGGAAAAAAGCAAGGCGCTGCTGGCCGAGGTGTTCAAGCTGTTAGGAAATAGCGGGTACGGGAAGCTTATCGAAGCTTTGGAGCGGCAAACAAACATCATTTACACCAAAGACGAGAAGGTTGTCGACAGAGCCTTGCGAAGCGCATATTTTAGTGATCTTGACGAGATCGGGCAGGCGTATAAACTGGAAAACCGAAAACCTCGGATCACAATTAGAAGACCATTTCAGGTAGGAATAGCTGCATATCAACTGGCAAAGCTTCCAATGTTTGAATTCTATTGACTTTCTTGATAGGTATTTTGACAGAAGAGATTTCGAATTGATTCAGATGGACACAGACAGTAATTACATGGCAATCAGCGCAGAAAAGTTGGAAGACATCGTCAAACCAGAGCTGCAAACAGAGTTTGAGGCAAAAAACAAGAGTGGTTAGCTTGGGACAAGTGGAGCAGTCGGACCCCTGGGCTCTTTAAACTCGAGTGTGAAGGCAGCAGAATGACTGCACTCTGTTCAAAATGTTATTTCGTCGATGAACCTGAGGGCAAAAAAATAAGTTCAGGCGAAAGGGATATCAAAGAAACAGAACGAGGTCACGTGACAGCGTTTCAGGTCAGCTTTGGACGGCAGCAAGGACACGGCAACGAACATCGGTTTTCGCATGAACAACGGGAGGATTGTTACGTACGAACAGCAGAAGCTGGGGCTGAGCGCTTACTACGACAAACGCTGGGTATTGGAAGACAGCATTCACACAGAACCAAGCGAGTTTCATGTTTAGTTTGCCGGTGGTAGCTGTCTATCTGGAGGAACAACCAAAAGCTCTTCGCGGACAAACCTGCGTTTTGGTCCGTCAAACAAATAATAGAGAACCGGTGCATTTGATTTTATCATAATCTTTTCAATCTCGTAAACATTCAAAGACCAGATTGGGTCGGTAGCTCTTCGCCGGCCACCTTCAAGTTCACCGGGTTGATAGAGATAGCGAACACTTAAACCGGAGGGGAGCTTCTTTTCGTTTGCACCAACGGGTCTCAAATAAGGGGTCGAGGGTTTGGATGGAACATTTTTCTCTTTGATGGTCTCAACAGGTTTCTGACCTGTCAGTCGAGTGACTTCTTTATTCAAAGCTCAAATAACAGCGGGCAGTCGGGCCACCCATTCAGTCGATCTTTTGTCGTCTGGGAAGCGCATTTAGACCCCATATTGGTGTCCAAACAGTCTTTCAGCCAGGGTGCGGTTGAATCTTTCAACGATAGCTTGATCACGGTGAATATCCACACGGCCACGTCTAACCTCGACATTATGTTTCGAAAGCAGTTGATTAACAGCGCCCATAAACTCACGACCAGGATCGACTTGAAGCAGTTTCGGCCACTTCAAAGGACCACGACTATAAATCCGTTCCAGAGCAGCTGCGACTTCTTTGGCCTCTTTTGTGGTCAACGGTTCGGCCTCTTTGTATCGAGAGGCCACATCTACCACTGTGAGGGCATATTTGAAAGTTGTACGGGAGCGTGGTGGGCGATCGTGTGGGAGATACAGAAGATCGGCTTGGTGAACTTTGTTTGGAACAGGAACATCAAATTCGGTCTTGGAATGTAACGTGGGGCTGGTAAATAAACCTGCCAAAGAGCTTGCTTCATCAACCAGTTTCGAACCACATCTTCCGAGACTTTCGCTGCCTGGGCTAATTTTTTAATCGCTGCAAACCCTTTCCAATACCCTTGCGGGCTGTAATAAAGTTTTGACAACTTATTGAAAATGCGCGCGCTCATTGTATACCATACAAATAAAAAAAATGGACGACCCATTTGGTTGTTTGCAAGGTGTGAAAATCTCGTCAAAAACGACGCAAGAAATATTGCAAAAAAGAAATGAATTACACTTATGCCTGTTATCAAATAGGATTAATCATTGTCCTTCATGCAAGGAGCAACTAGTTTATGTGGTGAATGAGTTCTGTCGTGAATGTCCGAAATGTTGTAAAGTGTTTGAATGTGATGATGATGATGAACAGTTCCAAGAAGAAAATTGGGGAAGAAGTTCCACTGCGCCTCCTACGACTAATTTTCATTTAAAAAATGTTTTTCGGAAATGGAACATTGACAAAGTGTTTTCGTCCAGCGAGGTCGCTTTTCTAAGTAATGTTATTGCTCAGTTTCAGGGGATAACCGGTAAGTCAGTGAACTACCCCTGTTTTCTGCACAATTATTTTAAAATGGTACCTTCTGAATGCTGGCCCCACAAAAAAGAAATTATGGAATCTATTTCTCATCACCTCCCTAAAACCTTTGAAAGCCGGCTGCGAGCAAAAAGGAGTTTGAAAAGTGGTGGTCAAACAATTAAGGTTCTTCATACACATTTTCATATTTGCCAGTTTTTGGATTTTTCACCAAACGCATGACAGTACCTTTTTTCGGATGAGTCCAAAATTTCTTGCTTGTACAGTGACACCAGTTGGTCCCATGAAAGCATTTTTCGCAATATCACCTTTCTAATACCGATCGAATACAGGTTTTGTGGAATGAATCATTTTTTTGTCAAAGTTTAGGCAAATTTTATTGCATCCAATGGTTTATCGGAAACACCAGTCCCTTTTTGTTGTTTCAAACCCAAACCTAATTTTTGTTTAGCATTGATCGCATGTCTTGCAGCCGCATGTCCCCATTGTCGTTGTTTGTAAGGAACAGCGTAAAGATTTTTCACCATTTTTTTGTCCGCTTTATGTTTACATTTTTTGAGATTTTCACCATATTTTTTTCACGGTTGGAACAAACATCATAATCAACATCATGTTGCATAGCAATCGCATCTGTTGCACCTGTTGGTGGTTTATATATTTCCAGAATTTCACCTGTTTCTGGATCGTATTTCACCTGCTTTTCAAGAGGATTGTATGGCCCCGTAAAATTATGACCCCGTAATGTCCAACCTTTTTTTGGTTTCGGAAATTTCCCAATCGCTGCATGTATATCAAACCCAGCTCCATCCAAATCAGGTCTGTCAGTTTTGTCACGTTGGTTTGGTCGAACTTTAGTTGAAAGTTGATCTAACATTTCACTTCCGACTTTTTGAATGACTGGGTGGGCTTTGTCAAGAGTGTAATTTATTGCTTTCTTTTGCAGTTTGGGGTCTCTCATAGCTTCAGAAGCGTAATATCTTCCAGCTTCAACACTTTTTTCGCAAGATATGGGATTCCTTTTGTAATAGCAAGATCACCAACTGCCATAGCAACATCGCCAAATATACCACTGCCCTCCGCGCGGGAGGGCTCACCTAGTTTCCCGGCATAAAACGTGTTTTCGTTATTCCGCAACTAGCGCATTTTACCTTTAAGAGTTTTCGATTGTTCTTTGTGATTACAACTTTTTCACTTCCCTTCACATTGGGCGTGTGCCGCTTTTCTTTCACACAGTACACTTCCATTGTATATATATTTAAATGAAAAATAATTTTCAACTATTTCCTCGTTTTGAAGTAAATCGTTGGAGAACATTTTCAAAATATCGGCAAAACTTGTTCTTTTATTTCTTTCATTTAAAAAGAGAAGACAGTAGTAACCACATCTCACACTTTTTTCCCATTGAATTTGGTTATCATTTCTGAAAAAATGTGTCATCCCGTGCATTGACATTTCTTTTTCCCATTCCAAAGGTGGTGGAAAACCAAATGAATCGAAATACTCGTAAGTACCTTTGTCTTTGGCAGGCCAACAACATACCCAGTGAGTTCCCAAACTTCCAAAATCATCTAAACTTATAATGCATGGGGAATGAAACAACGGTTTTACTTCGTTTCTGCTGAAAACACCTTTTATTGGAATTCGTAAAAAGTTGCACCATTTTCTGAGGTCAATGTTGGATAGAGGTTTATCTTCAAATTTCAGGGTTTTTTTGAATAATAATCATCCCAAGTTTCAAAAAAAGGTGGAGGTCGAATTTGCATTCCTTTACCTTTAGGAGGTGGTGGTAAAGGTGGTGCTCGTCGTGGTCGTGAGCGTGGTGGTTGAGTTTGCAAACCTTTTCTGATTATTTTTCGGACTAAATCAATGGCTAAAGGTACTCCTATAGACACTAAGATACCTAGAAAACCACCATACTGTGCTGAACCGCCTCCTTTCACTAAACCTTATCCAACAAGATATTGTTCTGCCGTTTTTTTCTGAGTAGGAGTCATTTGCTGGACAAGTTTATAAAGCTCAATTTCCTTCGGTCCAAAACCCTTTCCGAATATCTTTTTCAGCACCTTTTCAGCGTCGTAACTCAAACCTGCACTTGCGAATGCCCCAAGGGCTGGCTTTATCAAAGGTCGTGGTAAACCTAACATAGCAGAAAACAAATTTCCACCACGCTGCGCAGTATTTTGAATCTGGGTCTGGCTTAATTTTATTTCCATTCCTTTCCCTGCCGCTGCGGTTTTCTTCAGTCGTGAGATTTGAGTAGCAGTGAGAAGAAGTTCGTCACCGCACCCAATTTGGCCTGGTTTAACTCTCAGAGTAACAGCTGTCTTCGAAACATAAGCTTTTTGAAATTTCTTTTTCTGTCCATCAGTCAGTGCAATTTTATATGGAAGATAAGTTGTGCTCATCGTGCGTGTATATTATATTCAGATTCTTTTTCATTTGTCTAGTCGGCGACAAGCTCAGCACGAATTCTTTTTCATTCAAAACCAAGGCGAAGATCATATAATCTTGAGCGTTAGCGGCTTCATTCAGTCTGTAATGGAATTCGAGCTTTTTCGAGTCGCCTGTCACACTTTCTTTGGTGTTTCGTAGGTCAAAGTAGATAATTGGTTACAACTTCTCAAAATTGGCAAGCTGCAGCTGAACGCCGGTGTTATAGTCGTTCTTTCTGTATCTGAAATCGACCAAATCATTCAAAATTCTTATTTTAAAATCATGGTCGTAATCAAGCTCAGGGTAAAATTTTGTGCCGTACTGAAGGCGGCAAGTGTCCAATCTTGCTGAGTCATCAACATCGATATCAAATGTGTCAAAGAGGTAAGGGTTTTGTGTATAAGAATTTTGTTTTCGAGTTTGTTGAAAAAACACAAAGAGATGCTTGGGGTCTTTTACCCCAGTTGTAATCAACCACGTACCATTCGCATCCCTTCGGGAGCTGCTGCTATGCACATTTTCATTCAGGTATTTCCATTGGGTTGGTTTCAAGAAATTTTCATTGGCCAGGGTCTGTCCTTTACCAGTTAAACGTAATTGTGGGACCCACAGCTCAAATCTAAGGACGACAATTCTTCGAGCTTTTGCATTGTTTTGGAAAATTATTTCTTCGTCGTTTTGCAGAATAATTTCAAACTCAAGTTGTAACGGTGGCAGCAGCTTGTCGGAAAGACCTTCGAAGAAGGAGTATCTGTTCAAAGGGATAATCGTCTTAACTATCTCGCCTGCATGTGATAGAAGCGCCCTTGCCCGCATTCCAAGGTTCGTCGCATTGTTATCAGTCGCTGTGGTGTCGTCAGAGTCAAGATACCAAAACTGGTTTTTTGCCACGCTTCTCAAAAAATTGTCCAAAAAATCAAGCAGATTTTTGTTGAAAATACCTTTGTGGATATTATCCGCCTCGTACAGTTTTTTCCCCGCTGAACTTGGTTTCAAACTTTTGATCAATGAGAAAGAACCGTTGATCGGAGCTGATTGAGTGTCAGCATCAATGTTGGCTCCGTTTGCTTTAGCTTCAAACTTAAAATCGACGCGGAAGTAAGCGTTGTACCAGTCATAAAAATTGTCCCGGTCTCTCACAGTACATTTGTAGCCCGTCTTTGTTTGATATTGGTTATTCCCAGGGAAGGTGAGCGGGGTGTCTAAATTAATTTGAACGTATGAAGTATTCTCGAGGTATGGTTGACTTCTGAACATGTTAACAAGAGTTTATATTAAGAGAAAAAATTTTTTTGATTAAATTTCGTTTGCCAAAATTCGATTTAATTTCACAAGGGCGTCTTATTTTTTTGGTATTTGGTTTTGCAAAATATTTGCAAGTTTCTTTTTTGCATCCAGAGACACCGGTTTTTGCTTTTGCAAAATATTTGTAAGTTTCTTTTTTGCATCCTGCGATACCATTTTTTGTTTTCGTAGCTTTGCATTTGTTGTTCTATTTGTTTCAAACCTTTTTCAACAGCAAGTTCACCAACTTTCTGACCCGCCTTTTCAGCGATTGTTTTTGTGGCTTTTTCGGCAGTTTTCTTCGCCACGTTCTTTACAGTGTCTATGAATACTTTACCGATGGTCATGAGGGTGTCACGGATCACACCCGACCCTTTGTGTTTATATCGATAACTTCCGGTGTTTTCGTCAAAGAATCTTGTACACTCACTCGGATGATTCATAATTGTATATTTATACCAACAAAATCCTTACATTTTTTCAATCATTAAGCTAATTGCAATGCCTGTCCCGTTGAGATCCAGAATATTGTTTCTTCCGTCTGTCACCCAAACCCTTATTTCATTAATATAACTTTTATTCAAAGGATGCCACTCAAGCCGAAGCGGCTCTTTTTGAAATGGATAACTAACCTGAAGCCCTGTTGTTGAGAAACTGTATAACACATCGCTTCGAACATTGTTTGTTCGGCGTGTGATAAGATCGCAGTGCAAATAGACCCAATCAACACCTCTTGTGATATTAGGAACGAATTTTCCCGCATGGCTTGTTTTTCCTGTCAAGATTTTTTTCTCATAACCAAGCAATTCAGCGAAAGCTCCTTGAGAAAAGTCAAGCTCATAATTTTCGTGCATCGAAATTACAACCCGGTAAATTGACATGTCGAAATACATTGTAAAAATGTAATCACTATCTTTATCTGTCGGGTCTACTTTACCGATGTGTTTCTGAAGAAAAGTGTTGATTCTTTTGTAATCATACATTCCATTCGGAAAAGCTAAGGTCTGCCACGCTTCAGTTTTCTTTCTCCAGCGAATTTTGTTGTTATTGTAAAAGGCATCGATGTTGTACCATGAGTAACTCATTGTGATAAGTCTGTTTAGCGCGGCTTTATAGTTTCCTGAACCCAATTTTTTATATTCGATCGGAGGATGAAACTTCACTGTAAAATCATGTGAAACATTCCGTTCTGCGCCCCTTTCTTGTTTTGCGAGACTCGAGTCAAGCAGAATATCAAAACTCATTATTGTGATATATAATTAGTAATGATATTTTTCCTTTGTTTCTTATCGATTGTGCCGAGTTCAACTAGTGAACCAAGCAGAGAAAATACCTGTTTTTTTAAGTTTAATTGAGCTGTTTCCTGCTTTTATCGAACCTAAGCTCAAATGAAGTTGGTTGATCAATTTTTCAGCTTCATCAGTGATGCCACTTCCTTCGGTTTCCCCCCAATCCTGTTCAGAATAGTCATCTTCATTGTCAGAAGGCTTAAGATAAGGTCTTCGGCTCATGACAGCTTTTCCAAGAGGAGTTTTGGTGATTTCTCTTTTTTTCCGGTTTTCAGGTGGTTTTAATTTCATCTTCCCTTCTTGTAATTGTGTCAATAAAGGTTGTTTCCTTTTAAGTAACTTTTCTGCATGTTCTTGATGTGCCTTAATTGTTTCGAGTTTAAATTCCTCAGTTTTTAGTCTTTCCAAATCATATCCATAGTATTTAGATCCTTTACTTTTTACTTTGTAAGTTGGGTCACTTCCATATTTGGCAAGAATACTTTTTACAGTTCTAAGCCGTTTTGATGTTTCTTCCTTTGTTTCATCTTTGGAAGTTCCCGGTATAACAGTCTCTTCCATCAAAGGTGGAGGTGGTAAATCATCGAATTCTTGATATGTGGGTGGTGGTGATGAAAGTTTGGATGTTGTTGTGGGTGTTGGTGTTGTTGCTGTTGTTAGTGGTGTTAGTGCTGGTGTTGGTGCATCCGGTCTGAATTCATCACCAAAAGGGTTAATTTCGTCAAATTCATCCATTGTGTAATCAGGACCCTCCTGCTCCTCTTCTACTTCTTCTTCTTCTGCTTCTGCAGTGGCGCTGCTCTTTTCATTAAGCCTTTTTGTAATTGGTTTAAAAAGCTCTTCTCCTGAAAGCTGACTAAACTCTTTGTTAATTTTATCCATTTTGAATTTTTGGTGAATTTCTTCTGTTTGTTTATCGAGCTTCGATTTTTCTTCAGCCAACTGATGCCAATTTTTTATTGACATATTTCCAGCGTGATTATATAGAAGCGAAAAAAAAATGAAGTTTGTAAATTTTGACCAAGGTTCTTCCAAGAGTAACTACAAGCAAGGCCACCCTTGCATGCCAGCAGATGTTTTCCGGATGCTAATTTGTGGACCTAGTAATTCTGGCAAAACAAACATATTAATGAATATGATTTATTTTTTGTTGAAGTTTGATAAAATCTACTTATTTTCAAAAACCCTGTACCAGAACAAATACCAGACTCTTTTGCAGGACTTTGCTGAACAAATAAACCCCACGGTTGGTTATGAGGTTATTGAGGCTTATAGTGATGAAATCATTCCACTCGAAGATCTTCCGGTGGAGAACCAAAAAATTGTTGTTTTTTGATGATCTTGTTTGTGAAAGCAACCAAAACAGCATCATTAATTATTTCATCAAAGGGCGGCATTATTTACCTCACTCAAACCTTCTACAAGGTGCCGAAAAACATCCGTGATAACTGCAGCCATTTTTGCATTTTAAATTTTCGTCCAAGAGAAAACAAATGGATTGCAGATGAGCTAGGTGTGGATTGTGATATTTTAGAACGCGCCACCGATGAAGACTATTCTTTCTTTTACTATGACAAACCTCGAAAATTAATGAAAAAAATTTCGATGAAGATATATAATGCGGTATATCAACAGCCAAATAGGTGGAACTAGCCAAACGATGAGTGAAAGTGAAAAAGTGGGTCCTCCTGGCCCAGGGGTTCCTCCTGGCCCCGAGGGTTCTCCTGGGCCGAAGGGTGACAAAAGCCCAGCGGGACCACAAGGTCCTTATGGACCGAGGGGTGAAAAAGGTCCCACGGGACCACAAGGTCCGATTGGTCCTCAAGGCCAAAAAGGGTCACAAGGACCCCAGGGTTTAAAAGGCGACAAAGGTGATCCGGGGCCTGAGGGTAGTGCCAGCGGTTCTGCTGATATTGACATGCAAAATAAGTACGATATTTTACGATTAAAAAGCAATCCTTATCCTGTCCACGGTGATCTGACAAAGGTAATAAACTATCAGGACACGAGAAATATCTTTCTTTCAAAAAAGGAAGGCGGGAAAATGGAAGCAAGCATGGATATGAACAATAATACACTCTACAACGTAAAAGACCCAGATCAAGTAGATCAAGCCACAAACAAAAAGTATGTCGATAATCAGCTTGTGAAAAAATTGGATAAAGAAGCCGATATTGATATGAAAAATGATTCAATTATCAATCTTAATCTTCCATCAAACCTAAGAGACGCCGCATGTGTCGAGTTTGTTAACTACAGAATTGATGACATAACACATAAAAAGTTTCTCAGATTTGATGGCACTAACAGAATGACTGGAGACTTAAATAATAATACAATTGTCAACTTACGCACCGATGGCAAAGATCTGAAATCTGCAGTTAATGTTGATTTTATGCAAAGTAAAATAACATCTTTGTCAGATCTTGTCAGTCAAACAATTCATGAATCCCATATCACTAGCTCGACAAAAAAAAGGACGTCTTCAGATACTTGATGGAAGACACTGATGAATCTTCGAGTGAAAACAACATCGAGGTTTTGGGCATCAACAATTTTCCCGAGTCTCCACATCAAGTAAATAAAAAAGCTTACTTTCTCAAACTCCCGTTTGAAAAAGACTCACCGAACCAGTACCGGTCACGCCTCGGTTTTAACCTCCATCCACTTCCGGTCGGTTACTACACGATGGTTGTGGAATGGTTTCCACCAGAAATGAATGAGGTGAGTGTAACACCACAAGCCAAGACAATTTCAATTTCTAATCATCCAACCAAAACATTCGAGAAGTACACCAAAACACTCATCCACTTTCACAGATGGGGTAGCTCACCCCCGCAATACATATTCCTCGACCTGCACGGTACGGTCCGAAATCCATCATTTATAAACGTTGGACATCTAATTGTTTATGGTGTTAAAGAAACAATTTCAAACGTTGATCCAAGTGTTTATGACACCGCCTTTGTTATTGAAAATGGACAAATGGTAATGCAAACAGACCTTTCTTTAAACGGACATCTACTATACTACCATTCACCACATAAACGGTTTTTTGAATTCGAAAAAAGGGGACAACAAATTTGTTTTAAATGGCGCCGAAATAATTTCATTGCCGGGTGAAGCAATTTTGAAAAACATTGATATATATTGTACGCGCCCTATAAACCCTCCTTCGGATTCTGATGTCAATATACATAAACACAAAAGAATATCTGGAAATCTGAGCTCTTCAAGAATTTTTACCTCAGCAAAGAGTGGGTGGTATCAGACGATAAACCCAAATTCTTTCCAAATGCCTTCGTCCGGAATTTTGGCAATAGAACTCAATATGGGTGCCGACATTTGGAAAAGGTACAGCGCATTTATACTTCTTATCGAGTATCAAAGAAGTGCGTGATCACTTTCCACAAAATTTTTCATTTATTATATATCACAATGCGGGATATTTTCGAATTCAACCATGTCGACCAAACACTTTCTAAAGAGAAAGTTACAAAAATGAAAGATTTATATGCTTATTACCACAAGAAACATTATGGTTATGAAGAGTTGTACCGTGGTTTTCGAAGAAAAAAATTTTGTTTGTAATCTTTCGGCTGGCAAATTAATTATTAGTGCCGCAGTAGCCGGAGGAATTACGTTGAACCCTGTTGTCATTGCAACTTTAACAGGGGTCGGTCTTATTTTAAAAGCAGTGGCAAGCCTTAAGAAATACGATAAGAAAACAGAACAAGCAAATTTTGGCCGTATCGAATACCAAAAAATCCTTGATGAGATTCGCTTTTACCTCAGAGGCGAAGCTTTCGACGAAAAGGTCTTTCTTGATAGATTGAAAATGATAGATAATTTCGTCACTGATCATTGTATGGAGATTCCACCATCTATTTCTAAAAAGTATGAAAAAACATTCGCTCAGTTGTAGATTTTCAAAGTAATTATATACGCTCACAAAATGATTGCAACTTTGCAAGCTATTTGTTATTTGGTTATTTTTGAACTTCTTTCACCGCCAGAAATAAAACAAATACGATTTATCACTCGTGAGTGTGTTTCAAAAATATTGTTACCAACTCGTGACAAAGATGGTTACCCCATTTCAGGCCAAGATGTGGTTCCATAATACGATTTTTCCTGCGCGGTGGCTGTTCTTGCCTAGCCTCTGCTAGGAATTTCACCTCACCAAAGTGAGGATTTTACCACTGACAAGACGGTTGTCCATTCCACATTTTACCTCTGGGAGCGAGGTTTGAAATCCCGAGGGATTTCTGAGCACCCCCTGTTACCAGTACGTTGTCAAGAGGCTGAATCTCCTTGGAAACCGCGGTCATTTTATGACCGCCGTTGTCAAGGGGCATTTCCTTGGAAACCGCGGTCATTTTATGACCGCCGTTGTCAAGAGGCTCAATCTCCTTGGAAACTGCGGTCATGGTTCAGATAATGACCAACTATCACCCCACTAAACTAATATATATTAATCACTTTCACTATATATTACACACACTTTTCTTCTTCTATTTCTTATGGTACCCTTTTTCTGTCCTTCACCTAAATGTCGCAACAATTGGATATTTACGCATGCGCTTTACAGAATTTCACCTCGAGCAGAAAAGTAGACGCTGTTAAACGAATGTATTTTCAATGTATCTTACTATGGATGTCTGTACAGATCAACAAACGATCTCACAAGACTGGTCAACAGAGGATGTGTTTATAAATCAACAAGAAATCTCACAAGACTGGCTAACAGAGGATGTATATATAGATCAACAAAGGATCTCAGAAGAATGGCCAACTAAGGAAAGTTTTAAAAGAAGAGAAATTTCAAAATGGAGAGATATTTCAGACGATATATACAAAATTAAAAAAGTTTCACACCGGAAAGGTAAATTTGGGAATTCAGCTATTTTAAATTTAAAAACAAAAAATGGAGATGAATTTCTTGTATGGGCCCCTAAACGTCTTGCTGAAGATCTAGAAGATGATTCTTATCAATTTGTTTATAAAATAGGTCTAAAAACGTCTGCTTACGGTAATGAATATTTTGATTATGTATTAATGTAAGCAACCGAGACCACCAATACAGTTAAACAATAGCGTCTGTATTCCTGAAGGTTTGAAAAAATTAAGATAAAGATTTATTTTTAAGGATGAGTGATTTTAAGAAATCGCACTGTATTTTTTTTTCAAGTTGTGTTGAAAAGGGGGTTTCCCTTCAGTGCTTGCACAAGAATATAAATTACGTCATTGTCTGTGGGTTTTCACCGAACCACGAAGTCACGCGCCGCAAACACAACTTAGGGAATGAAGAAGAAGAAGAAGAACCTTTATTGAATGTGGTCCTCTCCCCATGTATCAGTGCAATACTTGACTAGGGTTATATCATAGATCGGGACAGAGATGGTTAGTTCATGTAAAATTTCTTCTTGTTTATAACAAGGGTAACAACACCCTCCCTGACAACAGTGTATATAGGCTATACACACCAGAATATGGACAAGCCGCTGCCTTTCAGAACAGAAAGGTTGTATTAAAAGCTCATCGTGAACTAGGTTCCAACCCAAAGCCGCTCGCTCTCTCAGTTTAATGGTGAGGAAATGTTTGTAAATTATCTCACGTAGCTCAGGCGGTAGGCTTTGTATAACTTCGGTAATCTGACAGTTGTTGAATCCGGCGGCCATCGATCTCAAATTTAACTCACAAATATCTAATCGATTATAAATTATAATTTTTTTGTGTGTGTGTGTTCGGTTATGCTTCGTTTTAATATTTTCTTCTTTTTTTGAATGTTGGATGGTTTAAATTAGGAAGATATCCGTGTAGGAATGAGGTGGTATTTACTCCTTGTTCAGTAGTAATAGGTGGATTAAATGAATACAATCTGATCGTCAGAGTATTATTTTCGTATTTTAAACCTCCCACCGTAATAACCGAGCGAGCGAGCGAGTGAGGTTATTACGGTGGGAGGTTTAAAATACGAAAATAATACTCTGACGATCAGGTGGTGTTCATTTAATCCACCTATTACTACTTGCTAGTACCTTCGTTCTTCCTTCCGTCGAAGGGGTTTTCATGCCATTAAATCGGCAGTAATTTTCTACACCAACTTTCATGAAAATTCTGGCGAATAAACGCTAAACGAACGAACATTACCGGCAAGTATTGTTTTGACCGAGTGGTGGTCTGGGGCAAGTGACAACCAAAAAAAAGCCGGTATTACTAGACCCCGTCCTGACGGCGGGGTAACAAGAAAAGCCCCAGGGGCATTAGACCCCGCTGTTGTTGTCCCTCCCCTAGGGTGCAAAATATATTACGGTCACTCAAGATACGAGCCCTAACCTGTGTAGTGGAAGACACGCCGAGTATTTGTTTGGCCGAGCGAAAACCAGAGGTCTGGGGCAATTGACCACCCAAAAAAATAATGAAGGAAAAAAATGGGTATTACTAGACCCCGTCCTGACGGTGGGGTAATAATCAACGGCCCGCGCATTGCGGGTATGTGCGGACCTCTGAAACTGGTAAGTAAATGTTTTAAATCGGTGTTTAGCCTACTGTTACCGCAATGTGCACATGAGTGTTTTAAAACACGATTTGTTTATCAGAATTCGATTCAGTGATAGAGCAATGTGACTTTTGGCTGGAGTCATAAGTAATGAAAGGTGACAGCCTGTTAGATCTGTGAAAATAATTGCGTGATTTTATTCACGCAAACGTGCTGTAGGTAATTCATTGACCTATGTTGAAAACATAGAGTCTTAGCCAGACTGCAGTTTGTCGCTTTCTATGTTTGTTTGCTTGTTTGTTTGTTTGTTTGTTTGTATGTATGTATGTATGTATGTATGTATGTGTTTTGATCCGGGGGGTAGTCCCAGGTGAGACGGGCGGGAATGCTCGTCGGAAAATTTGAATTAAAGCTATACTGAAACAGACGGTGAACGCGAGACGACGAGCATCCATGCACCTTTCACATGGGAGTGCGCCCCCCCGGGGAATTCATGTGGCACTATGTGGCACCAATCAGATTGAGGCTACTAAGCTAAGAGTACAGTCTACCAATGAAAGAGCTGGTTAGAATCCGCTTACTGAAGCTGAAGGTCAGACAAGGTTAAGCTTACCGGCCATGTTGAATGTACATATGGGGACGGAAACGATCAGCGCAAATGTGCTTTTCTACTTTTTCCTCTCGAATATTATATTTTCAGTAAAGGCTTGGTGTGGTGGAATTGATGGTAATTTTCTAATGCTATTGTAAGAGCAGGTAAAATTGAACTTTGTCGTGGCCAACGTTGGAACGTGAGTACGTGACAAAAACAATTAACCTCGTCTCAAAAATAGACTTGTTGACGAGAAACTATAATTTAATTTGTTCCTTTATAATTTGTGCTATGAAACAGCTGTTTTGGTTATGTATCTTTGAGCAAAATGTTGGTTGAAAAGATTGTATCTGTGCTTGATATGGATAATTTTGACTGTACTTTGCAAGGTTTTTAAAACAGCTTTGTTTGGTAATTTGAAATTTATAGCGACGTATTTAAGATTGCAATTTGCATAAATTATTTTGTTCATTTAAGCGTGTCTGTAGGTTTTTCAACCTGTTTTCTCTTCCCATAATACGGTTAAGTTTTAGCTTACGATGTTGTGTCCATGATTTATATCAGTCATATCCACAGATTTTCCAGCCAACGTAGAAATGATTTCTTTCTTGGTTTTATCATATACGGGAACATATGGTTTTTGAAAATTATAGTGACTTTTTTAGATAGCAATTTGCATAAATTAGTTTGTTCATTCAAGCGTGTCTGTAGGTTTTTAAAACTGTTTTCTCTTCCCATAATTCGGTTAAGTTTTAGCTTACGATGTTTTGTCCATGACTTATATCAGTCATATCCACAGATTTTCCAGCCGACACAGAAATGATTTCTTTCTTTGTTTTATCGTATACAGGAACATGTGGAAAGAGAATTTGTTTGAAAAACGACCCTTCTCCTCTTTCGCTCTCCAATTTTCATAAACAAGTTTGTGCAACTGGGAGTGCGAATGGTTGACGTCTTCTCAAATTATTATCTAATACATTTGTTTCTTTCACCTCTTCTCTTGACCTAGATTTATATCATTTAGTTGACCTTAACTGAGGTTTCAGTTTTAGATTTAATATGAAATTTTTATGGAGTTGTTTTGTTCTAGTGTCAGTTTGACTTTTTAACATGTAGCCTATTAGCCCTATGGTTGCTCTATCTCCAATTTTGGTCCGACTGGGTTTTTAGCAGGACTTTGTCTTGCATTCTAAGGGTATTACTGGGTAAACGAAAAAGCTGTTTTCGAAACAGTTACTTTCCATCAGCGCTCAGTGTGCTATAGTGGAGGGGGAAGTATTGACAAGAATGATCGCGTGTGTTGTTTTGTCCTCAGAGTATGTCTTAAAAATCGCAAATAAGCTAGGATGAGACTTGTCATGTTTTCAACATAAGTCAAGCACGCAATGCGTGCCTGTGTTTTTTGCATTGTCGTCGCTAGTTAAAATGATGAGCCTCCAAACAGCCTAGTGTGGTTTCTTCATAAATAGTTAGAGTACGTTCTTAACTAACTTCAGGATTACTGAATAAGTCAAGCACGCAATGCGTGCCTGTGCTTTTTGCATTGTCGTCGCAGCCTAGTGTGGTTTCTTCATAAATAGTTAGAGTACGTTCTTAACTAACTTTAGGATTACTGAACGTAAGCGAAAAACTGAATTCCCCCGCGAAGTGAACCAATCATCGCACTATGCCAATCTTGACATTTACGTTCGCGTTAAATTCAGTTTCCTCATTTTCCGATATGAAAAAGTAATGAGTTTATTGCTCTTACCAAAAATCAAAGCTACTTTTGTTTCATCTTGGTTGGTGATTTATTTGGTGCTTTCGGACATTAAGCCTCTTTCCAAAACACAATGAACATGAAACATGCCATACAAAGTTTTTGAAACAATAATACGCACAGATACACTCGCATCAACAACGAGCGAAACGTGTCATAACCAGAACTTAAGACCATACACTCGTATGATTAAACAAAGAGCACGCAATCTTACGCTCACACAGCCAAGTTGACCAGCAGTTTTATAATCAAACAACCAAAAATACATAGGAAATCAAACCAGAATACTAAGCAAACAAAAATAAAATAACAAAACCATTATTTCATTTATCATTAACATTTATAGTAAACATGGAGCAGAAACAGGCGAACGCAATATCGTACCCACACTACGTAAGCTTTTTAGCTTGTGTCAGCAGATCTTGTCAACATTTTCAGGAATCAAGAAAAACAAAACCCTCCAGCTTTTCAAGAATTCTTTGATCAGCGGTTTCGTTACCATGGCACTACACCGCTGACCAAAGAGCCCAAGGCCACCAAGAGCTCAAATCACACCCTTCCTTACACCTCCCTCTGAAGTCCCCTCTGAATAAACCCTTCTCCCACCCAAAAAAACCGCTGCCCTAATTTACTGTTGACTCAGAAAAACCGTACCAAACTCTAACAAACAAACAAAGTCTGAAAGACGTTCACTGGCGAAAAATGTCTGATTGGTCGATACGTGACCACGTGATCGAGCTCTTAAATTCAAGATGGCCACTAAAGTTGTTGGAGGTCTTTCTTTCTTTCGGCAAGTGTTGACTGTTAGCTCGAGAAGAAACACAGAAGTAAAAGGAACGATAACAGCGTAAGGGTTATAAGTCTCAGACGAGGATGGTTGTGGATGGATAGGACGATTTGTTTTCGTGTTCACCACGTGTAACTTACGTTTTGAGAATCGTTTCGGCACTTGGCAACATCATTTGATCATCGCTCGTTTGACAGATTTTAGCACATGAGACATGGTTGTTATTGCAAGAAACTGGAACATTTAACTGTCCATAAAAAGAGATTTCTTAGAAAGCCTGCAGCAGCTGGGGAAACGGGTCTAGGAAAATGTAAAGCCATTTTTAATCGGAGTGGACGTAAGCTTAAGGTGGCTCCCTAGAGTTTTATGACCGCGCGCAGCCTGGGCACTAGAATGGCGCGAGCTTTTAAATTCGCGCGACGTCCACGCAAAAAATAAAACAAAACATGGCTTCCCTGTTTAGAAACATTGCCCGAAAAAACTTTGTTAACTGTCTTGAAGCCGGTAATGTAAGGAGTTTGCTTAGCACAGAGCACAGATTTGTGAAAAGAGAAAATGTTACACGAGTTACGAGTGATTTATCTGAAAGTGTCGATCCTCATAAGCGTGAATCCCATCGTAAACAAAGCAGGAACTCTCGGTACAGCTTGTTTGCAGTCTTGGGTATAGGTGCGGCTAGCTCCAACGAAACGGAAGAAAGCGATTCTCCGCCCACATCATCCGTCAGTGAGAGCCTCCCGCCCTCGCTCCACGAAAAGCGCGGCGCGAGTGGTCGCTTCACGAAAGCAGCGAAAGGAACACCAAAAAACTGAATGAAAATGAGACAAGGATATCACAAGTACACCGCAAAAAGGAAACTCGACTTTGAGAACTACACCGACGAAAACCAACCACCCTCTAAATGCAACACAAGGAGTACTCAGGTATGCACGCCGGTGACTCGATACCTTTAAAAAAACATTTTGTCAGTAGTACATGTACGCAACACGCGTAAGTAATTACGGGAACCATCAAATTTTTTGTGCTTACAACAGGCCGCCGCCGAAAGAGAAGAATTTATTCCTCATGGAACTCGTCTCATTGACCTCGACTCATTTCGGAAAAGTCTCCAAAGCTGTACTCACTGCGGATCAGGTAAACGTGCATCACCATTTTCTCACTGAAGCTTGACCAGAATGGACTGAGCTGGACTGGACTTTTACACTTGCTCTTCAGAATAAGAATCTAAAGAAGAATCTACCTTCTTGTTTTATGGTTACCATAAGGTTTTATTTAATTCCTTGCACATTCACTGTTTGCTAGTTAGGATTATTATGAGAGTACTGCAGGCATAAGTGATGTATGGGGCTGTGCAGAAGTCTCATTCATTCATTCATTCCCATTCAGGAACAACAACAACAACAAAAACGGTCTTCAATATATCCCCTTTTCCTGCAGCCAAACCCTCTAGAGTGCATTTTGCAAAATTAATATGAGCAAACAACAAGAGCAGGAGATTTTGAGCAAGTCGTTTTTTACTAAACAAACCTACCTCTTCTCCTAGAATACATCATATATGTTAATATGTATTATTTACACAAAGCTTGTTTTCATTTCACTTATATCATTTAGGTCCACTTTCATTTTACAATGTGACTGATGAAGTGCGACATGGCCTAGCCAGCACATTTGTGGTAATTTGTCCAGTCTGTGGTAAAAAAAATACAGTCAAAACTTCTGAACAACACAGATCAGGGCAACGTGGTCCACCTGCTTTTGACATCAACACCCGAATGGCACTTGGCTGTCTTCATGCAGGCATTGGCCAAACCCATATAAACAATGTGCTCTCTACTTTAAATGCCCCAACTCTAAATTCTGTCACTTTTAAGTTAAGGGAAAGAGAGGTAGGGAAAGCTGTTGAAGGTATTGCAAAAAGTAGCTGTCAGGATTATTTGACAATGGAAAAAGAGGAAACCCTAAAAAATAGTGTTCAGGTTGATAAAAGGAACCTAGTTCCTATTTCCTGTTCCTTTGACATGGGCTGTTGTAGATTTTGTGACAGTGCAAAAGCCATGGGAAAACAACCTAAAGCTCACGACTGCGAAAAAATCATGAAGCCTCATCAAAAGCAATGGACCCTGCTGCAGCAGTTGAATTGTTTAACAGAGCTCCAAACCAAAGTGTTAAGTTTTCAGTTTACACAGGTGATGATGACTCGACAACAGAGGCACACTTACGTGAAAAAGTGACCTATGGAATTGAAAAATTCAGCGACATTATACATATGAAAAGATCCCTCACAACACGTTTATACAATCTTAGTCAACATGGAAAATTTGACAATTGTTCCCCTTTATCTCAAAAAGTAATTAATTATTTAGTGAAATGCTTTTCATACGCTACTGCTCAAAACAAGGGGGATTCAAAGGGGATCCAGGCTGCTATTAAGTCAACTGTTCCCCATGCCTTTGGCAATCACTCCAAATGAACTAGTTGGTGTAAGTTTAAAAGCAATCCAGCAACCTACAGGCATAAAGATCTGCCGCATGGAAAAGACCTGCATGGGGAAAAGTTGCAGTCAGCCTTAACTAACATTTTCAGTGATTACTGCACTGATGCTGTGGCAGAGAAGCTTGCACCTATGACAAAATTCCCAGCGAAATGAGGCTCTGAACAGTGTTATAGGCTCCAAAAATCCAAAGATCCGATTTTATGGTGGCAGTGAAAGCAATGATTTCCGTGTGGCCTGTCGTGTTGCCCAAACAAATTTGCGGTACAGCTACGTAAGCAGAACCCTTGAAGCACTTAACATAGAGCCTGGCAATTTTTGTGTAAAATTTGGGGAAAAAATGACCAGTCAAGTTATAAAAAATAAAATCAGAAAATCAAATTTGGCCTTTAAACGGGGAAGAGCCAATGCCCGCAGACAAACCTGTACACAAACTGCAAGAAAAGAAGCAAAAGAAGGGAAAACATATGAAACAGGAATTGGATTGAACATTGACCTCAACACCGTGTCCTCAGCGACCGCAAGTACACTGAAAGATATTGAGAGCATTGTTCCACAATACACTGCACGACCACTGGCAAAACAAGTCAACCATGATGAAAACAAACACATTTTTCTTAATTTTTGACACCGAAACATTAACACTACTGGGAAATCTGCTGAGCTCTGTCAATTATCAGTTACTGACCAATCTGGCCTTCATCAATTTTCAACGAATATTCTACTTGTGCAAGACATCGATTATTTCGCTTCAAAAGTAAACAAACTTAAAATAGTCAAAGTCAATGATGAACGGAAACTTTACAAAGAGAACAAAGAAGTAAGTATACTACCCTTGAAGGAAGCAATATCTCAGTTTCTTGCCTTTGTTTCGAAGTCAGTGGGGAGGGCCAAGTCCCACACAAACAAAAATGTCTCCTCGGTGCTCCTTGGCCACAATTCTTTTACATTTGACGTTCCTGTCCTGCTAAGAAATTGTGAAAGTGACTTTAAAGAAAGATTAGATGCAATGGATGTTTGGTTTGGTGACTCTCTCACATTGTTTAAAGCACTAGTCAGAAAAAAAGTTCCCTATTTGCAGAATTCCGATGGTACCTTTCCAAAGACCAACCAATCATCCTTGTACAGTTTCTTGTTTCAAACATCCTTCGAAGCACACGATGCATTAGAAGATGTTCTCGCGCTACGAAAAATAATTTTTGAGTCACGGCTTGAACTTTCGACGAAAACAATAATCGAGAACTCGGGTCTTGTAACAGCAAGCCATGCAGCTGAGCACGTGATTTATTTAGATCGCCGCCATCTTTTAATGCAGTCGTTCAAAGGTAATCTCCACCATCCGCAATTCCTAAAGAAGAACATGGTTGAAAAAATATCCGGAAGTGGACTGGCATTTGAAATTTTTTTTTGAAAATTGGTTCATTTCTAAACAGATGCAGTACCTATCAAATGTCCTCTTTTTGTTGATATTTGTCAGAGCTAATTGCCCTTATTGAGAAAAACAACAAATTACGGAATACTGGCAAAACCATCTGAACGACCCCATGTTTTTTCCACTTCAAAATATCTGGCAATATTGCTTACATAATGCGGCAAAAATTGAAAACATTTCACCGAAGAAAAGTAAAAATATTAAGGATTAATGACCAAAAATAACAAAATAATTGCCTGTTAATAGATGCGATGTTGCCATGGCAACGGTCGTAATCTAAAAAAATTACGCCCGATAAATAAACCTTATTATGCTGGTACCCATACTGGTGAATCTCTTTAACAAAAGCTAAAAGGCAAAATAACTAGGGTTTCTTTTATAAATCACCCTAGCTAGGAGGGGATATTAGTAAATACTCTCGGGAACCACCTTAAGTTAAAAAATAGCATGTTGTTAGGAAGTGTTTTGTATTGCAGAATAATATCGTGCCTGACGTCGACTGTTGCAAACTTTTTTAAGCGTTGTACCAGTTTTCAAATTTTAGAGTATCCTCCTTAATAAAATAAGTGCATTACTTTGGTGTGGAGTTAGTACCTGCATTGTGTACCGCTAAAAAAAATATTAAGCTTATAAATGCATAAACAAAATTGCACAAAGAAGTAATTAAATGTTTTAGATTCTCACACTCCAACAAAAGTTGTTTGTTCTCATTGTGATCTTGTTCTACTCAAGGGCAACCCTTTTCGGGATGGTCAAAAAACTTACATGCCTAAAGTAGCTACACCATTCTACTTCGATTCTTATTGGTTGTTAGAGGGCAAATTAAATATTCAGTATTTTGCACTTACTAGTAACTGCAACTACTAGATTAAAAATTAGTTATAGATCACTAAAAACTACAGGCCCCCAAGCCTTACAAAGAATTGTGAACATCAATTTGGAGTTGTCTTCAGTAGTAGATAGCACGGACTCCCAAAGAGCTTTGAGCATAATAAAAAAAAGATTTGAATTATTCAATTATTTAGATTTTTGAAGGGATGTGAGAAATGTCCAACTGTTTTGTTGCTCCTACAGTTGTAGTCGACTTGCAAGTCCAGTACACTTTTTGTGCTACTTTGAAAGTTCTTTCAAAATTATTGATATACACTGGTTTCCAGGGATGTGATAAATGTCCAACTGTTTTGTTGCTGACCTACATTAATTACACTGACCTAAAGGCTCATGCAATGGTTAAGACTGTTTAACAGAAAGGTCTCGCTTGCAGGGTGTGGTATGTATTCTGAACTGTATTACTAGCCATATAATAACAAGTCCAAATAATTCAGCTGTAGAGTAAGCTGGTCTATTATTTCACCTAGTGAGTTTAAAACTGAACGATCACACCGAAACAGCTGACATTACATATATTTCAATAAACAATCTTGGGTGCATTGAAAAACATTTAATTGAGCAAAATCCTAAAAGAAGTAAATGAGTTCCAATCATGATTGGATTCCATTATAAGTGTCTTCACTATAGAACTAAAGTTTGCAAACTTTTATTAAATACACTTGTTGGTATGTAGGTGAACACCCCAACAACAGCTTGCCAGCATCTGCAAGACCCCATTATAATTAATTAGAAATACTGGGTGGTCTTGACTATCTTGCACTAAAGGAGTAACCCCCTCCCCCAATAACAACAACAACAACAACAACAAAAAGGTGAGAAGATACAAGATATGAAGTGCTGCTGCAAAGAGCATGTTTATTTGCATTCTCTCCGCAATATAATGTCCTTTTACACATGTACATTCATCACCATGTAACATGAATAATGTCCTGTTGCCAATGCGTGTTTCCATTTTTTTGCTCAGTCTTCCCTTAAAAATCATGCAAATCATTGTTTCGTTGATTCTTTCGTATCGATTTGTATCGATTGACTATACCGGGAATACACATATTAGTACATATTACAAACTGTGAATATGTGCCACTACCGTTCTCAGGTCTCGTAGGCTTGGCATTACCTTATCCAGTTCAGAAATGCATGCAGCAGCGGTTCCGGTTGGGGCATAGACACTGCTGCCACCACTTCCGGGAGGCGCATAGACACAGCTTCCACCACCTTCGGTTGAAGCATAGACACAACTGCCACTGCTTCTGGTTGGGGTACAGACACAGCTGCCACTGTTTTTGGAGAATCCTTAACGTGAGGGGACTCGTCGAGTCTTTTACGACATTGCGGACATATGACTATGAAACAATTTATCACTATTTCATTAGATGTTTTTGGAAAATGGTAGCAAAGAGTACAATATATCGTGGATAGGCGAATAACGGAAGAAAACAGTAGCAAAAGGCGAGAAAAGCCTGGTCGGATACAAAACAACGGCATTGCTTTATTCAAGTCTGAAGTAAACTGAAAGGTAGTAGTGGCCCGAGTCAGTAACGGGGCGTGGTTAATATAAAGATATTTCTCTCAAGAATGCCCAGCAACGTACTTGAGCTAACTGGGATAACGATTTCAGTAGCCTGGTAGAGATGTTGGGATTGTGTAAGTGTTTTTCCACGCTCACCCTTCACAATAGGTTTTCGGTGAGCTGCCCATGAATTAGGACTTGAACGTTTTTTTCGGTTGGTCCTCCACCTCAGGCCGAATGCGTCGCGGTGTCTTGGGCAGATGGTGATATTCAAATAAGTCTCTTCGTCATCAAAGATACCTATAATAAGCAACAATAAATATATCTGCCGATTGGGAAATGATTTGCGATGAATTATTCGATGTACACATGCACAACTCTTACAGAATATAGTCAATATAATTTACCTGCACGCGCCAGGAAAAGTCTTGCCTCTGAACTCAGTGCAAATTCTGAAACGCTGCATGCTCTGAGGTGGCCTTTGATGTCCTTAGAGCATTCGGCAATTCTTACACACTGATCGCTAGCTGGCCTTTCCGGACTTGCACTGCAATCACCGCCAACATATTTCGAGTATCCACACGACGCCATTGTACCGCAAAAAAAATGGGGGGGGGGGGGGGGAAGGAAGAATCTCCAGGGTCTGATGCCAATATGATTTGAACAAATTCTCTTTTTCTCTTTTTAATCAAGCTTTATCTCATGTCATTCATTTTCAGTTTATTTTAGTTTGTGGACTTTTGTGCTCGGAAAAACCTTGATTTCGAATACAGCGTAATTCTGAAAATAGCGTAAGATTGCTGAAACTAAAGTTTAACTGGACTGAATGTCGATATAATTGGAGGGAGCCAATCGAAGTTGGCGGCTTCCACGGTGTCGGTTTCATGCGCTAGTGATATCATGTCTATTTATGCATCTGTGGAAATAGGCTTCCGGAAATTATTCTCTTAATTTGCTGGCTATTCTATTCTTCTAAGTGTTTTAAAGGGAGTAAATAAATGCAAGATTTTCAAGTTAGCATTTTTGGAGAGAGTTTTGGGTCCTCTGTGGAAACGTGGCAGTTTTTTTGCTCTACAACGCAACAATGCAGAAGTAGACACGTGAATGTAAGTGAATTTAACAACGTTCGTACTTCTGAGGTTGCGAAATCTTGAATCCGTTCCTCCTTTTGAAATGTCATTCCAAGGAAGTGGCTCTGCCCTATCAAGCTACATTGACTGACGAACTGACAAATATCCGGGTGAGTATCGTCTCCGCGCCGTTAATGTATAGTCCACGCACTTGCAAATTTCACTGGAATTTGTTTACGTCCAGTTCTCAGTAAACACAGCGATTTATCAAGTGAAAATGTAATTTTAACCGCTTCATAGCTTCTGCAAGATTTAGAACTTCAAAAAAGTTTTTACGCATGCCTATTTTGGCCCGATATCTCCACAGGTAGCCAAAGTATGAGTTATGACTGAAAATAAATAAAATTTATGAAATAAACAGTGTTTCTTTGTTTATATGTTACGTACTTGCTATACAGGGCAAAAATTCGCTCTCCGAGCAAGAATAAGCGTCTTTCTATTTTTTGCTCCCAATTAGCATTATAATATTATGCAAGGTTGCACACTAATCTGCCATTTCACCCGCACAAAAGCATACCTCTTTTCACTTTATTTGAGCTATATTTCTTGAAATGCGCCATTTCCACTCACAATTTCCTCAAATCTGAATGAATCCATAGTCGAAAAACAACTATACGCCGGAAAAGTTCCATCTCTCCCAACATTTGTCACCATAAACGGCAATATTTTGAGCTTCTTGTATAAGAAATCGAATGTCGGTATTCGACCGCCGACCTCTGCGCACAAATATATGCAAATATGCTAATCTCAACTCGCTGTTCTCTTCTCACTGGACAATTCGCACAATGGCGTGGACATGGCAAAAGCTACTGTGTTGGGGTGCGACGTTTCATGTTTGAAGCGTGGCTATTTGTTCTTGCTCACCGTGCACGCCTCCCCGACACAGTAGATTTTGTCTTGTACGATTTATTTAGCATTTTGCAATTACCGATTTCGTTTCAGAGGTCAATTTTTGAAGACGTATTGCTGTATTTACTTCGCTGCCTTAGCGCTCACGATTTTATTTACCCAAAAATTTAATTTCATCTTTTTGAAGAAGAAAGATTGCTCTTTCAGACAAAGCAAGCCTTTATGGCGAAATCCGTGTACCAGAATTCATTTTGAGCAGTTAAAAATAGGCTAAATTTTGGCCCTTTGCGGGCTGTCGCGAGTAGTTTAGTCTTTAGAAAATGTTGGCACCAGTTAAAGCCGGGCAAGCCCGGTAAACATGATTTCCTGAGTGGGAAATTCTCAGCGTGGTTATCTGGGAATCAGCATTACTTAAAAATCTGCCTCAATGTGGGCTGAGATTTTCCCATGAAGTTGATTCTTGGTGAGTATAGCCTGACTGTTCGAGTGCAAAAAACTGATCTTGTTGCATGATCTTTGAAGTTTTGCATCATCCACCTTTCTTTTTTATTTTTAGGTACAAATGAAGGTTGCCTGGAATCTGAAAGGTGGTGGAATAACTGGATTCAGTATAGCAGAGGACGAGCTTGAAGTGCTGCATGATGTTTACAGCTCCACGGTGGTGGGTGGTGCCAAGAAGGCTAGCTACATTATCCAGTTCTTATGGACGGAGAGACATCACCTCTGGATATGATCTAGTAGGACCATATTTTCCTATAGAGGCATCCATTACTTCAAGTACTCTTCAGGAGTTTGTCAAGGCATTCACAGCATATGGTTTCAAGGTGGCAATTGTCCTGTGTGATGGAGCTTCATCCAACCTTACTGTGCTGAAGATCCTTACTGGTTATGAAAAGAAGGAACTCCCAGTAAATGAGTCGGCTGACAACTTGAGGGATAAGTTTTTTCTGGATGTTTCATTTTCTAATCCTGAAGATCCATATGGCAGACCCATACTCACCATGATATGCCCAAGTCATCAGGTTGTTGTGGTTTTTGTAATAAAAATTTTTTGTAAGTTTTAGTGGTAAACTGTCTTTTGTGGTAGCAGTCCAGACTCCACAGAATGATAGCATTTACTTCTATTTATTATTTTTAATATGAAATGAAAATTATACGATGATATGTGCAACTCCAAAAGTCACAACATTACTTTCATTTCTATTCTGTTAGCAACCTCGTCCCCAGGGTCTTCTCGCTTTTCAATATGGCGGCGGCTCGGGAGAAGACCCTGGGACATAGCGACCTAAAACGGTCGCTGATTGGCGCCATTCTTACATGAGTTCTGATTGGTTTACGTCTTCCAAAAGCAAAGATGGCGGATCTTTGTGGGTTCTTCCTGCAACCCAAACATTTCTATTTCTAGGTCTCTGTGATGTGAAAGCTGAACAGTTTTTCTGTTCGACAATTTACAAAACTGCAGCTGTTCCGTATGAGGAAGATCTGAAGTACCAAACCCAAGATTCGCAGATTATTCGGGTTAAAAGTTCCTCGATCGCGATCGGCTGGTGATCTACGTAAGAACCTTACCAATCGTCAATGTGCACGATACTTTAGAGTTTTGGAATGGCAGTCGCTGGAAATAATGTGGCGTAGTGGACTGTGAAATACTTAATGGTAATGTACTTGCCCCGATTTTTGTCATAAATAAAGGATAATCGCGCACTAATTATTTGTGTTTCCATGGTCATTGAAAACTTGTAAGCTACTTGTATGTCTTATATGTATGTATTGTTTTATTTATACATGTTACATTCATTCGCAAAATTGTCCTATCGCTGCGAATTTGCTGTGCAATTAAGGAATCTAATAAAAATGAAAAACCGGTGTAAATCAAATAAAATTATATAAAATAACTTAAATGAGTCAGCTGCTGCTTAGGGCATTCCATTCTTTGATAAATTTGTAGAAGCTAAATTTACAGACGCTGTTGCTATAGCTGCTGATATTAATAAATAATTTCAAGTGCGGAGAACAAGTTGCTTGGATAGGCAATTTAGGTAATTTGAGGATTTCCATCACAGGGATAAATAGCTTTATACACATTGGACGGCTACATGTACGTGATTCTACAACGTTGCTTTAATTATTAAGTTACTCAGAATGGTTGAGACTGTTCCAAGTTCACACTTGTAGAAGTGAATTGAATGAATTTAGAGGGTTTTTTAGTCCTTCCACTCCATGAGAGTGTTTCTGCTTACGGGAATTCCAAACACTACTCATGCAGCTAACTACTGGCATTTTCAAGGCAAGACTTAACTGGGGTAATATCTTAAATATATGATAGTGATGTGGGCAATGGGACAGAACTGAGCTGTGTTCATGAGCTTGCTAGGATTTTCAAGGCAAGGCCTAATTTGGGTTTACAAGCCTGATTCTCCTTGGTATCAGGACAGTTAGCCAGGATTACATTTTCAACAATTATTGGTAACTTGTCAGTGAAGTTTTAGTGATCATAACACGATAAGGCAGCCAATTGCTTGGGAGTAAACCATGCTTCCAAGCTTGCTAATCCCAAAAAGGGATTGTAACATATTTGCTGTAATCTTTTGAATGGTAGACTGCTTCTGTGTTGTTGGTTGAAGGTGGAGTTGAGAACTAGACATCTTGAGGGTCCAACTGCCAGGGCTAGTGAACTACTATTCTAATTTTGTGGAAGGGATTTCCTGTGCAAGTTACCATAACCCATGCCCCTCTTAGTGTCTAAATATCAAGGGGTAGGGGATTGATGGTGTGAAGAATGTAAGGGACCTGGAATTTACAACAAAATTTTTTCTAATTTTTCATAATTCACAATATACTTTTTTTCAGGTTAGCATTTTTGGCCAAACAGGCATGGAATTTGACCTTGCACTCATTGATATTGTCAGGTTATAATTTCATGACTTGTCATTATTCTCACCTCCCTTTTACTTGAATTTTCTGTCACCATATTCAATTTATTGCCAGTCAAATACATTAAATGGCCACTGGAAAAATAAATTGTCCTTCTTAGAAGGGATAATGTTGCCTCTAACAGATATACATGTATGTATGGTACTTGATTTGATGTTTCCTTTTATTTTTCAAACATCAACAAAAAAGTGATATCAACATAAGAGCACCCTAGGTTGATAGCAGTTATATTGTCTTATTCCTTTACTCATTGTTAATTTTAAATTCTCATTAAAGAACTTCATTAAAATAATCATTTTTTCTCCTTTTCTTCTTGAACCCCCCATTTCCCATTGATTTCCATTTTTAAACAGTTCCAAATTTCACCCAAATAACTCAATTCATTGAAGTACTCAAGGAGGAAATTTCTTAAAACCTATAAAGGAATATTATCCCCAGCACTGGTTGAACAAACAAAGAGGACTGTATCTATCCACTGTTCAAATGCTTTATTTGCCCATTTTTTACAGGCTCTTATTTTACTAAATTCTAACAGCCAAGATTACACACATAACTTTTTCCAAAGGTAAATCGTTGTTGATATCATACCTTATCATTAGCCCAATCAGTTAGTAATAACACAAGTGTGTTAGTATTGGACACTCGTCTACAATGGTACTAAAACGATATTTCTAACTCAAAAATACATGCACATAACGTATCATGAGGAAATATTTGTAAACTGGACAGCTAAAGCACAGAAAGCAGTATTGAAAGTGACAAATCCTAGGAGATCTGCAATTGAACAAGCAAATATGTAGACAGGAATGGGACCAAATAAATCCAACAATGCCAACATGACCACTGTTCCCTTTAAAGCCGCACTTAAGATTTGCTGGATTAAACACCACTAACTGTTTGACTATACAATTGCAACATGGCTCTCTGGAAGAGCACTTGCAATAAATGGGATGCTGTAACTTCTAAATAAATCTTATGATGATGATGAACAATGATTCATCCCTCACCTCAAGCATACCAGCCCTTACCGGTATTTTATTGTAAGCTCTAAAGATGACGAAATGTTAAAAATGTTCAAAGACTTATGTAATCACTCCTAATAAATACACATGAACATTTTTTTTATCTCCAGTGGTTGAACAAGATAATGAGAAGTGTTACCCATGAATTGAAAAGCTCAAGAAACAGATTGCTATGGGATAGCAAGCAGAGTAAAGTAACTTAAGATTACATACAAACTTTGTTACTTGAAAATAAAAAGAAAGTTGCAAATAGATGTGCAGTCCATGCTAGGGTATACTATGCCAAAGATCTTTGGTATGGATCAATCCATAAACAAACAGTCATATGAGAGTCATAAACAAACAGTCAAAAGAGTTACATTTACCAAACCAAGTTGGCTAGGATCAGCAAGTAAAAAATAAATAGACTGGTTGAGCATAAATAGATAAATAAATAAATAATTTGCAACAATTTACCGTAAGATAAATTATGCCAAAAGCCGCCTTCCTCATGAAACAAAAATACACGTTCGTTCGATTTCACTTGGTCAACATTTAAAAGCAAGTGGTCAGGGGAAGATGTAAGACTTCAGCTTAAATTACCCTGATTATTTTGCGCGTGATCTATGAGTTCGGCGAGCTTTATACTGTACGCACAAACCATATTAAATGAACGGCCAAAACAAGACCCCTGACACTTTGCCGTGTTCCTAAAGCCCGTATATGTATAACTTGTCTTTGTTTTTCTTTTTTCCTTCACGCATGTTTGAACCAACCTTCAGCCTTTTCCGCCATTTTGTTTTCTTGACCTCAGCCGTAATCTCGTACCCAGATCTTCTCACTCACTTCGCCTTAGCCGCCATTTTGAATACATTTCCATCCTCGTTGGAAATTTTGGTCACGTGATTCTGCTGTGTGCCAGGGTCTTCTCCCGAGCCGCCGCCATATTGAAAAGCGAGAAGACCCTGGGGACGAGGTTGATTCTGTTAGTTAAAGAACATTATAGCAGCATTGTACAGCTCTCGACCCAATGGCTCAAAATCATTTACTCTTGAAGATACCTCCTTTGGCTGGAAAACAATCCAAAAGGTAGATAATGTAATTGGTAATTTGTTTTTTGTTGTTAAAAGCTGGGGAGAACAAAAAATTCATACCCTGGCTGCAATCAAACTTATGACCTTTGTCATGTTTTTCTGGTCATGTCTGACTTTTTCCAGAAACTGATGCCTAAATTTTCTCTGTCATTTATTATCATCAAATGATTAGGTTTTTAGAGACGAAATGGAAAGAGCAGAAAAAGGGAACAACCGAAAAGTGCCTGGATTGAAATATGCATTTGTATATAGAGACAACTGGACTCGCCTCAACGTGAGACCAGCAAAACTTATGCAGGTACTTGTTAATTTAGAACATAACGCAACATAATAGTTTATTCAGGAAGGAACAACAACATACAAGTTATAAACGCGTCTTCAAAGGGGAAATCAGGAGCAAACACCTGGGTCATATATGTCCATTCATGAACCTTGTTTCGCGGTAATAATCTTTTTGGCTGCGTTTGACTGCTTGTTACACATTACATTACAGCACATTATGTTGCAACTAATTACTAAGGTTTATTTTTATTATTTTAGCAAATATTTATGATAGCCACAATTAAAAACCTCACGGAGCAGTCACATGAACAAACAGCAAAATACCTGGAAGCCTGTAACAATATTTTTGAACAAGGATTGTTAAGTCGGTGAAGGATAAACAATCTTCAGAGCCCTGTCCTGGCTACTATCCGCAAAGGCATGGGGTTCTTTGAAGGGTGGTGTAATGCACATTCTCAGAAAGGTATTTATGCCAATAACTAAATATTTGGCATATCTTTTAAATTTACTGTCTGCTTGCACTTTTGGTAGCTAATGAATCTTAATTAATGACCCTTGTAAAGTCACCCCTGCAACACAGGACAGAGCATTTTAAGATACCAGTAAATAAGCACAAGCAATATCAGCTATAGGTTCACAAGTGTCAAACATAAGGCTTTTGAGCGCTCTGGTATTTAAATGAGAGGTCAGTTGCTTGCCACTTATTTGATTAAGTGACTATTTTATTTACCAGTGTACACTGACAACTCAAAGAAGTCAAGACAGAGAAAGTTTCTTGCTTGGCAGGTTAGTCACACTCAATGTATGCTGAGATTTATATTGTGCACAAGCATGAAGATATCTATATAAAAACTTCTTTGGTGAGGCATCTAATGTCGTCAAAATTTTAAATACGAGGACAAATAACAACACACATGAGGTCAATAAGTCAAAGTTATCTTAAGTAAGAAATTTATAACTACCTAAATTTCATTATTATTTCATATTCAGTCCCCTTGGTTTTCGTTTTTCTTTCACAGACATGGGACCATCTGCGCATTGTGGTCTATGGATTCCTTGCGTTTTGTGAGTGGTTCTTTACCAACGTCTCACCTGATGGGAAGTACTTCATGAGCCCACTGAGAATCAACGAAAGTGCGTTATAGTCTATCTTTAGTGTTTTAAAGCACACAAGTGGGGGTAAACTATCAGCTTTAAACTATGGGCCCTCGCTTGGTAGGTTTATTTACAGGAAAGGGCAGGTGGTGGTAAACCGAAACTCTGAGACAGGTTACCGGGACATAACTTTAAATTTAGATGGGGAATTTTTTGATAGCAGTGGTCATTTAATTACAGTTAAAGGAAACCGTATAAGTAATGATATGTGCCAGTTTAAATTTCCTGTGGTGATCCCGCAATCAACTATAGGGGGGAGGCAAGGTAGTAATGCTTGCACTTTGATAGCAGTACTGTTTGGGGTTTATTGTTTTAAAGAAAACCTGGATATTTCACTGCTTTGGGAAGAGCTGCCCCAGATTTGGGTTAACTAATTTTATTAATGCAATTTGTGAAGGGAATGTGCTGTATGATGAGTTATATGCTGACTCTGCAGCGTATTTAGATGTTGAGGATGTAGTTGATGCTGCTGGTACTGAGTGCTGCGTTCACTCCATTTCTCCGTTGTTTGGATTTACCCATGCAGAGCAGTATAGAGAGTTGATTGACTATGTGCACCAGTCATTAACCTAAGACAGATATGGTGTTATCATAGGATGTAATCGCTCTGTAGGTATTTACTTAAAACAGAATGGTATCTGTGCACTCATTGATAGCCATCAAGACATTGCAAGCAACAGTGGGGCAGTCATAACAATAGCAAGCTCTTCCAAATTTGCCATTCTTGAGTATGCCAGAATGCTAAAAGATGATTACTCAATTCAACAGTTAAAAGGCACATTAACGTGGATTGAGTATATATAAACTACTTGCACTTGTGCTTTCAATACCCCTCTCCATATCAGTAAACATCAGCCAAACATAAGAACGTTTAAGAGAATGTCTGCAATCGTCACTCAAGAAAAAAACTCTTGCATTTTAAACAACTGCCCCTCTAGCACAACTATAACAATTTATTGAATCGAGGCTATAGCGAGGAGATGTAAAGGGATAATGCAAGCAGTTGCTATAATTAACATGTTTTGTCCATACACAAGCAAGTCACTTAATAAACATGCCATTGGAATAATTTTCCTGCTTTTCTCGCTGTGCAGAAAAAAGGCAATGTAAATTAAATTATGAAAAAGGTGATGCATGTTCGCGATGTAAAACATAGGCACGCAAAGCGTGCGTGAGCTATTTTGTAGCTGTCAATGAGAGGTACGGAAATGGTTATTGAATGAACGTGCTTGTACCAAGGTACACTACTGTGATGTTGGTTATTTGAGTAGCGTTGAGCATTCGAAAAGTATTGGTTTTTAGACAGAGTTTACCTTATAAGTGGAGCTGTGTCCGATATTGTGCAACCTCGTTCCCAGGGCTTCTTACAGATTTGAGGGTGATCAAAGATCAATGTTTGAGTTTATATTAGTCCCGACATAGTCAATCGAACTTTCGGAAATCGAACTCAATCGAACTCAATCCGTGGATTGAGTTCGATTGATTCCAGCAATCGAACGAAATCGAACACCGAACTTTGTGTGAGTTCGATTTCCAAACCAATCGAATTGATCGAACAAATCGAACCGAATCGAACTCAATCCGTTGGATTATGTTCGATTGAGTTCGGCTACCGAACACAGTCCAATGGATTACGTTCGATTGTGTTCGGTGAATAAATTCGCTTGGACAAAGGTCACGTTATGTGGTATGACTGCCCGCTTGGTTACTGTACGCAAGCTCTAGTGAACCTACATAAAAGGCAAGCCCATCGAAAACACGTTTTTCTCGTCCTTGTTTAATGGCAATTCAATAACAAAAATAAACTGTCCACTGCAGTAAAAAGAACAGATTAGAACAAAGCTAACATTATTCCCGCGTTTTACCGTATTCTGGAACTAATGGACCGTTTTCATTGTAAGTTAACTTGCAATTGCAAAATGATGACAACTTGAAGTATTTCTTTCATGAAAAAGTAGACTTCAGCAAACTACTAACCGCGACACAGTTCACAGACCAGTTCACGTTGAAGGTGACCTAATTGTTCGCACTCATTTACTCGAAAAGCACGGCCTTTCTCGCCTATTTTCTTTAAAACTTTGAACTCTTTACCCTCCTCCACGTCAAAGTGGCACTCTTGGTAGCCTGTTACTACGCATTTAAAACTAACAACCCACAGCGCATCTGAAGCCATTTCTCCGGGAATTGTGTGGTTACGAAGTTCGGAAATCTAACGTTCGATTGCGTTCGATTGTCCAATTTTTTTTGTGTGAGTTCGATTTCGTTCGATTGCCGAATTCAATCGAACTCAATCCATCGATTGAGTTCGATTGAGTTCGATTGAGTTTGATTGAAATATAGTTCGATTGGGTTCGATTGACTATGCCGGGATTAGTGGTTTCGAATTCGTATGCGTCGTTGATCAATAGATGGTACGCTAATGCGTACAAGTGTGGCTTCAAATGACGACAAAACAAGAAGAAAGTGAGATAAAATCTGTAAAATATCTGACAACAGTGTGAATATGGGACAAACAAAATAATACAAAACAGCCCTTTCTGAAGCTCATTCTCAGATGTTTCTCGGCAGCTCAATGGATTGAAATTTAATTTTGCGGCTTTCTAATGGAAAGAATATTTTTCCATGGATCTAGTAGGAAGCGTAACTTGTCACAAAAATTAATTCTGTAATGTTTGAACCAGAAGAGAATAGCCGATCTTGAGAGTCACGTACGTCTTCTTCTTGCGTGACATCATGCTTGACGAACGTGGCAACTCCCGTATCCAGACAAATATGTAGGTAAGCTCTGTTTTATTTTCCACATTATATCACACGGACTTAGAGTAATAAGCGCGCCTTGTTAGAAAAGATCATGCCATTGTGTGTCTTGTGCAAGTCTTGCGTGACTAGTCACGTAGCAAACTGACAAAAAAGCCAGAAACATCGCACGTGCTGACATACCGTGTGGTTGACTGTGGCACTAATTTTTTCGGGATTCAAATTTTTATGACTTTCGCGGATTTTTCACGATCCGCAAAAAAAATTTCCCGCGGAAAAAAATAATTTCCGCAAAAATTTACTCCATTGTCGAAATTTATATACAAACATCGCCTTTTACATGTGATGTAATATTATGTTGGTGCCCATTTACTTAAACCGTCTCTTTCGTTCAAAAATAAAACGAAATTAGAAGCAAAACATTCAGAAATAAAGCAATGAAATTGCAGTCGGTACATTAGAAGTATTAAGCTGTTAAAAGCTTTAAAGAAAAGGATCGTCTGAAGGTACTTCATTGATTAACTGATTTAACATGTTATACATCTGCATGTTGTTCACCTGCATTCGATTGTTTATACTCAAAAAACGAGAATGTTATAATTCCAAATAGAAGGCGGCTTCCGGAAAATCGCAAAAATTAATTCCAAGAAGAATAAACAGTTTCTCCAATCGCAACGATTAGTCCTGCAAAACACACACAAAAAAATCACCATTCACAAAATTAAACTCCCGCAAAAATATTGGTGCCACACGGTAGTGGTCTCAGCTTCGCTGAAGCTACACAAAAATCAGTGGTTGTGTTTAGCGAATAAATTTTGTTTTGATGAGCGTTTTGATGTGAAAGTAAGATACAAAATTGGGTGAAAATAATATTAAGGGATGTTTTGTTATGTAGAGAGGTGGTAATGGGCAAAGGAATCGTTGGAATTTTAAATGAGCGAATTCGAGAATAATGGAGTGGTTGGCCTGTGTGGTAAACAACATGAATTTTATCAGGTGGAGTACACGTGATCAACTCAAGGCCAAATTGTGCTTTAATAGGTCCGGGGGGGGGGGATTTTATCGTAGGGCCAGGCAGTCATGTGATGATGTTTAGTGTGGGTCGTTTCACGTGTAAAGAACGTGTTATGTTGATTGAGCGTGAGATCAGATTACTGTTTTGTGTAAACAAGTGGTGTTTTGTCACGTACAAACATGTGATGAGACAAAGTTCAATGGCGAGTCACGAGACTTTCATGAGACTGTCATAAGTTCGTTTTCGGCGCTTTTTATTTTCGTGGCAGCTAGAGTTGAGTAAAACTTAAAAGGAAGCGGGGAATGAGTAAATTTGTGCGTTTTTCGTAATCTGAAAAATGATAACCGATGTTTGTGTCTATAAGACTGTGAAACGAATCTTGCGTAGAGCTGTTGCGTTTTTGTCTTCGTATTGGAGGTGATAATTGTTTTGATTTGATTTGATTTGATTGTCTGCTGATCTTTGTACAAACAATCCCGCTACCGCCACGCAGCCTAACCAGAAACCCATTTCTCTGATAAGTCACCTCTAACTTTGCGCTTAGCAAGTCGCACGTACGAGCAACGTTTATGCCACCCATACAATGTTTTTCCTTGTCGACCTTGTGCCTTTGACGGACCTAGTGATCGAGTGGCATGGGCATTAATTTTAAAACCTACCAAAAGGTGCGAACAATAATTCGTTTTAGTTCGAAATTCACGATTCTGCCCATTTTATACCTTCAAACTATTTGCCATCTATTTACCATCATTTACTATGGGACATCCCTGCAGAGAAGTCATGTTATTTCTCACACTCTAAAGTTGAACCATATAACTCAAAACGTAAGTTGTGCGCATGCGTACAGAGGTTTATTTACTAGAACTCGCTTCCGCTCACGTGTAAACCGGGTATGTGCTGACGATTCGTTTTCTAAGGAAGTCTACCACAAGGAAGCCAGCCATTTCCATTTGATATATAAATATCCAACATCAAGCGAATGAAATCAGGACACTTTCGTAGTGTCGCTTTAGTAGCAGAATTTTCCGTGCGTTCTCATCTGCATTTTTGTTCCGGCCCCGACAACTAGCCTTTCGGTAAAATTCGACAGTCGTCGGGAATGCCGAACATTGGCCACCCAAAAACCAACCAAAGAACCAACCTTCCCAGAAACTTGAGGCTGCACGCCGACTATGAGGCTATTTTGTAGACAAAATAGCTCAATAAGTGATATCCTGGGTTTATATCAGTCAGAGTAATTGAAATATCTGTATAGCTCGATCTAAACAAAGGTACATACGTGTAGAACTGACTTTATGCTAATTTGTGTAAACATAGAAGCTTCAGGAAGAAAAGTATTAAATATTGCAAAGACTCGTTTTTCGACTGCAGTCGTCTTGATTTGAATAAGCATTGAAATAATATCACGTTCCAGTAAGGGTGTAAACTTAACGTAGGGAATTAGGGATATGACCGAAATCCGGCGTGGGATTGGTGTAACTTTCAGTCTCATAATTGACAAACATTTGATATATCCTGAAAATTCCTTGTATTTTCAAATCTCTTTCACATTTCGCATTCACAAACTCGTTAATCCTAGTGTTCGCGAGCTTGGACACTAGTTCTTTGTAAATACCATCTACTACAGTTGTTTCCTTCGTCTAGATGTTTCAGAATTTGGGAAATGGCAGATTTGTCTTTCGTAACTAGACCCTGCAGAATTTGAAGCTCTTTTTCCATGATTGGTCTTCTTTGAGAGGACAATTTTATCGGCTTCTTTTTTGCAGCAAGGGTTTCTCGGCAAAGTTTGATCATTCTTTGTAGCGCCGTACCACAATACCGATATAAGGTATCGCCCGATTCCTCACTTAATTTACTTGAAGTTGCAGTGCCTTCAATGGTGGACTGTTCTTTCTGCGATCGAACATTTTCATGAATAATCGTATACACCAGCTCGTGGATTGTGCTCAGCACAGAATGAACGTCCTCATGAGAATATACGTTGTTGAATAGCAAACACCGCTCGATAATAATCCGTTCTTGTGCCTTTTTTCCTAGTTGGAAATTGGCTAGTATTTTCATCCATGCCACAGAAAACGCTGCTTTTCTCTCTTTTGGAATATTGGCACTGTAACATTATTTTGCCAATGTGGCAAATTTTCTACAAAAGCCAGTAATTAAAAGGCCGAAACTATCCTTTTGTTCTTCGCTTGTCAAGTGCAAGGCGAATTTCCGTCTCTCTACGAATGCTTTTAATCTTGATGACTTCAGCAGCCGTTCGCGTGCTTCACTTTCTACTTGCTTGGCTTCTTCGGCGGGGAAGATCCACGATGACAATTCCTCCATTTCGTGTGAACTTAGTCCCTTTGTTGCACTTTTATCAGTAGATGTCGCACTCTTTTTAGGCCGTTTCTTTCCCCGTCTATTGTCGCACGTGCTTCGCTGACTAGGGAATATTTTCCTCTTTCTGCCTCTTTGCGAACTATTTCCTGTGAGATCCGTAGCGCCACTGTCGCTTTCTTCACATGCACTTTCTGTGTCGCTTGATTCTAACGAGGAAAGCTCATCACTTATGTTTGATAATTCAAATTGACTATCGGAGAAAACTCCATTTCGCTCACCATTTTGGAATGAATGCGTAATTAAATAAACAAGCGAGATCAAATTTTTGATTGGTTGAAATATGGAGGCGGGGTGGGGGCGTGTGAGGCTCTGTAACATTATCGCCAGAAAACCCATTCTAAAAATAATCCAAGGTGTAAATACGCTGCGACGTAGGGTCAACGTGGGAGATAGAGGCTCCGGGGTAATAGGCTTCTGATTTTCAGAATCTCATGAAATATTTGTTTTCTTATCAAATCGCGATCTAACCAGCTCCAAGTATACAGGATATAAAGTACAAAATCGAGGTAAAATTAGTTTTTGTTGTCAAACTTCATTAACGGAAGTATGGTGCTCTGAATATGCCTCTCATCTTAGCCCGATTTTGGTAGGTTTTAAGACCAGCTCCGCCTAACTATCACCTAGGCCGGGAAATAGCCAAAAATGGAACGTTTTGCTCAACTTGACCAGAATGCTTAAAAGCATCGAGAAGAAAAAATCGCTTTTCAAAATCAATGATTGCCCGATCGAGCTTATACTAATATTTTTGTAACTAGTGCCCCAAGGGCATCATTCTAGTCAAGTTGAGTGAAATTTTCCATTTTTGGCTATTTCCCGGGCTAGGTGATAGTCAACCTCGTCTCCAGGGCCTTCTCCTCGTTCAAAATGGCAGTCGGAGAAACCCCAGGCCAAGGCTGCCAAAGTGGCTACAAAAGTTCGTCAGAATTTCAACACGCAAACACGATGAAATGTCTTCGATTTGTTTGAATAACGGTTTCTGATTGCAGAAAACAAACAGGGCCGCCAGATTCTGGAAACAACCTCAGAAAAAGCCATTTCATCATTTGTCCCGTGACAAAATACTCCACGATTCCTCGAGTATTTCAGCGGCCTTGGCCAGAAGGCCCCGGACGAGGTTGGGTGATAGTTACGCGGAGCTGGTCTTAAGCCTCTAATTTCCTTTGTTTTACGAACATTTTCCGCCATTATCTCAGCTAAAAAAACAAACAGATAAGGCGACAAAGGGCAACCTTGCCGAACTTCTCGCGTAAGTTTAAAATCAATTGCTCGCCCAAACACAACTTCCAATGCCTTGATAGAATACTTATATCCACTTTGAAAAGATAAGCCGAAGCCAAAATGCTGGAGAGTTCTTTGTATAAAAGGCCATTCTGGAGTATCAAAAGCTTTCTCAAAATCGAGAAAAAGCAGGAGCCCAGGAATATTTTTCGCTACAGTATATTTAATTACCCCGTCAGTTAACCGAATATTCTCTCCAGTGAATCTGTTGTTAATAAATCCGGTTCGATCGTGGGAGATGAGTTTCTGGAGAAATAGTTTAATACGATTTGCCAATGCTTTCGTTGCAATCTTGTAGTCACAATTTATTAACGTTAAAGGAAGCCAGTTTTTAATTAGATTAAGTTCCGCATCTCTTTTTGGGATACGTTTAACAATTCCCCATCTTTGTGATATCGGAAGTTTACCATTTTCGTGTCAGTAATTTAATGCATTAATCAAAATGTCTGCCAACTCGTCCCAAAATACCTTATAAAATTCACTGGGTAGAACCATCCGTTCCAGGGGTCTTATCAGGATCCATGTCTTGTGACGCCTTAACCCTATTGCTGATTTGCATGTGACGTCATAAAATTCTAAAATCAAAACTGGCTAAGCCTGCTGAGTTTTATCGCCAACAGGTGTAAGATGACATAAAAATATATCTTTTTACAAGTTTCCAGCTCGGTAGCGTCCTTCGTTTTCAAACTAGAGCATTTTGAATTTTCGAGTTCTCCGCCGTACGTGACATCAAGATGGCGCCGTGACAAAGCTGTCTTGTTTGAAAAAAAGGCCTCTCCTTAGGATTTTTAGCAGTTTGAACATTTCAAGTATTAGGTGAGGTGTCTACGTGAAAGTATACTAGCTCACGAGCGAAAAGTAATCGCTTTCATAGCGAAAGTGAATTCCAGGTGTTTTCTACACCAATTTGGCGTCTCCATTCTGAGCTCTATAAATTTGGATGGAACGGCTTGGCAAATAACTCAAGAACGCTGTACCGCATCTTTGACAGCATTTGAAATCCTTGGCTTCTTTTATTGAATGGTTTTGAATTTATTTTTGTATGGAGTGACAGTGCAACCTGGCAATTCAGACCGGGGGGGTGGGGGTGGGGGCAAAAGCCTGCCTCAACTTTGAAGTTATGTAATTTCGTAACCGTTTATGCTAGTACCACTTAACTTTGTGGCTTTGGCATGAGTGTCTTGTGTCCAACAAACTTGATGTTGCCATGGCAACCGCTTTGTGACAGCCATGTTTTTTAAAAAATCCCGATTCTCACTTTAATCGCTGCTATTTTGTTTTCTAATCGAATTTGTACTTTTGCGTTAACTGTAGCAACAGTTTATCATTTAGGACTAACTGCTCACTGAAAAAAGGAATTTAGTGCTATTTTGAGGAAAACGTGAAAGTTAAAACGTGAAAATCCAAGATGGCGGACTTAACTGGTAGCTATAAATTCACTATTCGCCAAAAATTTCAAGTGTATGACATTTTTAGCTAACTAAATAAACTGTTTACAATCAACTGGCTTCATTTTCTTGTTTATTAAATGAAGCAGATGAATTTAAGGAAATTCAAGATGGCAGATCCAAGACGGCGGATCCAAGATGGCGGACACCAAAATGAACTTTATCTGCAAAATTTCATGCGTTCCAAAAATATACATTCAGAAAACATATTATAGATGCCCTTTATACCAAAAAAAAGTATTTTTACTCCTTCAGGCACAGTATTTAGTAAAGTTATTGCTTTAGAGCTTCTAAGTGAAACATTGCGAAACAAATCATGTCATAATGACGTCATACACGTCACAGTGACATCAAAGTATCTGTAGTGGTTAGAATTAGCGCGTACACTATACTGTGCAAACTTGGTGGCCATAACGTAAGCGGTTTGAAAGTAACATAAGGGGCCGTCCCAGAAGGTCGAAAGAAGCCCGGTCTGAATAGGGTTAAGACACTCCGCTTTCTTTAGCGGGGCTTCACACGTAGCTTCTTCCACATCGTTAAAGGCTTTTGGACTTTCTTGCAATAGAAAAACATAACTTAAGAACTATATAAAATTCTATATAAAGATTCACATTCGTTTAGAATCTATTTATCTGTGTATATGAATTCGTTGTTGTTAACCTTAAGCTGAGATATCGTATTTTGTTTACGGTGTCGTTTTTTTCCAGATTGAGAAATTATTTGGTGTTTTTCTCCCCTTTATTATACCATCGGATTTTAGATCGTACCTTTAATTTGGTACTCAATAATTTTCTCTAATTTATAATCCCGTTTCCTAGCTTGAAGTTTCGTCCTGATCCTTTCCTTCTCAGAACCGTCAGCGTGTCCATCAATAATATGTTTTTCTAAAGCTGAAATCGATCTCTAATTCATGAACACGTTTCCTAGCTTGAAGCTTCGTCCAGATCCTTTCCTTCTCAGAACCGTCAGCGTGTCCATCAATAATATGTTTTTCTAAAGCTGAAATCAATCTTTCGATTTCTGCTTGTTCTTCTTCCATTTTACGTTTTTTGAAGGCGCCAAACCGCATAGAGTGCTCTCTAATATTCATTTTCACAATCTTTCACGGAAGATTAGGATCGATTTTCTCAACTTTCGTATATTCTTCTTTAGTTTGTTGTATAACAGATTTGATTAGAGCAACGTATTCTGTATCTTCCAAAAGGGACGTATTAAGTTTCCAAAATCCATGCCCTCTGTTATTAGAATGCAAGGAAACTTTTATAGTAATCATGGAATGAACTGCTTTGTACCCTTATGTAATCTCTGCATCAACAGTATTGCAAAAAGTGCTTTGGCTAGTTAGAAAAAAGTCACGTCTACAGTGAATTTCAGGCCTTCTTTGACGTCACGTAAGGGACTGTGGACTAATTACCTGGAGTGGGGGTTGGGAAACCAGAGCGGGGGGGGGGGGCGCATAGGGGAAAATCACAACTAGAGAAAGGGGGGCTGGATGTAAAAATTAATACATACAGGGGGGATTACTTTTTTCACTCTTTTTCACAAACTAGAAAAGTGGTGGAAAAGCTATTAGAGTTCAATACTTGCTTACACTGGAATTAAACTGGGAAAATACCAACTCCAGCATTACAACACAGGCACGCTTTATTTGTGTTGTTCAGAAATGGGGTATACCGCTGGCTAATTGACACGGAAGGCTCGTTAATTTACCTGTCGGCAAGCTTCGAGTTATTGTAGAGTTTGCTCCGATGAAAGGGCTGAGTATCTTCGGAATTATTGGACCCAGACGAATGAATAGGACTTGTGACTTTTGGGCGGCGATTCAGTGGATGTATTTCAAAAGAATTCAACAATGGAGCTTAATTATTGTCCCTCAAGTGCGTATCCTTTTGTTCTGTGAAGCGTGGTGATTGCGAAAAAAATGTCACCTCGCGTTTTCATCTCTTTCCACCGAAAATCGTTTCGCTTATAAGCGGCAAAGGTAATATCGGTTTATTATTGATATGCATTTTACAAGCTTGAAAATGAGCGTTTAAACGAAATTTTTGGTTCAGTGTTACCGGAGAACCGCTTTGTTTTGCCAATTACAACGCAATTTGCCGCCGCCAGTGCGAACGGCGGCGACATGTCTTCGGTCACGTTTGAATGAATTTTGCTCTCGTTTGCGAGGTGGAAGTCGATTTGTAAACGAAAAAAAATTATTTGAAGTGATTTGTTACCGACCGATCGCTAAGCTTTTCGTTGGATTAGTTTATTTAAGATTAACAATCAGATACTATTAAACGACAAAGAAATACATAAAAGTTTGTTTGGATTTGATTGACCGTGCGCTTGTCAAAACAACAGCCGATATATTCTTATGCAAATACAAACCATTGCGCGGGCTTATAAATAACAAAGTCCTTCGCGTGGCTACTCACTTATTCTCAACACTGTAAACACACGGTGAATCGACTACGAAAAACGGGCCGACTTCCAACAGCTAGCAATCGATCGACAGAGTGTTTTTATAAATAATCGAGCGGGCTTCCGGTTCCATGGCTTTATATTCATCAAAGACTCATCAAAGCGGTATGATTTTAACAAAGCGAGACGTCAAAAATCGTAGCTTAGATTCAAATGAACACTGGAATGAATAAAAGGAGCAAATTTATTGATGAAAATCATTCCAGAAACTAGAATGTTTGCGAGTGTTTTTGCGGTGTCTGACATTTGCAGACGCATTGCGTTAATGTCAATTTCTCAGCCTTTTCCGGCGCCTTTCCACGTGCATGATCGAACTGGCTGATTATTATCTTCCTATCTTCCATGCAGTAGGAAAGGAAGTCCTCTGTTGTATGTTAAAATAGTGCTACTTTATTGACACCAGGTTTCAATGAAACAGGGACCCTTGAACGTTGTAAAAGTTGCACTATGATGTCATTCAATGAAAAAGAAAGATGCCACTGTAGGATAGCCCACATGGTATTATTAAAGTTTAATTTAATAGCAATAAATTGAACTATGTAAACATATACAGTTTGATTATTTAGCAAAGTAAGCTTATAAGTTAGCCAAAGGAAGCCAAAGTAACTCAATCAGACAGGAACTCCTTAATCACATTTTCCGCTTCTCCAACAAAGCTTCTGGAGTTCAAATTAAGCGCGCTTTGTCTGTTGCAAATGTAAACAATGAAAGAGTTTCGTAATCAATTCCTTCAACTTGCTGAACGCCATAAATCAATGGATCATACTCGTTGTCAATTGGTGAGCCCCTCAAAGACAAAAATATCGAAGAGGCTCTCTTCCTTCTAGCCTCTGCAGCATGAATCTTGCGCCTATTGGCTTTGGCACTGCTTTTTTTCTCTTCCTAGATTCTGAAGATTTTGCTGTAGACAATATTGAGAAAGTGGCAGAAAATTTTGTCATCACTCTCTACATATCTTGAACAAATTTATCAACGTTCTTCTCAGTTCTTGTAGTTATAAAGTGAAGAGTGTCTGTATTATATTTGTGAAGGCACGTTAGCCCTGTTTGCAGTTTGCCAGTTGTTTTCTTGATAGGCTATTGTCATGCTCAGGAGTTTTATTTTTCAATGTTTCTACCCGTTGTCTTAACTTATTTGCCTCCCTCTTGCATCTGAATATATTTCTATTGTCAGTTCTGCGTGTAAAAGTTATGTAGAGCACCTTGAGTTCTTGGATGCAAAGGCAAAAAAAAAGTAAGAGAAAGGAACACTCTATCGTCTAATATTTCTTGGAAAAATGAAAAAGATGTGGAAGCGTTCACGAACAACCAGCTGAAAACGTATTTGAAACGAAATGGTCTCAAGATAAGCGGAGGCAAGGCTGATTTATCTAAACAAGTTGTCAGCCACGCACATGGAAATGCTCCCAGAGATGTTCTGGAAGATGAAAAATTTAATAACTCGTGTGAAGACTACACAACTTCAGAATCAAAGTCAAGTGTTTAGGTATAAGGGAACCAATGGGGGAAGGAAGCAGGGGAGGGGATTTGACCTTTATATTACCAGTAGGTGAGGGGGGGTGTTAAGTTAATTATTGCTTAGTGAGAGGGGGGTGCAACTTCATTTTGAGCCATATTTTTCCCATTTCCCAACCCCCCTCCAGGTAATTATTGCACAGTCCCTAAACTTGAGGAGGTCAGGGTGCAAGACTCTCCAGGCATCTATAAAATCCGAACTTTTACTCAAGTCTGTGACAACCTCCAACGATTTCTTATGGGTTCTGGCAAGGCCGCCGTTTTTGTCTTTTTCAACATCGATCACAAGATTAAAATCACCGCCTATTACGATTCCGTCGCATTTGAAGTAAAAAAAAAAATGACAAAAGGCATCCACGAAAAAATTTGGGTCATCTTCATTAGCTAGGTGCCTATATATTTGCCAAGGTAAAGTGCTTTCTGTTTTTTTTCAGGTCGCAAATTATGAAGCGTCCTCCGTGATCGGAGTAACTTTTCTGGATTTGAAAATTAAAGTTATTATTAAATAGCATAGCTGCACCTGCTTTTTTGCTTGGATAACAGCTGAACAATGCTTAATAGCCCCATTCAGTTTTCCAATCATGTTGATTGTTTTCTGCGCAGTGCGTCTCTTGAAGAAAGTATATTGACAGTTTTTTTGATCGCATCCAGTTAAAAGTTTCCCGCCGCTTAGAAAAGTCCCCGAGACCTCTCACATTCATAGACCCTAATTTAAGATTCAGTTTTCATAGCCTCACGTAAAAGCCCGTGAAATTGGCCACCTTCTCCCCAGCAGCACTCCTGTTCTAAGTTGCAAGACTAGTTTGTGAAAAGATATAAGTTAAATTCTAGTACAATGGTGTACCGTAAAAAGAAGAAAATTGAAAGGAAATTGCTACGAAACAAAAAGTGCACATATCTCGGAAACGTGTTAAGCAGCCTTGATGGATAGGAAAACAAAAGCTTACCAAGTTTGGCGCTCACACCGCAAAAAAAAAACAAGAATAATAACTCGAAATAAATTAACATACTAACACAGACACAGAATAAAAAGAAATCTACAGAAACCAGTAATGCCTTCTTACTAAATATCCCCCAAAACTTGTTTGGGCGTTTTCACACTTGGAAAGAACCGGATCTATTATTAGTGCTCCACCGTTAATTGGCAAGAAGGTCATTATATGCGATCTAATGGACAAAGGGCAATTTTAAATGTTTTTGTTAGAAAAGGAAAATTAGCATAATTACCGTCAGAAGAAAAAAATTCAGTATGGTAAAGGCGCTTTTCGATGAACAAATTTATCTTTTACATAAAGCTTATCAGGGTGCCTTTTGCTGGAATAGGCTGCTAGTCCTCTTTTTTAACTTCCTTGAGTTTATCTACCTGTGGCTTCCTCAAATCATGCAGTTCTTTGGGCATATCTTTGGATGAACAAATTTACCGTTTACATAAAGCTTATCAGGTTACCTTTTGCTGAAATAGGCTGTCAGTCTTCTTTTTTTAGCTTCCTTGAGTTTATCTAGCTGTGGCTTCCTCAAATCGTACAGTTCTTTGGGCATATCTTCGAAAACGCTGTAATCCTTATCCCTCAAAGACATCCTGGCTTGGTTTAGAAGTTCTTCGCGATCGTGATATCTCAGAAATCTTGCAACGATGGGTCTCCATTCGTTGGTTTTTGGCTTACCAAGTCGATGTACTCTCTAAAATTCGAACTTGTGGCGTGCGTTTCGAATTTGAAACTTCTGCTCCATAAAGGTGAATCGCACCTCTTTGGTATTTTCTACCTCCTGTCGACTCCCAACTTAATCATCATCCCGAGACCGTGAGTTGGGGGTATTCCTCCCTGATGCCAACGACCAACAGATTCCCCCCTTCGGGTGTAGTGCTCCTGGTACAGCACCTTGAGATTTTTGTTCTCGAAATGGGCAGCTTTGACACCCCTTCTCAGAGCGGCGATATCTTCACCATTGAAAGTGACACTGGCTTCGATCTCCTCCACTGTTTTATCCACTTTCTTATTAATTAGTCGTGAAAGTGCAAGCGAATGCAACGGTTGACGGGGGTTGACTTTAAAAGAATCGGGCGCGGGGATGGGGTTGCATTGTTTTTCAGTTCCACTTTATATGAGGAGTTGGTCTGTAGAACAGGAGGTCTGCATTTGAACTAACGATGATTTTCCTGTTATTTACCTGACAATGTTATTTAATCTCTCCAAGCATAGTGATGGTTGATCAGTTTCCGTCATTTCGATCAGCCTTTTTAGGTTATCGTTGTTAGTCGCTGGTAGTCTAGAGAAATAACCGTCAACGAGGTAAGTTATTCCTTCGATCGTTTCTTTAGATAAGGTAAACGCTTGCGTCCGCTCGCTCGCAATCTCTCCTTTCATAGATAATCGAGCAAAAAAAACACAGCAGCAGCGAGCGCCAAAATCGCCTGCCGCGTGGAAACGTGGGCCGCGCGTGATGAGCTGCCGCTGTAAGTGCACGCCACGTTTATATTTATTTTTAAAGTAAAGTAGCTCTTTCACAAATGTGGTTTTCAAAGAGGTCCTTAACGAAGTAAATAAACTAAACATCTATGAACTCTTTCGTAAGAAAATAAACAAGTACACTCTGTAGTAAAAATAACATAATTGAGTTGACACGCGCATTTGAATACCTTTTCTCGTTCACCCAGGTTGGAGTCCTTGGCATCATCGTATGCCTGAGCGCTTCTGGGATATGCAACACAATAAACATTTTGAGACAAAATTTTTAAGAGAAATGTTATTTATCTTTTCCTGGTTTACCCAGGTTGAAGTCCATGGCATCAACGTATGCCTGAGCGCTTCTGGGATATGCAACATAATAAACATTTTGAGACAAAATTTAAGAGAAATGCTGTATATCTTTTCCTGGTCCACCCAAGTTGGAGTCCATGGCATCACCGTATGCCTGAGCGCTTCTGGGTTATCCAACATAGCAAACATTTTAAGACAGAATTTTAGACAAATGTTGATATCTTTTCCTGGTCCACCCAGGTTGGAGTCCTTGGCATCACCGTATGCCTGAGCGCTTCTGGGATATGCAACATAACAAACATTTTGAGAGAGAATTTTAGACAAATGTCGTACATCCTTTCTGGTTTACCTAAGTTGGAGTCCTGACATCACCGTATGCCTTGAGGCACTTCCGGGATAAAAGTCACACATTCTCCGTACTTTTTCTGAAGAATCGCCCTCCAATTTAATGGGAAAAAAAGTGATTCTTGTCTTATTATCAATAACCCCCCTCCCCCAAATACAATCCTACTTCAAAGATAAGCCCCTGAAAAAAAGGTTTGGAATTATTGCCTCATTTTATTATCGCACGCAAAGCCTGTGTATTTCACGCCCGCCTGCTTAATGGTCACTTTGTTTTCTTTTGACTAAATATTTCCTTTTTCTGATGCTTGTGCCTATTCTCAGTGCACCAAAAGAACCCCCAAACACTTCAGTTAGTCAGGAGCCCTGCGCTGTCAAATGTTGTCCGTATTTCGCAAGTTGGGACCAGGATGAAATTGGAGGTGCTTATAATTATTCCGGTGCGACTTTCGAACCAGTGTGAGTTTATTTTGGTTCGCTCTGTATTTATTTTACATGATACCGGAAAGTACACAAGAAGACATAGCACAAAGGACACGCGAGAGATACGAGCGAGCGCGAAAATCGCCTGGGGCGTGAAAACGTGATGCGCGCGTTATGAGCATCTTCACGGCGTTCGACATGTCAGGGTGTTCTTTTTGCCTGACTATTCTTGAGTGAAAAGAGACTGCTCGTAGTCTAGATACTGGTCCAGAATCCTATGTCGGTAAAATTTAGTCTTTGTCTTACTATTTCATGGCAGAAGGAGCTCATCGTCGCAAAAACGGAATATGTAAACGCGGTATAAATCTCCTACCGGAAAAGGATAATATTAGCTCGTCTGGAAGAAATTAAAGCGGCTGATAATTTCACGTAGTATTTCAGCGTCAATATCCTTGTTTCAGGCTTTTCCGATCGAGTGAAGCGGGATGAAATTTTTAATTATTTTGCAGTATAACTAACGCCAGGACAGTGTGCTTGAGTAGAGTATATTTTTTTTCGATTTGCCGATGGAGATCCGTCGCGTGGTCAACAGCCTAAATTTTTCTTCTTCAAGGCTATACGTTTTTAAGCGATTTCCTGCCACACCGCAATTAAAACCTGTTTATGTATCTCTCAAACGCCGTGAATAACATTAGAATCAATTAAAACAAGCAAGAAAGAATTTCACGCTTAAAGATTATAACACATTCACGCGAAAATTAACGCCTAAGTGGAACAGAAACGATCATCAAAACTGATTTAATTACATTGGAATGCTAGTAAGTTACTGGGCTTCACGCAGAGATACATGTCTTAAAGACACGTATCTCTGCGGGATCCCAAGGTAATTTTTGGTTGCTAAGAGCGTTTTGGAGAAAACTTTTCAAATATACCGAACCGAATAATCACCTGAATTTTCTTTTCCACGATCGAATGTTTTGTCACGCAAGATCGAGAGAAAATATGGCGAGACCAGTAAATTTGCATGGAAAACCGCTTGTCAGATGTACTATTTTCGGATCCTTTCCCAAAAAAACGCTCGTATCATGAATCTCAAAAATCCGGATTTAGATTTGATCTGAAGAATCCACTCGGAGTGTGGATTTTTTGGATTCGTGATCCGTGTTTGAATTAAGACAGTACTAAATCGACTGATTGTAAGTGCCAGGGAAAAAGTGATGGCATAAGTGAACGATTCAACGTTCTTCTATGTCTCGTTTCAGAACTTACCTGACCACACCTGTATAAATTAAGCGGAAGTGGAACCTTTTGCTTTAAAAGGATCACACACCGTTCAAGCCAGTTACCTGTATGCTTATGATAGGAATTGCAGGTTCTTAGTTTTCTGAAAACTAGATTTGAACAGACTTCAAAAAAAATGTAAGAAGACGTCACTAGACCCAAAAGGCTCCGTATAAGAAAACAATGCATGCTGTACACCTACATCAGCGATATTTGTTGTTACATTTCTTAACGTTGTCTGCAAAGCATCAACTTCAAATGGATACGAAATGAATCGGTTACTGTGAATGCAAACCAGGATTTATTGATTTCTAACCGTTGTTTTCAGAGCAGTCCACAAGAAAACGAATCAGTCTATCCCAGTACAATGTTTTGATTCCTATGACCAGACCAACCAATTGGTAGGGGAAAAAAGAAAAACTTTAGTCATTGCCTGCACCCTTTCCTCGTAAGTTTTAATATTCTTTAAATGCACCTTCAAGTGACTCGGACGTCTAAGTCTCCCTGATAACAAGGTCTTGGAACCCCTTTAAGAGTGATAGTGGCTCGTTGCAAAAAAACAGTTTATGGGGACTTTGTAATTAAGGTTCGCTTGGAATTACTTTTTTATTACTGTTTTTTTTCTCTTTTGTTTAACTGATCAACCCACTGATCAACCCACTTTCGCGAGGAAGAGGTGAGGGAATGCAAATATTATTTAAGGGGAAACCTTTTCTTATTGGGGGGAACTGAGGGTCCAAACCTCCCACTTCTCATAGCCTTCAACCCCGGCTCCGTCCTTATTTTGTTGGCTCATGCTCTTTGCTTTTTTCGTTTGCAAAATTCATACCTCGGCCAAACAACATCATTCAACAATCTTAGCCATACCATTGTTGTGCGATGTTGAACAAGATGGCCAAACGAATTCAATACTTTTGTTCACACCTGAGAACATAAGAAAAAAAGGTGAATCAAAATTATTGAACTTCACTAAACAGGGTGGCACTCCTGAGAACAAAAGAAAAGGCGGTAATATTGTGAAACATCATCAAGCAGGGCGGCCAAACGTGTTAAATTCAACAGTGTTGATCGGTGTTGAATGGAACATTGAACCTAACCTATAACATAAATTAAAACATCGTTCTAGAAGTTCTGATAATTTCTATTGCCCTGGGGTGCTTTGTTTTGTTACGCGAAGCTTCGAGATTTACCCTAGGTTTTGAGCTCCAAAAATTCTGAGCGAATTCAGTTATTATCGATTTTCTTAAACGTAGATCGATATTCAGCCAAACGAACTATGCAGTGATTTGTTTGCCATTAAGGTCTACCTAACGTAGGAATGTGAGCGGAATTGATTTTTGAGCTGTTGCCACCAAATGTTTGACCGTTTATAACAATCGCTCTTAAGCACAATTATATTAAGTACTTATATCATATACACAATGAATTAGCGATCCGAAGTCTTCTTATGCTAAATGTTAGAACAAAAAATCGAGAGACAAATTGTAAGTCTATATATTTTATCCTTTAATAAAATTTTAAGTTTTTTTTTCTCTCACAACTCGCCTCGAATGCTAAAAACACACAAAGAATGTATTTATTTGCTACTTAGAGCGTGCGCATGCAGCTTCCAGCCTAATTATAGTTACAAAGTTATACAAACCATCCATGGCTTCTGCTGCTGTTGTTGTTGTTATGGTTAAACTGTCTTGCCAAAACAGTTCAAAAGCTTCTGCAAAGAAAAGCACAAAACTAGTTATTTGCTGTTTTTTCTAGTAAACCGATCTTCGCAAGAGGATGTTGGATTCCAAGTTTGTCATAGCAAAACATAATAAAACATTGCGAGCAGTCAAGATGCACAGCTTTTCAGTCGACATACATCAATTGCAGCGGGAAGTGTTTCGAACAAGAGCGCGAGAAGTATATACTAGTTATAGCATTCAAATTAAAAATTCGAGTCAACGGTTAAAATACTTGATATGCCATGATGTAACTAGCTAAAATAAGACGAATGTTTACAGCTTGGAAAAAGGCTATAGGAAAATATAAAAGTGGATTATCTAAATTGTACGAGACTATTAATGGTAGGTTTGAGTCTTACAATACAATAATTTTCCCGAGCTCTTCTGATGTCTTGATTAGGATTTTTAACTTTTCAATAAAAGTTAATTTAAAATATTTAATTCCACAGTTTTTAAAGCGTCTGACAGTTGGAATATTTTAATGGTTAGCGTTCATGTCACAACGGTGTTGGTTTACCCGGTGGTGAATGGGATTTTCTGTTTCGCTAATAGAGCGCTTTTCAAATGAGTGTCGTAAAACCAAAACCAAAGTAATTACCGCAAGCCAATCACAACAAACACAAATTACCCAATGAACCAATCAGAACTCAAAGCAAGTACATGTAACCGGCGTCAAGCGCGGGAAAACGCGTGAGAGCGCAAGCAAGTCGCGACTGATTGGTTTGAGTTTACTCCTGATTGGTCGAGAAAGTGGCGCGAAAGGTTTTAACCAATCACAGAGCGAAGTAAAGCAAAACCAAAGCAAAACACGAATTACTTTCGACACAATTGAAAACCGCTCTATACTGATTACTCAATTAATCTTAGTCAGACTAAGAAAGTAATCAAGACCTCCGTTCGCTTGAGAAGGTGGGCTGCAAAGTGCCAAATCTCACCCAAAATCCGACTCTTTCGAGTTAAAACTTATCTTTCTTAGGACAAAAAGCCTGAAACAGAGTGAAACAGCGTTTTCAATCGGTAATACATCGAGTTCCTTCATTTTTTAGTGTTTAAAATGATCAAACAAATGGAGTCTGCTATAATTTATTCAAATATCTGGTAAAAAAATGTTTTTAAACTCTCATCCGGTAATGACCCAAACAGACACTTTGAAAGGATCAAGGCCATAACATAACTTTCCTCTACTGGCAAGAACAAAAGCAAATCGAAAAACTATTTGTCTGCTCGCCATTCCAGTTGAATCGGCGACTTTGACCCCGGCCCTGCCTTTCACAAAAATTGTTCTATATATTTGGCCAGGTAAAAATTCTAGTCCGATTTTTCTCTGTCCGCTAAAAAAGATCCCTAAGACCAACATTCCAAGGTACTTGGTACTACTCCGAGAAGAAATGTAATGTTACTTACGGTGACTTTTTAATTAAGGAGTTCGCAACGGTTTTTTTGGGCATTTGGGTGGATCTTTTGAAATCAAAATTTTGCATGGAAAACAAACGTCGATTTGCCTGATACCACACCACTTAGATTCTAAAAGAGGGAGAAAGGTCGTTGTTTATCAGACATATTTTTCTACTCGCGATTTGGTATGCACTTTTATCATGATCGCTCAAAATGCTCTTAGCATTTGTGGATTGTGAAGATGAAAGTCTTCTTACATATTGCCCCCTAAAATACCGTACATTAAAGTTGTGCAGTTATACTCCAAAAGATGCAAAATAACAAGGGAAAACATAATGAAAAACACAATGCAGACCGGCAGGAAAGAGTAAATTTGCCCTTCTTCTCTAAAAAGACCACTTCTGCACGACTCTCATCGACAGGAGTTCTTCTTGCAACATCCTTTGGGAAGCTTAGAAATTAAATAAGAAAGAACTTATAAAGAACGTTAGCTAACGTTTTTTTCAGTTATTCATTTATTTATTTATTTATTATCATTATTATTATTATTATTATTATTATTATTTCTTTTTACATATATAGACACTGTGTGGAGGACATAGTTGAGGCAGCCTTGTCTCTCCTTTACCGTTCTTTGCCCTTTGACTCCAAATCTTTCCCATGCACTATTGCTCGAATGCTTGCAGTGACTAGAAACACTGAGAATCTACTTTTTACTGCCTTCACATGCAACTGTTCTGATCATGATGTCAAAGTGGCCTTCAAGGACATAAATAGTCCGGCAATGAACTGAAAATATCTCCTTTAATGGACAGAGTTTCACACAATAATTTTCAAAGAGTTATTTTAACTCCAAAAGTGGAGTTAGAATTTTAGGTTAAAAATAACCCCTTTTTGGGGGTTATTTTAACTCCTTCATTTAACTCCAATTTTGGGGTCATAATAACTCCAGTGAGGGAGTCAATTTAACTCTATAAAAGAAGTTATTTAAACTCCATATGGGAGTTACTATAACTCCAAAAGTGGAGTAAAAACTTTAGGTTAAAAATAACTCCTTTTTTGGGTCATTTGAACTCCCAAATTTAACTCCAAGTTCGGGGTTATAATAGCTCCAACGAGGGAGTCACTTTAACTCTACTCCATCAAAGACTAGGGTTATTTTAACTATGCTCCATCAAAGACTAGTATTTTAACTCCATAATCAGAGTTGTAGTTACTCTGAAATCTGAGTAGAATTAACTCCGTTACATTCACCCTATTAGTTTTTTAGATAAAAAGCAACATCACACACATTGACTGTCACTATAAAAGGTACGACATTTTTAATTTAATCTTACAGTATTTCATTTTCTTGTATGAAAAATAGTTTCTTACAGAATTTGAATTAACAGTAACATTAATGTAAATTTTATAAGATACTATAATCATATAATTATATAATTATATAAAATGAAAATAAAGCATGTACAAGTATGTATAAATAAAACGTGATTTCAAAATATATATTCAAAATTCTCTTAAAACTTTTGCTGTATTTTATATTTCCAAAAAATCTCATAAATGTAGTTGCTCTTCAATATGACTACCTCCATCGGTGTGCATCCATGGAGCATAAAAAGAACTTTATAATTAAGGCTGAGTCGTTTTGTGAAATATCCTTTAGAAAGAATGATGTCCTATAGAACCTCTGATTATTCAATCTACAGTATCAAATTTGGACCGAAAAACCGGAAGAACTCTAGTAAAGCCCTAATGAACAATCTTCTCAGGTAAGAAAGTCAAAACTTTATGAATTCGAATTTGAAGAAAGTTGGAATTCAAATGACAATATAGGAAAATTCAACAACTCTATCTTTTGTTTAAATTTATAACTGGCTTAAAATTCAATTTTCTTAAATTATTATCTGGAACAGGAACATCTATACCGGTATACACCTAATTGCAATAATGTTGTCCTAGAACAATGAAAAAAAGAGAACAGAACGAAGCCAAATAGGAATTCATTAGCCATGGAAATTACATTGTCAGATATGTATCAATTGAGTTGATAAGACAACAGTATTGCAATTAGATTACAAAACGAAAATGAAAATAAAGAAATTACAAGTGATTTACAATTAAAACATGATTTTAAAATATATATTAACAATTCTCTTAATTTATTCTGTATTTTATATTTCGAGAAAACCTCAAAAATTAATGTGATTGTTCCTCAATATCACTACCTTCAGCGGCATGTATGCAGGCATGTATGGAGCATAAAGAACTTTATAAGTAAGGCTGCAACAAACAGGATACAATAATTTTTAAAATGTGCCTTCAGAAACACCAATGTGCTATATCACCTCCAATTATTAATCTGCAGAAACGCATGGTTAAAGATTTCATTTTTGCCCCTTGTGATATAAACAAATATCAGCTACAGTGGGTACTAATCACATGATCACCCATGTAAATTTTGGCAAATTCAATTAAAATTAAAATTAATTGAACTAAATTTTGACTTGAATAACACTGGACAGGAGCCAAATGATGAACAATCTTCCCAGGTAAAAAAGTCAAAATTTTATGAATTCAAATTTGAAGAAAGTTGGAATTGAAATGAGAATAAAGCAAAATTCAGTGCATGTTTGTTCGAACACAGCTCTATCTTTTCTTTAAAATTATAACCATAAGTCTGTGAAGTATGATCATCTGGGGAGTGTACTCCTGAGAAGGACTGTTTTTGGTGACATTGACTGACATTGACAACATCAGAGCCAGCTGGCTTGACCCTGATGATGAATTCTGCTCAGATTGTCGAAACATCAGTCAATGTCACCACAAACATTCCTTCTTGGGACTACACTTACCCGGACGATCATACTTCACCAACTTATGATATGACTCATGGGTCCAAACCTTTTACAAAATTGCAACCGGCTTAGATTTTAATTTTTATTCAAGGGCCACCCTCACCCAAATGGCCTTGTGCAGCGCAGTTGCTGTTTATGAATTTTGTGTAACATGAAATAATTGTTTCTGAGCAGGTTTTCTTTAAATATCCGTTTCCTCCAGAGTCATCTTGTTGAAAATCGTACACAAGCATGCAGGAATTTATTCTTCAATTATCAAGCTGTTGTTTCTTGGAACTATTTTGTGACTGTGCTGGCCAAACATATTTTTTTCCCTCCTACTTTGTCCAATATGTTTCCTGCCAAAGATACCTCACAGTCGAAGGTGCTGTACGGTATTCGTCTCAGAGGAGCTTGTGTTATGAAGCAAAGAAAACCCAGAGTTTTCATGAATCTCTTGTAGTGATCTGATTGTATTGGATGTGGGACTTTCGCAAGCAAGTTTGATTTGTACGATTCAATTTTATTTGCGAGGTGTAAACAGAACGGCTCGCGACTGTGTAATAAATGAATGGTTTTGCAGAACTGTTTTCTTTTTCATCCTCTGTGTCTATCGCCATACGATTGAATTCAATAATGGTTTTCTTAGTTAGCCATAGGTTCAGGTAGATTAGATCGAAGATTAGTACACACGTATGGCTGGCTTTCAAAGGTTACAATTGTAATGCAGGAGTCACTGGACAAGTGCTATTTTGCGAGCGATAATCAACGAGTTGCTATCGAGCTGTATACGCTGTTTACATGTTTTCCTCTTCAGACCAACCTCTATAATGACTTGGAAAGACCTTCAAAATCACTGTAACTTTTATAAGACAATAAGATTGCAATTTGCAAACACAAACCATCGAATGTCTAAGTAAATGTTAGTCGCTTGCTGGCACTTAGAGCTGTAGAAATGCAAACATAAACTGAGTTCTCGCTTTCTGTGTCATTCAATAATCAATCAATAAACTTTATTTACCCTCGAATTTACAGTGTAGCACTCAAGTGCTAATATCTTCGAGCCAACTACATTAATAAATAATTATAATAAAAAGTTAATTCTATATAACAAATAAGATAACTAACTACCTAGACAACTAACTTGCAAATTATCATGACGTAGAAAGGTTTGCAGTTCCTGCCCTTTTAAGTAAATTATTGTTCCCCGTAGATATCAGTCGTCGAAAAGAAGTAAATCAGAAATAGTGCGGTAATGGTCAGGAAGAGAATTCCAAGATGTTGCTGCCAAGTAACTAAAGGAATTGAGACCATAAGAAGTGGTCAATGGTTTGGGTAAACAGAGCATATTATGTCATTGAAACTTTCACGTGGCGAACTACAGATAATTCCAACGTTTTGGGGAGTAAATGCCTTTGATGGAAGCCAAAAGACTTGTAAATTGAGGTCGTAGATTGGTGCAAATCGCTACGCGTTTGCTCAGTGTTTCGATTTGTTTTAAATATATGTGACGATTTTCTCACTCACAGAAATATTCTGGCAACCACTCAGATCGCGAGAAGGACAATAAAACCATTTGAAAACAATAACAAACGGTCGCAAGGCCATTTGGGTGAAGGTGGGCCTTCAAGTATAAGGACTGGTAAAATTGTTCATCATATTACCAACACAGCTCTCATGAATTGACACCCACCAAAAGTCAAAGTTGGCTTCTTGAACTTGCACCTACACGTATGAACGCAATTCCTAAATGACCACCACAGCCAATTAATAAATAAAATGAAAGAATTTTAGTCCAACATGGTATCATCTATTTTCTCAAATGCTTGACATCTGCAGAGAAGCAGGCCCTTGGATATGGTCAACAACAACATAGTTTCCAACAGCCTATAAAACGTTGTTACAAAAACACAATGATATCATTCATATGTTTTCTTGCAATGTAAATTAGTTTTGATAGACAACAGGGCATCGAATAAAAAAAGGCTAAAACATGGAGGTCATTTAAGATTGTTTACCTTCCAATAATATCTTTCAAACAAAAGAATACATGTATTTCCACTACAGAATTGTTGAACTCTTTACATTTAAATGCTACAGTTTTCAATGGCAATCCCCAGACTTTATATAGCTAACAATTATTGCAACTAAGCAGTGTCAAAAGAACTGAACACGAAGATGCAGGCATACAGCTTTACAGCTATTAAACCGTTTGTACTCACCTTAAGCTTCCTAGCTAGTAACTTCTCCTTTGAATGACAAACTGGAAGGGAGGGTTTTAGGTTGAGAGTAAATTGAAGTTCCAAGCTTAAGCCTATCACAGGAAAAAATATGAAGATTCCAAGTTGGTTCAACATTGGTAATTATCATCAGAAAATAATATCCCATTAATGAGAAATCATTGGTAAATTAACAAAAGTTGGTATCTGTTTAGAGGTAGTTGGTAGATTATTGGTAAATTTAAGGAAAATAATCCAATACTGGAAATTGATTGGTTCATTATTGGTAAACCTTGCTATTATATATACCAAGAAATACCAACATTGGACTTAAATTGGCATACTATTGATACTGTTGTCATACCCAATACCAAGAAATACCAATATTGGACTTCAATTGGCAAACTATTGGTAAATTTGTCACACCATATACCTAGACATACCAACATTGGTCTTCGATTGGCAAACTGTTGGCAAATGTTGTTACACCAAATGCCAAATACCAATATTGGACTTAAATTGGCAAACTATTGGTAAATGTTGTTACTCCAAATACTAAGAAATACCAACATTGGACTTTAAGTGGCAAACTCTTGGTAAGTGTTGTTACGCCAAATACCAAGAAATACCTACATTGGACTTAAATAGGCAAACTATTGGCAAATGTTGTCACACCAAATACCATGTTAACCAACCATTGTTTTTTAATTGATTAATTACTGGCAACACTGGTCTTTGAATGGAGAAGTACTTGGAAATTGTACCACTTATAACTCCACAAAAACAACAACATAAAGTTAAATCCTGTCACTTTACATCTCTAGATAAATAAACATATTTGGCACTTGACAGGTTGATAATGTACTTAATCACTTGTGATTTCAATACACTCATACATGTAAATGAATGTCAATGTCTAATTCACAGTACCCTACAACACTAGCATTGAACTTATCACAGTATGATAACTTGGGAACCTCAAGTCCTATTTCGCTGAATAAGGGTCAATGCAGGCTCTGAAAATGCTTTATGCAAAGACAGACTATCCTCTTTTTGAGTGGTGTGTCATGCTTTCGAGATCTTGAAATAAACCACAGACTTAGGCACCGTTTACACAGATGCAGTTTCATTTTTAACTGCCTCACTTTCGATGTGGTTACACGTTTTGTTTACATGGCGCCAATTGACACCATTACTGAGACCGCGTCATTTTGAAAACACTGTCAAAAGTGGAGCATTTTCAAAACAATAGTTTCATCTATCATGTAAATGTTGAAACCGCACTGATTTGAAAACACTGGGTTATTTCGCTCGAAAAATGATCAACATTTTGCTATAGTTTTCTTTGCACAGACTTCAAACCCAACTTTTTTGCTGCACTCATGCAACAAACTAAAAATGTCAACTTAGACAATACAGCAATTATCATTTCCCTTCAATTTGAAGTCTCTTATCCTGTTTGACGATTGTTTTGTTTGTACACCTCGAAAATGCTGTTACGCGATTGCATGTTGTTGGTTAGACGATGTCAGTAAGTGAAAAAATTACTAGCTTTGAGAACACAGTAAATGAAAGGTTTCAAAAATGTAGTTTAAGGCTACTGCCATCTTGTTTTGTTTGTCAACAACAGCAGTGGGTTCCGTATAAACACTTCGAACCCGTATCATTATCAATATGGTCATGAAACCATGTCAATTGGAAACCACGTCCGTGTAAACAGTGCCTTGTTTACTACGCTAGTTGAGATTTGGTGCACTGGTCCACTCTTTGTATTTCTGACATTTCTCTTTGCCAATGCTCTTGTTTAGCACTCTCACAATACCTTAACATCACACCTGGTGTTTTAGCAAAGAAAAAGACACTACAATTAGAGTAAGGCAAGTAACCATGAGAGGTTGATAAAATATGTCACATTTTCACACCACGCTGGTACCAGAAGCCATACAGTAATCCAAACATGGAAATAAAATAAAATTAATTTAAATAAATCACTTAATTTCAATGTCACTGGTATTAAGCATGTGAATACCTTGGGTCAAAGAGAGAACTGACAACAAGCTGGGTCTGGGAATCAAAGCCAGCCCACATCGGTGGAAGGTGAGCTTAAACAAACAGATCTTAAACAAATCCAGTACTGTTTCGGCTTAATAAACCCAATTGTCGACAGAAATGTTTGCACATCATTCCAACTGTTTGGCCAGTGCATCTGGGCTTCTGTGTTTCCATCAATATGAAGCTGTTTTCCCCACTCTAACAACTCTTCAAAGTGTTTTTCAGAACAGCTCAATTTCTCCTTCATTTCAAGAAGACGCAGGACGGCATCGCGGATGAATGCTTTGATCCTGACTGAATCATCGGTGTGCTCTTCATTGCAATCGCTGTCATGTCTAGCTACACTTTCATGCTGAGATGAATCATCATTTCCCGGGACAACTGAACTTATCGGGGAAGGAGACCGCAAAGTGTTGTCGCAAAAATTGTCACAGAATAAACCTCCATTTCCTCGAAATCTCCATCTGAGTGTTAATCGAGCTCCGGATCCCCGCCAACATTACACAGTGACTTTTTAGCGATATCACTAGTACTAACACGATCGTTGGGTCGCATGTGCCTCCATGCTGTCATTCCCCATGTTGCCTTCCCTTGACATTTTTCACAAGGGCAATGAACATGGGGGTCACCGTACTTTGAAATATCGATGGCTTACGAAGAATCTCAACAAAAGCATGCTGAACCAACAACATCGGCTACAACATCGTCCACGTTCTGTGGCTGTGTGTCTTGTGTTCGAATGGCGAATCGAAAGGCGAATCCAAAGTACCTGTGGTCAGCGGCAAGGTGTCGGGCCCACAAGAGATGTTGGGAAATCGAGCGCGGGTTGCCGGGTCAGGGCGGGAAAACCTCCTGCCCTGGTGTGTAGCGTGTACAGGAGCAAACAGTTGGAAGACATACTTGAAGTTGGGGAGATTGCATTTTATTTTGTGTGTTTGTCCTCCGATTTGCTACCTTTTATGTTTTGTGCCAGAATGTCAAATTCAAAGGCAGCAGATGGTAAGTAATAATCTATATTTTAAACAAAGTTTTGTCGCACTGGCGAAGGAGCTAGCCCTTCCTGGCAACACAACGCTGATAATGATAATGTGAGTTGAACCTACACAGGCATCAACCTTGGAAAAAACGTTTCAGCTTGCGCTTATCTACAATTTAAGTCGTTTAGGGGGTATATTTGAACAATCTTCAGTCATGTATATATACGTAGCATGCAAAGGCAATGGATTAATTAATTTGAAGCGGGAAAATACAGTTAAAATTTGAAAGAGAAAGTAGGCTTATTGTGTAAAGCATCAGTGATCAATCCCTTGCAGAAGTATATATGGTCTTCAATTTCTCAAGATCCTTTTCAAAATATCTTAACAGTTTTTCAGTCAGAATAACCTGACATACAGGGAAACAATCTATGAGATATTAGCAGAGAACACTATTTATAGGTATAATTTGGGTATTCACAGAAAAGGGTCATCAGATACTTGCAAACTTTTTAAAAATGTTCCCCAAAAAGATCTATTGACCTTTTACGTAACGTGCATCCGCCCTGTGACGGAATATGCGTGCCCGGTATTTCATAATGCGCTGCCCGCTTACCTATCTGCGGAGCTAGAACAACTGCAAAAACGCGCGATGCGTATCATTTTTCCATTTACATCGTACCGCGACGCACTACAGCAAGCACGCTTAGAAACGCTTTCTGCGCGCAGAGAATTAATCACATCTAAATTATTCGAATCTATTAGCAGTAATGAAAACCACAGATTATATAAGCTTTTACCCTCGCGAAATAAATGTCATTTTAACTTGAGACATAAAAGAAATTTTAATATTCCCATGGCCAAGACTAAGAGACTCATGAACACTTTTATATATAGTAATTGTAATTAGACGATATTATAGTTTTTATTCTTATAATTAATAGATTTTATTCTTTCTTGTAAAAATTAATATAATTCAGCCTCTGGCTGCAATTTTAATTTTAATAAACTATCTATCTATCTAAAAAACTTTACTAGTACTAGTAAATAAATTTTTGGTGAAAAACTTTACCAGTGAAAATTAAAATTACATAAATCTAAAAAAAAAACATAAAATATAAATATAATATGCTAATAAATGCAAAATCTTGCAAAAAAGAAAACGACTTTTTTGCAAGATATATATTCCATTTATTAGTATATGTTTCACTATTAATACTAGTAAATGCACAATATTGCAAACAGAAAACGAGTTTTTTGCAAGATATTCCATTTATTAGTATGTGTTTCAATAATAATACTAGTAAATGCACAATCTTGCAAAAAAGAAAACGACCTTTTTGCGAGATATTCCATTTATTAGTATATGTTTCAATATTAATACTAGTAAATGCACAATTTTGCAAAAAGGAAAACGACTTTTTTGCAAGAAATTCCTTTTATTAGTATATGATTTATTATTAATACTAGTAAATGCAAAATTTTGCAAAAAACAAAACGACTTTTTGCCAGATATTCCATTTATTAGTATATGTTTCAATATTAATACTAGTAAATGCACAATCTTGCAAAAAAGAAAACGACTTTTTTGCAAGATATTCCATTTATTAGTATGTGTTTCATTATTAATATTAGTAAATGCAAAATCTTGAAAAAAAGAAAACGAATTTTTTGCAAGATATTTCATTTATTAGTATGTTTCAATATTAATACTAGTAAATGCAAAATCTTGCAAAAAAGAAAACTACTTTTATGTATTTATCCCCAGTGCACGTTTTTGTAGAAGGGGACTTAGTTAACAAAGGGCGGGGGATTATTAAATATTTCGAAGTCGCACTATCATGCTTATACAAAGGAAATGTACGTAGATCTAGATAATGACCAGTTTAACAAGAAAACATAGAAGCTTAAATAGATGCATAGCAGGTGGACTTGTTAACGGTGACTTATTATATGGCCGTGTCTCAAAAGGACTGGAAGCAACCAAATAGAAGAATTTGATTGGCTAAAATCGATATTGACCGCGGTCTAGATTTTCCCATCTAGACCGGCATCTAGACCGATGTTGTTCTAACATTTGCCCTCATAAAGTTACAAACAAAAAAGTACAAACAAATTGGCTTGTTCCTGTTAGTAATACTAAATGGAAGAACCAGTAGACAGCGAGGAAATTTAGCAAGTAAAGAGAATGAGCAAACGTTGGCAAATTTGAGTTCAGCCGAGGAAGCTACGCGCGAAGATAAAGTCGAAATTGAGAAGCTTTTACAAGCACAGAAATCCAGAAACACTCAGTACAAAACTAAGAGCGACTTAAACGCATGGACGAAATTTTGTGAGTTACTGAAAGAGTCTAGAGCAATTGTAAACATACCTGCCAAAGAGGTCGTCCTTCTTTTGTTCAAATTTTTCATCTCCGTTCGCAAAACAAGATGACACCGAGTACGAACCGTGTATTCATTAAGCCAAACTCGATGACACAAACAAGAAGAAGGTTTCTAATCACTCCGTTAGGAGGACCAGTGTTGGACGACTCCTCGAAGCAGACGTTCAGCCAAAATTCGTTGCACAGCTTAGCGGTGATAAAAATTTGAAAACCCTCGACAGCTACATTCAGCATCTCTGAAGCGACAGCGATAAATGTCTCCTGTCTTGAATCGTGGGCCAGGTACATCCGCTCAGTCCAAAGAAAACCAAGTCAGTGCTTCCACTACAACACATCAAAATGTCTTCACAGTCCAACAAATCCAGCCTCAGGCAATTTTTGCCGGAGCGCATATTGACAAGTTCGAAGGCTGCACATTCAACAGCAACGTTTTTTGCGGTGATCAGTCGAAGATCGCAAGGCTAAATGAGAACTGATCGCTGATCGATCGATTAAAATTCGTTGCACCTTTGGTCACTTCCATAAATTGTTGTTTAACCACAAGCTTTTTCACTGAGCCCATATGAAAAAGAACGGTTATTTTGTCTTCGTTCATTGACGAAGTTTGTACAAAGCTGGACTTATGTCCCGTTTGGACTGGAGACTAGTGACAGAAGTAAGCCAGCTAAATGCTTGAGCCCGCGCAGGGAAAAAAATTAATGTTTATTTTTTGTTCTTTTGATTTCTTGTTTGGCCATATAATAAACATCTTATTAACCGAGCTAGGTCGGTCTGTATGGAAGAATCTTGACCTCGGTCGCTGGTACAGACCTCACTGCGTTCGGTCTGTACTGGCGACCTCGGTCAAGATTCTCCCATACAGACCTCCCGCTCGGTTAATAAGAACTAATTTTTTGTTTTAGAGTCACGCTCATCAGATCAGAGTGCTCAAGGAAGTGGCCAGGGAACACCAAAGTTTATTTCAAGGGAAATGAGAAAAACAGCCTTATTCTTTCAGAGTTGGTTCTGCTCATAGAACCAAAGGCAGCCATAGAAGAGATTGGATTTGGAAAAAGTAGGTTACCTGTCTCACCATTACTGTGGATTAAACAGTTTTTGCATTTTTTTGTATTCCTAAAGGTTGACCTATTTGAGAGCTTGTACCTTTACCCCACTATTACAGCTGTAGTATAATCTCTTGACTTATCAAGTTACCTCTCATTTTAAAGGTGCAATTAGAAGTCATATACTACAATGGGCTTTCGAGAACAATCGAAGAATTTCTGATGGTTAAAACTTTGAGGTGAGCTACTCCTCAGAATAAGATGTCTGAAGCACAAGTGATAATTCAGTCAACCATATTTGAACTACCAGTAAATGATGCAGTTTAAGTGATATCATTAGTTTCTTTTCATCAGGTCCATTTACTTCTGGCAAAGCGAGCTCGCAAAGGTGATACCTCAAGCTCAGATGGTGAGTTTACAAAAAAGGTTAATAGTATTACTATAAAGTATATGCTAGCATGACTGTTTCAGCTTTATGTTCAGTCTTCTTTGTACAAATGTTAAGTCATCTAGGCATCACAACTCAGTTGTAAGTGTACATACATTCATCAAAACCATAAACCGGCCATTAATTCAAAAGTTGATACCTTTTTATTGTAGAAATTTGTCAAAGGGAGAAGAGGGGAAGCATGACAACAAGACATGCACAGTTGCCATGGAACACTTCACATCATAGCAAATTTTACAAAATTGTTAGCTCTTTTTTTCGCAGTTGCCTTTTTATCTTTTTTTAGCATTTCACTTTTATCATTGTACTTAATACCTGAAAGCCCTTTTGGGAGTTAATAAGTTTTTTTAAGGGAGAAGAGGGGAAGCATGACAACAAGACGTACTGTTGCTATGGAACACTTGTAACCATCATATCATTGGTCATGTTAATGTTCTGTTGACGATTTCTTTTATCCTGCTGGAGTTAGGGCTCACTCCCCTTAGAGAAAATAGTTGTTATGTTGCATTTAAGCTGTCTTGTCATAATTTTCTTAATTATACTTCTACTGTAGATTGCTGTACAGATGCTGAAACACCTAAACAAAGTGGGGATGATTCATCATCTTCCTCAGATGGACTTTCACCTTACAGCTCCCAATTGCTGTTAACAATGTTTCTAGATGCCCCACGGTTCAGGAACCTGTCACTGAAAAAAGATCTTTGCTCTGCAGCCAAGGCATTAAATGTAAAAGTACGGGGCCTGGGAAAGTATAAATTAACCAAAAAACTGGCTAAAGCCCTTATAGAAAAGGGCTTTGTAACAGTCAGTGACGGGGCAAATGGAAACTGTCTGAATAGGGAGGAAATTAAAGTTTTGGAGATCCTTGGAGAGCACAATGTGATAGATGTAACTGTAGCAAATGCGAGCTCTAGTGTAGGCACACCAAACTCGGCATCTTCGCTTGATTCAGATTCTGCCGAATCGGATATGGATTGTGGCCTCCCCGAGCATTCCATTATTTCCCTTAACAATGGATTATGTACATGCAATGTAAAAGCTATGATAAATAAAACTTTGTTGAGATGAAAACATTTGAAGGCTGCTTCACTGCTTTAATATTCTAGTATCCTTCCATGCATTAAATTTTAATAAACAACCATTTCAGTAAATCAATAATTATTCCAGTGTTGGGTATAAAGGCTAGTCATAACCCAATTTGGCAAACTATGTGCCATTACACCAATATTGGTATTTTTGTGCTAGAATACCAGTGATAGTACAATATGACCCAGAATAAGAAACACGTTGATAAATTACATTTCTAATATCCCAATGTTGGCTTTTCTCGGGATAGGATACCGGTGAAATCACAACAAAAACCCAATTTGGTGTTGCCAGAAACTCATAAGGACTTGAAACGTGTAACTCGCATATGTAGGTTTTGAACGATGCTCGTAATTATTCATTTTCGCAAGTACCATATTTGGAGCATGAAGAGAGAGAGAACTGACCAATCAATCTTCGTGAACGACGTGACGTAATTTTACACCAAGTTCGCGCACTTGTTCATAGATTAATGGCCGACAAACTGGGGAAAATGAAGCCGAAAAACTTTCAAACGTAGGAACGACAAAGCGAAAAGAAATACCGGTTTCGAAGACCGAGCAGGAAATTTTTGAGGCAAAAAAAAAATAGTAATTGAAACAACATGGAGCAAAGCAATGGGGTAAGAACTAAATCAGACTGTGAAACCAAACCAAAATAGTCTAGCGCTGTTTTTATGTTTCAGTCCGGCTTCTTTCACCGTCGCACTATCAACAGATGTTCACAAAAGGTAGATTTTATACGGATAACTTTTGACACCGAAATATGAAGACATGGTACAAAAATAAAACACAGTACTGAAAATTGAAGAGAACCGTTTAATAATATTGAAGTATCACACGTTTTCAGTGATTCACTACCAAAATCAAGCTAAATAAGCTGAATAAGAAAGGACGACTTTTTCTTCGGCTATATACTACAAAAATAACAAAGTTTTACCTGCAGTCGATGTAGCTCTGAGTTCAAGCAGCTCCAAATGTTCAAATAAAGAGAACGTAATGCAAAATAAGTTCAATGATCGCGTTCCCAGTTGTTTGATTCATTGTTAACATGTTTTTTTGCCACATCCCGTCCGCGGCCTCTGAACCTGGAACCGCTACGTTTTGTGTTCGTTTCAACTCTCCATCTACAATGTTAAAATCATACAGCTTCAATCCGCTTTGGGCGATGAATACAACAATTTTTTTCAGGGAACATCAAACCTGTACCACATTTTAGAGCCAATAATTGTACGACTTTTGCGAAAAAACTTATTCCCGGACGTTCACTTCGGAGCAGTTTCATTGATCCATTCTGGTTTGCAAAGAAACGCTGCAACACTTCGCAAGGTCTTGGCGCCTTAAACTTGTGCGTGGACTGGAGCGAGGGGTTTCCAAATATGGTACTTAGAAAAATGAATATTTACGAGCATCCAACGCGAGTGACACGTTTCAACTCCTTATGAGCTTCTGGTATTGCTAGTTTTCACTATACCAATGTTGGTACTTCCATATAGGATACCAATAAAATCACAACAAAAGCCCAGTTTGGTAAACTGCTTGCCACTATACCAATGTTGGTATTTCTGTATAGGATACCAATGAAATCACAACAATTACCCAATTTGGTATTACTAAGTTTCACTATACCACTGTTGGTATTTCTTAATAGGATACCGATAAAATCACAACAAAAATCCAATTTGGTAAACCAAATTTAATATTCCAACATTGGATTCTCAAAAAATAGAATACCAACATGGAAAATGTAACCCAATTACCAAGATTAGGAATCTATTTTGATTACCAATGATTTACTTGGAATCTTCATATTTTTTCCTGTGGAAATGAATGTTGCTTCCGTCGCGCAACCGTCACTTTCAAAATGGCGCCTGCTCCAATGTTACAAAGATCACATGACTCAATTGACAACTGCTGACCACTGAATGCAGGCGCATTGATTTCAGGCTCTTATAATTCACGCCATTTTAGACAGGAACTTAGAAAACTTTTGATTTCAGTAGATGAATTACCACAATATGTTTTGCTTCATTTCCAAAAAATGCGTTCATAATTAAATTGAGATCGAAGTTTATCATGAAATGATACGCGAGTCCCTGCAGTTTAGAGGTAACTCTGCCTTCAACCCTTACCCCCAAAATAAGATGTACCTATTGTAGCAGAGTAAAAATACAATAATAAAGTAATGAATCTGATAGGAAGTTATACCAACTCCTCCAAAATGACTTCATCAAAGTCACTCCAGAATTATTCTCTAAAAGGAGTTAAATAAGTCCACGAAAATAACTCCCAAAAAGATAGCTATTTTAACCCTTGCTAGAGAGTTAAAATCACTCCATAATTACTCCCTAAGGGGAGTTGAACTAACTCCTCCAGAATCACCCCGAAAAAGGAGCTATTTTAACTCTCCTTGCAGAGCTAAACTGAAATTTAACTCCAAAAAAAGAGTTAAATTTAACTCCAGAGGAGTACAATTTAACTCCAGATTGGAGGTACAATAACTCCCACCAGCATAACCCCAATTTAGGGGTTAACTTAACTCCCCCTAAAGAATAGAGTAACTCCTTTTCGGAGTTAAAATAACTCCTTTTGGAGTTAAAATAACTCCCAAAAAAAATAACTCCACCTTAAGGAGTTAGTTTAACCCCACTACAGGAGTTAAAATAACTCTTTGAAAATTACTGCGCACTCTGTTTCCTGGGTGGCTATCCTAAAAATTTTTAGCCACAACTACTGAAAATAATAACAATACCATAAGGTGAACAAAGGTTATTTAGGAACCCAGTTTTGATATTGTCACTTTTTTTGCAAAGAGAATTCGGTTAATTTTGCGATGTGAAACTTGAAAGAATAAGGGAAACCTTAAGATAAGTAAAGTCCGCAAACCGATTATCTAATTCTTTTGTCTCGAACGAAACCAAAAAAGATTGGGATAGGAGACCACACGATAAAGAGACTATTTACAGAAAAATTCAAATTTAACGGGATGCCTAAAAAACCCCTAAAAGGGCATTGTTTATCAAATTATTTTTGATATTTTCACAACGTGATTCATTGTGTTTTCATAGTCATTCTCACAAGGAAGAAAGCTATTTATTCTAATAGACGAATACTATGACAACTGGAAGACTAACAGGAAAAAATCGTTCTTCTTGTGTCCGTAAACGGTTTTGAATCGACATCTGTTTTTTTGGGCATAATAAATTCACACTTGAGGGTTTTTTCCAAGGGATGCTGGATACCCAGACCCCCCCAGTAGGGCATTATTAAAATCAAAATTTGTGTTGATATTTTTACAGTGTGATTCATTACAGATATTCTCACAAATTATAAAACTATTTTTTCTAACCGACGAATATTATAACAATGGGAAGAATGACAGGAAAAATCGTTTTCTTATGATGATGATCGTAAGCGGTCTCTAAATCGACATTTCTTAAATAATAAATTGACACTTGAGAAATTTAGGTACGCTGTACTGACATATTGAAAGCGGTCATACGTGTTCTTGATCTTTCGCCCGAATTAGTATTCTTGCCGTTAAAAAAAGTTGAATAGTGAAAGGAAAGTCTTTCATCCGGCCGATCTAAATTTTATTCAGATCATATCGAAATTGATAAAATTTGGATTGGTAAAAAAAGCGGACGGAAACTCGGTAAAAAAAACAAAACAAAACAACAAAGTAAATATTCTCTTGGTCACCGTGCCCTTCTGGCAAGGCTTAATAAGTTGTAATAACGGCAAAACGGAAAAGTTAGGTCATAACAACATATCCAGCGACTTTATGCACAATACCAGTGTCATTTTGCTATATTCCACACTGCAAGAGATTGCTTATGACTTATAAGCGTTCTAAAGCTTAGTGGAACCAAAAAACGGTTCTACACAGTTTAAAAAAGTAACAAATAAATTCGTTTTCAAGGCAACAATTGGGCTGATGACTTAAGTAGATGTTCTTTTATGGATTTATTTGAAACAAAACTAATCAGAAAAAAAAATTGGAAACTAGAAATAATAAAGTAGGAAAATCTTCTTTTTTGGCCTTTCGTAACAAGATGAATTATTTTGACTTTTAACGGCCGTGGCTAAAACCCAATAATAGTAACTTACGAAGCAAAACGAAACTCCTTCCATTACGGGTAGTCCTTCAAGCCTTCGGCAAGTCTACTATTATATGCTATTATCGGCAACTTTGATATCATGACCAAAACAGGTCCATGCGACGGCAAAACAAATCAAGTTTCCAGTGTTTTTAAATACAGTATTCACTTCTGATAATAGCGTCTTCAAGGAAGAGTTCGAAAGGTCAATAGCTGAAAGACACGCAAAACAGTCTCGAATACGAAAGGTAAAATGTGTTCATTGCTGATAGCGAGCAGTATAAGTTTTTTTAATTTAAACAGGTTACTGTAAAATGTTTATCCTAAAAAATGTTTTATATTCACTACCTAACAACGCATTTTTACTAAAACAGTCAGTCCTATAAGCTACGTAAAATGTTTTAAATGATATCACTTGCACACTATGCTTACGAGATTTAGAAAGCTCCCTTTTAAACTGCTAAGTTACCTGCAAATAATGAGTATCCGATATTAATTTTCACACTCACTGATAGAACTAACAAAATCCAGCAGAGAATAATATGTAGATTCAAACCTCACGTAGACTGCCAAAAAAAAAAAAAAAAAGACTAGGCAAGGATGAATATCGGCAAGGTTACGTTTCATTTCTAGCAAGGCAAGGGTGAATTATGTCCTGTAAACAGTATGAACTTACCATGTCTTGCCAATGAATTTTTTGGTTTTGGGACCACGTCCCAACGTTTCCCTTTTTTCAAAAAACATCGGCGAGGCAAGGGTGCTGGATTGTGTAAACGCTCATACTTGCTTCTGAGATGTTTTCTTGTGATTGTGCACATGCCCCAGAGATACAGTTCATGCCTTAAACTGGTCAGCAGTTTCAAAAATGACGACCGAGAAATGGAAGGCAACGTGAAATACAGAGAATTCAGAAAGTCAACAAATTACTCAATTTGTGGGGGAAGAAACTATGTAGTATGTTGGATGGCAGACATTAGTATCACCAATAACTTTTTTCTTTGAAAGAATCGCAACTTCATCCTGTGCTTAAGGTGACTCCATCGAAATAGAAGGAATATAGGGGTCACCGAGCATATTTTGGAACAACATGGATAGCCATTGATAGCAACTATACGACCCGCAAGATTTTCCTGAGAAACCGTAGTAATCAGAAATGAGCACTTATTAAAAAATGCTCTAAACGTCATTGCTGGTATTGAAATGTTGGAGCAGTTCAACAAAATAGGCATTTATCTTGCATTATATACTATTTTAGTTGAACAGGAATTAATGATATGAAAAAATTATGGAATTTGCTGCGTGCGTACATACCCTGCTGTACCTAAAAGACGTGTTCTTTTCGGCATTTAAATAAAAATATCTCAAAGCAGAATTTTTAACTTTTCTTGAAATCGCGATATATTGTACTCGACCGTGTGTCATTTGAATTTATATATTAGAAAATGGTGGTCACCGAGCTCGTTTAGGAGAAAACGACCTGTTATTTTTCTGAACTGCTTCGCTTTCATAGGAAACCTATCAAGTTTCGAAGGTGAGCGCGCTTGTGCGCGCTATTCACGCAAGAAAATGATGCACAGAAGGGATGCGCAATGCAATTGAAGGGAATCTCCTTAACTGACTATCTTGCGTGTTACTTTTTTGCTTACGGTCACTTTCTTCCTAAGGTGCCGTTACTTTTCGCCGAGAAGCTTGAAAAAAAAAAGTAACAGCACTGGTGAAACTATGGACACCATTTGTGTTTAATAATTCCGCATGCTTACTTTCATTATTTCCATCCTTGCTGGAGCAAAAACATCCTTGCCTAGTACAAAATCGGTACGCATAAAAAGCTGCGCGCGTAAACTATCCTTGCATCTCCAAAAAGTTGAGTTGCCCTTGCAGATATTCATCCTTGCCTAGCCTATTTTCTACGTATGTAAATGTTGTTTTAGCCAAGCCTAAAAGCGAAGCTTCACGTTCTTTTTTTTTCCGCTAGTACTTATTAATCTCTGAAGGCGTCGTTAATTACACAACTCCTCAAGACAAGATTCCATAGCGGGAATAAATCGTCAACTCTAATTCCAAAAATGCTGATTCCAGTTAACCTTATATTTGTTTGGCCTTCTCGAAACTCGAATTTCGCGTTATGTTTTCCATTTCAGGGCCGTAGCCAGACTTTCTGATAACCGAGGCAATTGCGAAAGCGACGAAGTTGCGAGCTTTTAGAGGGGTGTGGGGGCATGCTCCCCCAGAAAATTTCGATATCTAGACGCTCGAAAATGCCATTTTTAGCGTTTTCCTGGTGGTATTTTCCCCCAAACATAATAAAAAATCCAAACTAACTTTAACAGCATTTATGTTTGTTAACAGTTCTTCTCTTAAAAATGTCCACAGTTTCGTTCAGAAATGAAATTTTTAAAGTTCTGAAACGTTATTTCAGCATTTGTGTTTAAAAACTATGAATCTCTTTCAAGTGCACCAATTCAGGTGTACTAGTGCTTAAGTGTTCTTTCTACTTAAGGCCTCGCTTTTATTTGGAGAAAGCTGAAGCAATTCTCCGGTGACCACTGGTGTCCCATTTTTGCAATATTTGGAACGGCTCCGGAGTGATCCGTATTAAGGTCAAGACCTCTCAGGCGGTCTGTGCCCATTATTGATTTTGACCACGTCTTAAACCGGTAACGAGGCTGGAGGCTGCAGAATACGCTGACCCACTGGAGAAACTGCGACCAGCACATAAGTAAAGTATTAACTGAGGTTGTGACACTTGAAGGTAGCGTTGGCGTGGTTAACTGCCAGAAACATGTTCCATGATTAATAAGGTGGTCCAAAGAAATTTTCTCCTTATTTCGCTTATTTTGTACTTCGTGTATTGTTATGTTGTTATTTACAAAATAACAGCCGCCATTTTGATCCGCCATCTTGGAATTCTGCGTGTAGACTCCTTTCCGGTCTCGCGCACGGCTGGATGTCTTTGAATTTACAGCGGCGAAGCTAAAGGTATTGAGAGTAAATGAAAACATATTAAACGACAAGTTGTATCAACCATAATTCTAACAGACTTTGGTGATATTCAATTGATATTTCACACATCAGAAAAAAGCAAGCTCAGTTTATCCTAATACCCGAGCATATTTATACGCAACTAGACGAAAAGCGTACCGCGCATTCATTCATGCAGCAAGATAAAAAAGTGCAATATCACAACTGCCGGCCACAACTACCTCATACTAGAAGTGTTACCCAGGTACACTCCTCTTTCATCAGAGTATCTCCATTATTATTAAAACCGGTAAGATCTTCAATCTTTGGTTCAAAATTATGCGTCCTCATGCGGTCCACAGCTGAATGTTTCCCCGATAAACTCCCGATATTTACTCGCCGTCGACGTATGACTACCCTGTGAACAGATTTATATCCGATGCAAATAAAACTAACGCATCTTTGAAAGTTTTAGAATCTCTTTCAGACGAATGAAAGCTGCCTACTTCTTGCACGCATGCGAGCCAGCCAAGCTATTATCACTCTTCGTATTTGATTGCACGAAAATGCGAGAAATCACACTTCTCCTGAGTGCTGTAAACCCGATAAACGAAAGCAAAACTGTTTTGGTGGAATCTCTTTCGCCGAGGAAACCAGACACCCACGTGAATACTCGATAGCTTCCTCGAACACGCGAGACATATGCACGTAATGACTTGTGCGCGTAGATACCGATGACAAAAAGGGTATATACTTCATGGGTGAATGCCACGAGTGCATTGACTACCATCAGTGCATTATGGGTACAAGTGTGGATAATGCATTTTATTAAAAACTGGACTAGGTATATTGAATTTCTAGCATTTTGATTGGCTCAACGGAGCTAGGCTATCAGCTCACATACCTGCTGCGACCAAATATGGTCAATGAACACTCAACAACAAAGTGAGCTGAAAGTTTTTTTCCTCGCGAGCAACCCTGCGAGAAAAATGGACGAGAAAAATCACTTGCCAGCAAATTTAAATCAAGCAGAAATTCCAACAACGTCACCAACAAGCATCACCAACAGCGTCGTCTAACACAAGTCAAAATTGTTTGAAGAAACTGTGCAGAAATAGAAATTTAAGCATTAAGCGTTGTGTTTACAATTAATTTCTTTCATCGATCGTCGCGTTGATCATTGAAATTGAACAAACGGTAGGTATTATCAAAAAGGATTTCCACTTCAAAATATCAAGACAAGACATAAAATAAAACACAATGAAATGGGGCTGGAGCATTTAATAAAAACTATCACACATTCATGGCGAGTCGGTGCGAAAATCATGAAGCAGTCCAAACAAGTGCTAAAAAAATACAGCTGCAAACTACCAAGAAGGAAGGAAGGGCGAGATTGTTTTTCGGCCTTAACATACAAAATCAGGACACTGGTTTACCTGCACTTGTTGTAGCTCTATGTTCCAACAGGTCCAAATGCTCAGATAGAAATTGGATGCCATGTAAACGGAGTTGAATCGCTTTTCCAGTTGTTTGAATGTTGTTTTTACCATTCCGTCCGCAACCTCTAAACCGAGAACAACTGCATTTTGCGCTTTGCGTTTAACAAACTATGATGGTGAATTCTAATGTTCCTCGCTACAGTAATCTTGCTTCTGAGCTGCATAGAAAATACCTCTTCAAGTTCAACTGTTCAAATTTGTTCTGTCTTCAGTTCGATCAAACACGCACATGATGGCTCCGTTGTGCGAACAGATTACAAACTTGTTCAGTTTCAACTCCAGCAGCTATATATATGGTGAAATTGTACAGCTTCAATCCGCTTTGAACGATGATTACAACAATGTTCAGGAAAAATCAAACATGTACCATATTTCAGAGCCAATAATAAGAAGATTCTTTTCCAAAACGTGTGCTACTTTGCTCTCTTTCAAGCAGTTTTCATTGATTCATTCAGCTTTGCAATGAAACGCTGCAACACTTCGCGAGGTTTTGGCGCCTTTTTCGTTCAGTCATGTGATCGATTCTTGTTCCGCTTAAATTTCTTTTCTCATTTTTCCCGTTCTTTCTGATTTTCTTTGTAAATAGTGGTTAAGTTTTTAATAAAACAATTATTCTACTCGGGCTTGCTGGATATCAAATGATTATAACCAACTCGGCGCTACGCGCCTCGTTGGTTATCTATCATTCGATATCCAGCGCGCCCTCGTAGAATAATTGTTAAATGGATATACTTGGCCAACTTGACTAACTTCACTAACTTAGCTTTCTTGGCCTACTTCACTAACTTGGGTTACTTGGCTAACTTCACTATCTCGGGTTACTTGACTAACTTCACTAACTTGGGTTACTTGGCTAACTTAGCTTGCTTGGCCTGCTTCATTGACTTGGGTTACTTGGCTAACTTCACTAACTTGGGTTACTTGGATAACTTCACTAACTTGGGTTAGTTGGCTAACTTCACTAACTTGGGTTACTTGGCTAACTTAGCTTGCTTGGCCTGCTTCATTGACTTGGGTTACTTGGCTAACTGGACTTACTTCACTAACTTGGGTTACTTGACTAACTTCACTAACTTGGGTTACTTGGCTAACTTAGCTTGCTTGGCCTACTTCACTAACTTTGGTTACTTGGCTAACTTAGCTTGCTTGGCCTGCTTCACTAACTTAGCTTTCTTGGCCTACTTCACTAACTTTGGTTACTTGGCTAACTTAGCTTGCTTGGCCTGCTTCACTAACTTAGCTTTCTTGGCCTACTTCACTAACTTTGGTTACTTGGCGAACTTAGCTTGCTTGGCCTACTTTACTAACTTATGACTTGGGTTACTTGGCTAACTGGACTTACTTCACTAACTTGGGTTACTTGACTAACTTCACTAACTTGGGTTACTTGGCTAACTTAGCTTGCTTGGCCTACTTCACTAACTTAGCTTGCTTGGCCTACTTCACTAACTTAGCTTTCTTGGCTAACTTAGCTTGCTTGGCCTACTTCACTAGCTTAGCTTGCTTGGCCTGCTTCACTAACTTAGTTTTCTTGGCCTACTTCACTAACTTTGGTTACTTGGCTAACTTAGCTTGCTTGGCCTGCTTCATTGACTTGGGTTACTTGGCTAACTTCACTAACTTGGGTTACTTGGCTAACTTCACTAACTTGGGTTACTTGGCTAACTTAGCTTGCTTGGCCTGCTTCATTGACTTGGGTTACTTGGCTAACTGGACTTACTTCACTGACTTGAGTTAATTGGCTAACTTAGCTTTCTTGGCCTACTTCATTGACTTGGGTTACTTGACTAACTTCACGAACTTGGGTTACTTGGCTAACTTAGCTTGCTTGGCCTGCTTCATTGACTTGGGTTACTTGGCTAACTTCACTAACTTGGGTTACTTGGCTAACTTCGCTTTCTTGATTAACTTGGCTTCCTTCTCTTACTTGCGTTACTTCACTAACTTAGGTCACTTGGCTAACTTGGCCTATTTCTTTAACTTGAGTTACTTGGCCAACTTCGCTTACTTAGGTTACTTGGTTAACTTCGCTTTCTTGGATGACTTGGCTAACTTCATTTACTTGGTTACTTGGCTAACTTCGCTTCGAAAACAACAGAACAAACAACAGGTTCATACCCCTAGCCCACAAACAATAGCAGCTGTTACAATAGAGGGAAGAGTAATGGATTTACTAGCTAACGAGAGCTGCCACACTTCCAAAACGCGAAATTTGATTGGATTTCACGGATATCCTTCTTTTAGTATACCCATTTTGTGATCACTTGTGATCATTGCAATATGATTGGCTCTCATCAGTGTGGATTTATTTACTAATCGCACTTTCTTTGTTCTAAATCGCATCTTTTCCCCAAGCAAATGAAAATGGAACATTCAAACAATTGCTGTAGTTTCTTTTTCCTTTAAACTGATATTGGAACATTCCGAAAATTATTGTTATTTCTTTTTTTCCTTCAAATTGCTCATATTCCTTGTCATTCTTCACGTAATTAGTGTGGATTACTCTGACAAAAAAGAGGTTAAGCATGACGTTTAAGGCAAACGGCAAAAATGAAACTTTTGCCATCTCTCTTGAGTTGTATGTACGTATACAGTGGAGTGAACTTATTTGACACCGCGAAGTTTTTATTTATTTTTTTCCATCACGTACGTACGTACGTACGTACGTACGTACGTAGTAGGAGACGTTATTCCATTTTTGTGGGCTTTATTTCTGGATCAGAAGAAAAGAACTTCAAATCAGAAGTTAGTAGGAATTATAACGTGCTTTTCCCCAGTCATTCTTCCCAATCAATTCTCACGCCACTTTGTCATCCAGTCAGAACTAAAACCAAAACCAATGGCTAGCTTCACTACAGATTTTTTTGCTTCTAATTTGATTGGTTCGATTGATTGCTTGTCGTCTGTGATTGGCTAGAATAAAATCTTTGGTTTTGGTTTACGACACAAATTATTGAAAATTGCTCCTTTTATAAATTTCTTACCGCTTAAGGACGTTCGCGCCAAAATGTTATACCCGATAGATTTCTTTAATTTTTTTTGCTGCGGTCAGATAATGAGAAATGCAAAAATAGTTGGGGTCACCGAATTCGTTTCAAAGTAAAAGCGTGTGGATAACTACCATGATTTTGAAATTTTGACGCGCGTTATTCGGCATGATTTACAAGGTTTATCGTTAAAAATATCGAAGATGAGTAATCAGAGGCTAACGATCTTAGTCACATTTTGTAGAAGTGCATCTGTTGCGTAAATAATTCATAGTTAGCCATCTTTTTTATAAAATTAAACCCTGGAAAAACCCATTTGAAACTTACGTGCGACAAAAAGGAAACCTCAAAAAGTGGAAATCAAACCGCCAGTGTGACAAAAAAGAAAAAACTTCCACTCGATAGATTTTTCATTTTCTCGCAAATCGTAGATATTGGTTAACAATCGGATCCTTTAATAACAATAACGTAGGGGTCACTGACCATTCTAACAGAGCAAATTGCATGCGAAGCTTGCCGAACGGCAACCCACCCTAAATGTTTTTAGAAATTTTACTCGGCGCGCACGCTCAAAGTATGGCGTGGCACGGCGTTGCGACATGAATTACGTGCGCAGTAGGGATGAGCATAAACAATTGCTGCGTTTTATGTGGCGGGTGCTTATTTGAGATTTGAAGTGACAAAGAGATCTTTTATTGTACAAAAAACTTAAGAGAATTTCTCAACTACAACTATAGCTAAGGAATTTGTAGCGGCGTTTTACAGTATAAAACCGAGAGTAAGAACCTAACATTTATGAACCTATTACGTTTAAATTGTTAAATTAGCCCCATTTTAATTTGTAAGCCCCCTTTTTTTTCCAAAATTGGTTAAAAATTTTACTTTTTGGAAAATACGTTTGAACAAGACTTTACACAACACTCAAGTAATATGCCAGTTTTATACAAATAATCGGCCAAAAATCACTTTGAGGTCTATTGGAAACAATGTAAATCTTTCCTCAGAAAGTAAGAACCTATTAGACCTAGTAAGGATGGTGCCTCCTATTGTTACTGCGCACTTGTTCTGTGCATCACGCAATGCATCAATCACACTGGGCGCGCGCGCTTTTGGTTAATTTGCTCACTCAAAATGATGAATTCAACTACGTGACCAAGCGCGCGACTAAAAAGCAAGAAAGTTTTCTCTGCGACGAAATCCAGTTTATGGACATTTACTAAGCCAGGAACAGCGGAAACAGCAGAAGATCAGTAACCATTGATCGCTAACCACTGAAATTGGCTTACGTTAACAGTTAAAAACAGATGGCTAAGCGCTAAAACGTAACCTGCAAACTGCTAACTACATATGGCGTAGATGCAAATATTTAACTTGCTAGGGAGGGGATAGGAAAAATGTAACGGGCCCCAAATGCCATTCCATAGAACTTGTAAACAACTCGTATAACTTTTAAAAACGCGTATTTTTTAAAATGAAAGTGGTAAGTCTATAAAGCATATGTTTAATTTGTCATAAAGTGAAAAAAAATTTAGGCCGATTTTCTGGTCGTGCAAGTGAGAGCTGCTAGAGTCAAAAATGGTATGGGGGCATCCTCCCCCAGGAAATTTTGAAAAATAGGTTATCTAAGACAGCGTTTCGTGCGTTTTAAAGACAGTTTGTAAGGAAACAAAGCAGGTAAAAGTGAAGGTAGCAACGACAATAATCTGGTACATTTGTTAAATTCAAAAACGTATTTTCTTAGAAACAGGACCTTGTAAACGTAATTTACGATGAATAGCTAACAATGACGGCAGTACATAAAAGGAAGGCAGGAAAAAGATAGGTTTCGTTATTTCAGTGTCAAATGGTAATTAAAAAATCAGAGTCGGTTTGTTGATCTTTTAGCACTGTGGCAAGCTCCAACCTTCTTGGTTGCTTCAAGCCCAACAAGCCCAAGCCCAACAACTGCAACAAGTACCCAGTCTCCTTTTTTTTTCTAGCGCCTGGGAATATTAATAGGACTTCGAACGGTTCGACTATTCGAGTCTATGAAGGACATTTGGTAGAATGTATAGTTGAAATTAACCTAGAATCACACAATTTGGTCAAAAATATACCACGCGAATCTACAAATGGTGGACCTTCAACCCAAAGGACCATATTGAATGTAAACAGTACAGGAATACAGGAATATCATTTCCCTTTATTAACCGTATTTATTTATCTATTTATTTTGATGTATTTTTTTCACAATGAGCGGACTTCCAAGGCTTGTGGGGGGGGGGTGCGGACGCACCCATCGCACCCCCCCTCCCTACGGGCCTGCTGTATACACTTACTGGATTAAGAATGTAGTGTGTGTGTGGGTACACGGCTGATTTTTTATACAGCATGGGAGTTTTGGGCTTTCACACACTGAAACTTTTTTTTTGGCCATCGGGTATTTATGAGGCTGACAGTTCCCTTTTAGAATAATCCCTAATCCCTGGCTATCAAACGCGATTTGTTTAAGCTGTGAGTGATTTTCTTTTTACTTTTTAGCCAAGTAACCAAAGTTATCCAAGTAACTCAAGTAAGTGAAGGAAGCCAAGTTAGCCAAGTGACCTAAGTTAGCGAAGTTATCCAAGTAACTCAAGTAAGTGAAGAAAGCCAAGTTAGCCAAGTGACCTAAGTTAGCGAAGTTATCCAAGTAGCGCAAGTAAGTGAAGGAAGCCAAGTTAGCCAAGCGATCTAAGTTAGCGAAGTTATCCAAGTAACTCAAGTAAGTGAAGGAAGCCAAGTTAGCCAAGTGACCTAAGTTAGCGAAGTTATCCAAGTAGCGCAAGTAAGTGAAGGAAGCTAAGTTAGCCAAGTGACCAAAGTTAGCGAAGTTATCTAAGTAACTCAAGTAAGTGAAGGAAGTCAAGTTAGCCAAGTGACCTAAGTTAGCGAAGTTATCTAAGTAACTCAAGTAAGTGAAGGAAGCCAAGTTAGCCAAGTGACCTAAGTTAGCGAAGTTATCCAAGTAACTCAAGTAAGTGAAGGAAGCCAAGTTAGCGAAGTGACCTAAGTTAGCGAAGTACGCAGTGGATTATATATAGGCCAAGAAAGCTAAGTTAGTGAAGTTAGTCAAGTTAGCCAAGTATATCCATAATGCATTATCCACACTTGTACCCATAATGCACTGTTGGTAGTCAATGCACTCGTGGCATTCACCCATGAAGTATATACCAAAAAAAGATTGCATTGTCATTGTTTATCGTGGTTGCTGGGACTCTGCGACTGTTTGATTCTAGGATGCGTTACACGCTCGAAATACGACATTTTCCACGTTTTTTCCACGAAATGGGTGTTCCCGAAGGCAATGCAATTGATAACGCAGAAAAGAAAACATAGCAGACTCGCATTGAGCAAACGAAATCGTAAAGACTTGCAAGATTCGATGGATAATCAGCGCGTGTGAGGTGAAAATAGGAATATTTTAATTTCCAGGCATTTTAATCAATTCTGCTGAAAGTTGCCAGAGTTAACAAACACAAATGGAGCTATTTCGCCCGACTTAGCCGCAATTTCTCGTTGCATCGGATCGATGTTGTGGCATGTCACGTGCCTGGCTTAGCGATCTTCGTTTTTTCCGTAGGATTTCCACCTGGATGGCGGCTAAGTCACACAAGAATCCTTTTTACATAGGTGTTTGATAGTGCAAAGAAGAAAGCTTTCAAACAAAAAGAAACAATGAAAAGAAATGAATTTGAGTGACATTTTTAGGTGTTAATTTTCACACCTTCTGACGATTGGAAATTCAAAATTTGACTTGAAATTCGGATTCTACGGGAAAAAAAACAAGGGAATAGTTATGTTTCAAATTAAAACAAAGTGGATAAAGTATTTTAGAAGACTCTGTTTAGAACGCATTTTAGCCAATTGTACCACAGGGAAAAGTTCTACCTAGTTTTGTAACTGCCTCGGTTGCCTCAATACTGGCTACGGGCCTGCATTCGTTCTTTTTTGTTTGGCTAGATTGCTCAGTGCGTTTACGTCAAAATCGGCTACTTGTTTCCTTCAAACGCATCAGATTGCTCAATCCCATTAAGGAAAATTCCTCGAATGAATCAACACAGAAAAAGGACAAGAAACGTTCACAAACATGAAATTTCATTCACATAAATAAGCACTTGTTTGCCTATTAAAGCAAAATGTATTCAATTAATTTTCCCCTCGAGTAAATTTACTCGCAAGCAATTCCTTTCGAAGCGGGAACTACAAGGTAATTTCAAGGTTATTGTGAACAAGTTTTTCCAAACATTTCAGAAAATTGCAGTAAACATGTACAGTCGCTCAATTAAACAATTCTCACAATGTATCCACAATCAAATGTGTAATTTATTTACTTTACCGTTGAAGTTAAAGAAGTACTTGAAAATCAAAATGAAACTGGCCAGGTTTCCTTTTAGATCTCCTTCGCTTTGAAATTAACTTGATGCCCTCGAACAAGGATTTGTTGCCTTCAAGCTCTCCCATTTCTTCTATATGCACCATCGAGTTTAAAACAATTTCTTTCAGGTCTTTTTCTTTTCATGATAAGCTGTTAAAGTCTTCAATCCAAGAATGTATTAAAAATCAAGCGTACGAGGAACCAGCGGCTTCAGATCAGAAAAGATGGCATTTCCCCCCCCCCCGTCGGGTTGTGTTGGGACTCTCCTCCCCCTCCCCCACCCCCAGTCTGTACGGGCGGGTGGACGCTGACGTCACGACCCGAAAATTTCTCGCATGGATAGGTTACCAGATTTGCTTACCAATTGTTCCCCTCCTTCGGCCGTAAACGAGCTCCGCTGTTAATAAAAATATGATAAATTGATTAATTTGGCTATATGGTCTCTACACAGTTTCATCAAGAAAAATGGAAGTTGGTGATCCTGCTATGATGACTGACGAAGCTGGAAGCTACAGAGGTAAGATCGAGTGTTACACAGAAGAGGAAAAAGGTTAAGGAAGCTTCCTTTTTACACTTTTAGAATGGATAGTAGCAAGTTAGTTTGTCGTACCTTCATTCTGAATCCCTATTGAAACTGAGAGCAACAACCCCTCCAAAAAATGCTGTCAACAGTGTAGTTTGTTTTTTTGTGACCATCTGTTCCTGTTAAGGTTATTCCATTCTATTGCATTGCGCATCATTTTTTGGCGTGATCAGCGCGCGCACGTTCGAAATTGGCAGCTATAGGTTTTCTCTGAAAACTGAGCTGTCCAGAGAAATGAATTGTCGTTTTCTCCAACACGAACTCGGTGGCCCCACTTTTTTATTCCATTTATTTGAAGAAAAAAAAAGACTCTGCATGAAGTATCCAAATTTAAAGAATTTTTCGTTATTCAATTTTCAAATATTCCGATTAATTCTCTATTGCAATCTGATTTTAGGCGTTTCACTGGAAGCGTGCAAACGTCCGATTTATTTATTATTTCATTGATTTAATTTTTACGGCAACTTAAACGCGTTTTACTGTAACATTGTCTTACTATCACAAGAAAAAGGCTTATACTTCATTGCTAGTAATAACTTTGTTAAAGTAGTGGGTGTCCCTGGCATAAGGATAGGTTCTTTTTAATATCGCTGTTGATAGCTAGCAAGGTACCTATATACATACTACAGTCCTGTACCGTGAAATCGACACGGTGACCCCCTCTTTTTATTTTATTTTTTTAATGTACTAGGTGTAGTAAGTAACTGTGCAAAATTTCAACAAGTTCTCCTTACAACTTCTTTTTCGATGGATTCACCTTAACTCAAAGACTAACATATGGAGGAAAGTTGGGAATTTCTTAAAAGGATTTTTTTTTCAACACTTTGCAAGAAATCGGTTGTTAGGCCGGTTACTATGTCTCATGCCAAACCATCTTTAGGACAATCTTCTATATAATACGTGAAGCGGATTAACTGTTCTTCACCCATCACGGAAAACCGACTAAGTTACAAACAGCCACAACCACACCATTTCTATACTTTCCTGGCAAGGATGTACGCAATTTGGTTTTAAATCGAAAAGATCCACTTTGGAGAATTTGCCGAAAAAGTCGCACGTTTCTCTCATCAAGCGAACACCTCGCCATGTCAGTTAATGTGTAGATAATTTCAACTGCTTGTGCAAATTGGTGTCGGATTTCAAAACATCGTGTTGTAGACTTGCTCCAAGTCGACCTCTTCTATTGATATTAATTTGCCCTGTGTTTTGCGAGTAAACCAAGCGAAGCGAGATTCAATGAGGTCGCAAAGCGACCGAGCCAGCGACGAAGTCGCGAGAGGCCTACTAACCTGAAAAAAAATTATAGGGATCGTGTTGTTGAGTGGTGAACTGTTCACGGGGTACCAGCTAGTATGGAATAAATTATTGAATAACATGGCTGGGTCTAAACTCGGTCACAAAAAAAAAATGAATATTTTATACTCTCACGTCCTCACTTTGCCTCTCGCCTTAGTGCGAGTGAGTGGTGCTCGAGACACAGTTAAGGTTGTGTACGTTTGAAAACATATTACGATTTTCTTTTCAACCAATAAATAAATTGGCTTGGTGTCTTTAACATTTGCCACTGGTGTGCTTTTACTTTTCAATACAAGGCAAGAGTAAAAAAGCAAGATTCCTTCTTTAATGTTCAACATGACATGAAGTACATATGTCCCCGTATTAGACGTTTCACAATCGCAATTTCATTGTTTCAGCACAGTTCGCAGAAAAACTGAAAGACACACACACAACAAAATACGAAAACGAGGTATATGTGATGCACGTTCCACCAAAAACTATAAGATAAATCCTATTCTCTATTGTGGATAATATTATTCTTCACCTTAATTAATCTCCTCACACGGCGTAACTAACCTCGATTTGGCTTTTTTGTGCTAAGTGAGAAAATTATTTTTTACGAATGCCATCAACTAAGCGAAAATCTTCCGCTGGAGATACAGGAGGCAAGTAAAAAGACATTTTTCTCTCCATCGCATGAAGACATTCAAAACAATTTCGTGTTCAGTTGAGGGAAGGAATATGTTATTAAGCAGGCCTGTAGGGCGCCGTCTATTAGTTCAGCAAAAGTTTCTTCGTAGTAGGTTATTCTTGGTCACGACGATTGATTGATTGATTGATTGATTGATTGATTGATTGATTGATTGATTGATTGATTGATTTGATTATTATGATTTAATCGATCGATCGATTGATCGATCGGTTGGTAGAAAGGGTTTGTTGGTCGATCTAAATTACATGCTTTGAAGAATGCCGGGAACGCTCTAGAAAACTCGATTCAAATGGCAACGAATAAATTGTCCAGGGCAGAATATAGCATTTTCCTCAAACAGAAGGCTTTTCCGAATGTCGGTTACTAACACAAGTATACATTTCAGGCGTTACATTTCCTGAGGCTTCTTGTAGCCTTTTCTGGGTAAACCAGGAAAGCAAATTGTACGTGTAATGGTGAATTTATGGAAATTATTGGTTAATTGATGTATTTTAAGAATCTGGGGTATAAAGCGGATTAAAAATGCTAGAAATTAAGGTGGGTGAAGCTGCTAAATTAGGATTTTCGATGGAAATTAACTTGAACAGTGTAAAATGGCAAAGTTGTTATTTTGACAAGGGGTTGTTGCCGAGAGTATGGTCTAATGAACAATAAACTATTTTGAAAAGCTGTTACTTAGTTTAAACCCAAAATGCTAACTCGGGCATCTGAAAACTTACCATTTAAGAAGGACCAAAATCACTAGATCTTCGCTGGACTAATATTGCTGCATTAAAAAAAAGGTTAGCGGTGAAAACAAACTTTTAGACTACGAATTAGACAAGAATTGCTTTTTTCACCCCGGGCATTTAACAGGGTAACAGAAATATCACAAGTAGTCACGCAAATATACGGGTAACACAGTTTAGTGTGCCATTTACTACTGTATTGCAAAATGTTGAAAATGCAAGGGTTTTAGGGAATTCAGAGGTTTAACTCTAGCACAGGCGGCCAAGCTCAAGATGAGGGAATACAATCGAGTTGTGAAATGTGATCGAAATACGACTTTGGTATGAGGCATGTTTGGAAATATTAAAACTTCACTTACCTCGAAATGGGGTTGTCTTTGTGTCTTGTGTGTAACTTGGGCGCAATTCTTGGCCGTTTTAGCAGAGCTTCCGGTTCGGTGTTGTTCGCGGTGTTGTTTTTCCACATAAAACGAACGAGAAACAACACTGAACCAAAAACTCGCCTGAAAGGACCACGAATTCAGCCCATGTTACACACAAAACACAAAAACCACTCACAAAGACAACCATGTCGAGGTAAGTGAAGTTTATTTCCACATTCACAACTTATTTTTAGCTCTTGAGATCTAAAGCGAATTTCCCATGCAAAATCTATAAATCGAGAGCCTTGTAACACAACACGCCTGATAGCAAAGGTCACATTTCGCTACTCGATCGTACTCTGTCATCTTAAACTTGGCCTGCCTGTGATTCTAGCAACGACTGCTTGCTATTCCTTCTACGATATAGTTCCCACAAAATGAATATTACCTTTTAGAATTAGTTTTGAAAAATGTTAAGACTTTATGTTGTTCAAAAATCTACATCCAGTGTCAATTTGTTGGAACAACGTCGACAGAATACAGTACCTCCCTCCCTCTCCCACTTGGCAATGTTAAAAAACGTTTCACCCAAATGGATGAAGACAAGCGCTCTCAACGCTATGCAACATTGAATAGGGGTAGAAGGGAAGGGTGTTCCAACGACTTCTGTCACTGTTTGTATGTTGCAGGTCTTCGACAACCTAATTCAACCTATAGCTAGTCCTGTCACCGAAAGGGACGAAACCCTGGGTGAGATTTGATGTGCCCTGGATTTTTCGGTTTCGCCTGCTCAAAACAAACCAAAGAAAAACCACTCCCACTCGATCTAGACTCCTTGGAGGCCCTTCTAAAGACACACTTAAAGCGTTTTGCGCTCTCGTTAAACAACTATTACAGTGATGTCTTTAGTGGACTTTTCGACTCGGAACAGACGGGAGGTGATTTAGCAAAGTTTTAGCAAAATAAAGCCTTCAGTTATATCTGTTTTTGAAAAATTGAATAAATCGGGTACATGCGGAATCGCCAGGAAAACCTTCATATTTACTAAGGTAAAGTTGCCTCTAAAAATTTAGAATTTAAAATGCTAAATTGTACCAGTAATAACAATGTGTTTATTCATTGCTTGATTGATCTGACTATTTTTTTAGTGCTCCTTTTTCTTTTTACCTTTATTTAGGAACTAAGTTGCCCAAAAATACCAGTAGTGACCAAGGTTGCTTTGAAGTCAGTATACCTAACCCTCCGGAGGTCAGTATTAACTATCCGAAGATACGTGATCTTCCAAAGACATCACAACGCTCTTTGCCGACACACAGGATCGACTTTCTGTTAGTGACGACGAGCGACTGCGAATATCTTAGCTGCCTTGCTTTTCTAAATGAGGGTTCCTTAGTTAAAAGTTATCACAAGAGTTTTGGATTCTTTTATTTGGGGGATATAGGTGAAGATGAAACAACAAGGCGGAAAGTTGCCGTCATTCGATGCGAAAGTGGTTCCTTTGTGAAATGTTCTAGAATTCAAACACCAAAAGCCTTAAAGGTCTTAAAAACCACAAGGGCAGTTATAGGTGTGGGTTTTTGCGGCAGTTTGAAACACGAAAAAGCCAAGCTGGGAGACGTAGTAGTATCATCAACGATTGCTATTAACAAACCCACGGACTCTGGTGATCAGGAGAGTAGCGTTAATGTGACGTCAGACTGTATACAAAATAATGCTGTTCGTGGATGGAGAGCGCCACTGAGGGACCCAGAGGTAGATGTAGCAGTGCACAGCGATGGTGTGTTTCTGAGCGGCAGAGTGGTGGTTGGCAGTAAACAAGAGTACGATGAACTCATTGAGCGATTCCCAGACGCAACCGCATTTGACTTCGGGGAAGGTGCAGGTTAGTGAATTACAGTAGTTTAAAAGCAAGGTTTACTAACCAGATCTGGAGTCCATAATCGGTAGCCCACTTTCTCCCACAAAAGCATCTCCCACAGCATACTTACTTTTATGTTTAATTTAGAAATCATGTTTACCTCCTACCACTCCTACCACTTGTCAGTAGCCCTGTACACAGGCAGAGTTGAATTCATGTAAAATAGGCCGTTCTTATTGAATTGTCCCAAAGATTTTTTGTCGAGGATGCGTAACATTCCCGAGGGTGCATCCGGCGACCTCGATTTTGTTACTTATACCGGCTCTCTGTCCCTCTTCTTGGACTTGGATTGTTCTTCTTGTTGCCGTGGTCTTTGGAACATATCCCAGCATCATTAACATCCTCTAAAGCTCTTTCGATACTGTTCTCTCATGCATCAGTATTGGCAGATTTCCCTAATGATCTCTCGTCTGCACACCATCGTTTTCACTTTCCCCATCGAAAGCCATCATCATCTACAATCCCCAAAAGTAATGATTCCTTTAAACACAAAGTCTTAACCTAGGTGAATGTTTGATGTCTCTTCGGGTTGTCCTTTAGACTATTAAAGGCTTAATTTGTTCTTTTGACAATCGAAACACAGGAAATAACGTTTTTCTTGAAATTGAAGTGTTCCGTGAGTTTTTGTTTTTGTTCCTCTTAAATAATTTTAAAACAAATTTCCGTTGTAAAACAAGGAACTATTGTTCCTTTTCCAATTGTGTAAATAGAAACAAAATAAATTCATTTTGAAACAAACTGTTTTCTTTACACTAAATAAGAACATTAAGTTCCCAATTGTTAAAGTGAAAAGGAACAAGCTGGTCACTTTGGGAACCAACGATCCGTTTCAAAGTGTTCCGACTAGTGAAATTGTTCTCTTTTTCCTCGCTAAGCGAGGTTTATAAATTTGTCGCGTGTGGATCGCGCGAGGATCGCTTAGGGCGGTCAAATCTCGATCTGCCTATATTTTTTTCGAAGGTGTCCGCGCAGTTGCCTAGCAACAAAACCAAATCACGACCGGCGACACCGACTAGAAGTGCTTCGACAAAATGATTTCGTTAGAATCATCGAGAGGCGACTAAAATACACGATCATCAAAATACTTTTGGTAGAATACCTTTCCAAAGGATGCATGGTGACTGAACAGATTGGCTCAAAATTATTTCCTTTCTCTACCATTATCTTTTCTCTCGATGTACCAGTTATTATCAACATATAATCGCTTTCTCCAAGTATGATCAAAACCACAGAGAAATTAAATTATTTCACAAAATAGGTTTCAGTTCCCCAAACTGTGCATATTTGTGTATGAGCAGTAAAAAGAATTTAAATATTAAGTTTAGGACGTTCCCGAAAAAAATATTTGAAAGAAATAATTCATATTGGATCAGTAAAAATTTGTAAGAGTTTATGTTTTCCGTTTTGGATATTGACTGTGTTAATAGTTAAAAAAATAAATTATTCAGGTGGATCAGAAAGGGCAATTTCTGTTCACAATTTGGATACAAATGCACTTACAAGTATTGCCCTGCTCCTAGCAATTACCACTTAATGTGTAGCGGGGATAGGTACATACATGACTATGTATTTGATGCGAAACAAAAATTACTGCTTAACATTTTATTTAATTATTGATAGTAATTTCATGCTAAATACAGTGACCAGCATCACAGCTCTGCTTGCAGTGCACAAGCAAGCACCAAGTTCATGGGAATTGAGATCCTGATCACCTTCAACATGATTTGTCTATGTGAAAGTTTACTTACTTCTGAAGGTTTCACATGCTATAATCTACATTCACCCTTTCCCTTAATTAGCTTCTCTTGCTTTCCATACCAATTGGCCCTTAAAGCCCCAATGTAAACCTACAAATTTTCCTTACTGGTCTTCATACATTTCTTGTAGTACTAGTGCAGAACTTTTTTCTACTGACATTAACACTATTTATGTTTGGTGATCAATTCCTTAATTCTGATGACCTAACTTAAGCACTGCTATTGAAGCGAGATGCTGATTACTGGGGCTTCAAGGGTTAATGTATTATTTTATTGTGACAATTATCTAATCCAATTTTTATAGTATGTTGGGGGGAGAGTGAATAAACATGCTACCACATCAATATGAAACTCTGTGTTTTGCTTGCCATTATTCTGTATTAGTCTCATTGCAATTTTTGGGTAAAAATGAATAAACTTTTGATGCAGCTGTACCAACATTGTATTTTCTGCACCGCATCACTCTTCAGCAACAGTAGACTCCTGCTATCTCAACCATTCCAGGGAAATAATGAAATGTTTTAGCTATTGACACTTGTCAATACCCAGTTAATAGAATAATAACTGTACGACGGCATCTTAAGGAAACTGCTGGGTTAATGTTGGCGATAACATGCGTGCGGTTCCAAGTTTGAATTTGAACTGCATTTCTGATAAACCTACTCTCACCCAACCAAAATAAACAGAAACACCACTACATATTGTCTTTGACAACAGGTCGACAACAATACTATACATTCTCTCTAGAGAGCAATTTACCTTATGTCAGAATGAAGAAAGGGGTGGGGGGGGTGAACGTATTTTCGTATACAGTCGCATACAACAGTTAGCTCAAATTAAACCTGGAAACTCATACCCAGTTCCTATGAATTAGCTATGAACCGATTTTGGGATGACAGGGGATTGGATGCAAGTAACATGGAAGCAACTGGGAACCAGAATGTCGATCTAAACTCCCAATTCGGGACCATTGTGGCCACCCATCCACACCTCCAGTTAAACCGAAATTCTATCCCCTCCCCACCCCCATCACTCAATTTTGTGGTGCAATTATGCCCGAGCTTTGCGAGGTTCTGCAAGTCACGTGTTCCTAGTTAGTAAAATGAAAACAAAATGTCTGAAATGTTCCTATTGTAGGTGGCCAGTTTCGTTGATTAGGAACACTCTGTGCCTATCTACTAACGCAGTGCGTTGTTGAATCTGATAAATAAGAACCGGTGTTCCGATATAGCGTTTCTTTTTACGGAATTAGGAACTTGCTGTTCCTGAATGGTATGACTGGTTCCTATTAGAACAGCAAAGGAACAAAAAAGGACTACATTTGAGATAGAAGAGAAGAAGTTTCCACTTCTAATAAGTGGAATAAGTGTTTTGCTTTATTCCTTCTGTCAAACAGACCACTTGTGGGTTGTATGAAAGTACATTGGACTGTTGATTTGATGATACAAAAAGCCTTGCCACAAAATCATGCATTTCTAGACAGGGAAAAATGTACTCTAGTCTCAATTGTCCGTGTAAGAACAAAAAACATGATGAGCGGGATTATTCTATTCTTGTCGAGACGTTTCCAGAATTCGAACATGTTCAGGCATCTTGGGCATGACAATGCAAGTTCAGTGAATGTTTTATTTTGGACCATAGAAATGAACAAAGCGGAAACAGGCAAGATATTATGAGAAGATCACTTCTGATTGGTTAAAAGTCGAGTTTGATCTCTAGAAAAAAATTCTCACGTCTATCAGAATAAATAAGATTGTCGCACGAGCCTGCATTTTATTTCCAGTTGCAAAAAAAAAAAGATATGAAAGCAAAGAGAAGAGATAGACTGGTCAAAATTTGTAAAATGCATCTCCGAAACCAAAGAGACTTCACTTAGAAGAAGAAAATTCAGATGGCCTATTTCACTGTCCAGTACAAGACTGTAACCACGATGGATTTATATCTCAAAGAGCTTACAGAAAACATGTAAAGCAAAAACACCGTTGGTTCTTTTATTTTGATAAAAAGCCAGAAACCAGCAACAGTGAAGCAAACCAGAGCCCGAAAAATGAAGCAAAAGACAGAAAACCTGCACACATGGTAAAGTCGATATCCACGTTTGATCGTTCGAGTCCAGTCGTCGACGAATTTCTATCATGGCTTACTGGGAGTGGTGGAGGGTCCAAGAGTGAACGCCAAAGGCAGGAAATTGTTAGCCGATGTCTAAAGTTATTGTTAGCCGATGTCTAAAGCTTTTAAAATTTTGTTGTGAGGACGAAGAAGAGCTTTCCTTAGACATTGTTGATTTTAGTTTAAGCTCCCCTAATCTTCTATTCAAATTTGTTGCATAGGCTACTTGGACGCCATTGTGGAGCTGATGTATTTTAGAAAAGTAAATGGAGCATCCGAAGTTGTATTGGGGGGTCTGGCCTCAACGGAAACATGCTTAAAGAAGGCTCGCAAAACAGTTTCTAAGATGATGCCATTGCAATGGACCATCGACACTCTAGAATCAAAGAGACACTGGGCTCGGTTGGAGGAACTTTTGGAAGTTGTTGTGCGTTTTTTGCACGCTACGAGAGCATACTTAGATCATGCAAGGATTAACCAGGTACAGTGTCCCTGTTGGACTTGCCATTTGCTACCAATTTTTTGGCAATGTAATCTAAATGAATGATTCGAATTCTATCCTTTTCTTCTACATCGATCTCATCTGGCTGTAAACTGGTTCCTTCCGGAGTACGTGCAAGGCCACATGCGCAAATAATGCAGTCCATTGCATTATCTCGCAAGAATTCTTGTACTCCCGCTGCACGCGGCGAAGTCAGACTTCTATAGAAGAACTTTCATGGCAGTGACGCACGAGCGTCCATGGCAGTGTTGTGCTCCCCACCGAAATCCATGTCCGTCTGACATGTGATAAACATTGGACACCTTATGACTGCCAGGCTTAAAGTCTTATATTTGCGGTCGTGTGCCGTGAGCCCTCTTTGTGTCAATATCTTTCAGTCGTCTGGATCCATCAGCTTGGCGTGCGCCTCGTCCAGAAAAATGATTTGAGTGTCTTCATCGATCAGGGTCTTGTTGAAAGCCTTTTGCTTGCTAATCATGGCTATGTATCTTGCTGGGATCAGGCGAGAGATGGAGGTGAAAAGGCTAGTCTTTCCACTATCCGGCTCACCTATGAGGCACATGACTGTACGGTTATGCCCATATTTGTAACTGTTATGCTTGCTCTTTGCAATGCATGCTGGGACCTCGTGCTTTCACGAGCGGCCATGTTGATTAAACATGTGTTGTGTTTAGTTCTTCCTACGGATACTACATGGTGGCAGCGGTTGTAGACCCTGAAAATGCCTGATTTAGAAGAAGGAACACATCAAGAATTGCTCCCGGCAGCAGGACAAAACCAAACTCAAACACAGCAACCGAGTCAACTTCCACTTCCCACACGATTTGATGGCGCGAACGGCCCAAAACAAGCCGAATGTTGGATTCGATGGAGCCGACGTTTCGAACGTTACAGGATAGCCTCTGGCCTCAAAAATAAGCCCGAATACGAACAAGTGAGTACCTTACTGTATGCCATGGGAGATTGTGCAGACGACATCCTAGCCACCCTCCGTCTCGACGAAACCAAAGCTACGTACAGCGAAGTTCGCACCGCCCTCAACGGCTATTTTGATGTTCGCCGCAATCTGATTGTACAACGAGCCCTCTTTAACAAGCGACACCAGTTGGCAGGCGAGTCAGTGGACACATTCATTCAAGAACTATACAGGCTTGCCGAAGACTGCGAGTACGGCTCACTAAAAGATGGCTTAATCCGTGATCGAATTGTTGTAGGCGTTCTTGACGACTCGTTATCAGATCGACTTCAAGCCAAAGCAGATTTAACTCTCGAAACGGCAGTGCAGATGAGTCGTCAGGCGGAGGCACGAAAGCAAAACAAGGATCTCATCCGCGGGAACGTCATCTCTGAAACGGCTACCGACCCCACACGTGTGGATTTAGTGGAAAAGCACAAGCGAGATTCAAAACCGAATCCCGGAGTACGGTCAAAGCCCGAACGTAAATGCATGTGGTGTGGCGGACAGCAACACAAGCGGCTATCATGCCCTGCAAAGGATGTAACTTGTAACAGCTGTCACAAAAGAGGTCATTTCCAAGCTGTGTGCCTCTCCACAAAACAGGCATCAAAGCGCTCATCTGTCAACGAAGTAGCAGACCTTGAAGAAGTTGAAATTCCCTTCCTCGGTGAAGTCTACAGCAGCGACGCAGATTTCTGGACCGCCGTTGTGAAGGTTGATGGCCACGAAACACATTTTAAGTTGGATACTGGAGCAGCTGTATCCATTGTCAGTGATCAGGAGCCTTGGCTTAAGGACAACCAACTAAAGAAATCCCAGCAGATTCTAAGGGGTCCAGGAGGCACCATTCTATCAGTTGTTGGCACCTTTCAAGCCACGTTGACATATGAAGGGCGTCAGATTTCGGAAACAGTGTATGTTTTGAAAGATCAGCTATACTCCCTCCTTAGCAAGAAAGCCTGTGTCGGCCTCGGGTTAATCGCCCGAATCGGAGAGGTGAACACTCAACCAGCGAACTTCGTTGGAGAATTTCCTCATCTTTTCAGCGGCCTGGGAAAATTGGAAACCAAGTATCAAATCAAGCTTAACCCGGATGTAAAGCCAGTCCGCCTCTACACCCCAAGGAAAATTCCTCACCCATTGTTGCCTAAAGTGAAGAAGGAAATCGACTCTATGCTCCAACAGGGTGTCATTTCTCCTGTCACTGTTCCCACAGAGTGGTGCTCTGGCATCGTTCCGGTCCCAAAACCCAATGGGCGTGTACGTATCTGTGTAGACCTGACACCACTGAACAAAGCAGTACAGCGCGAAACTCATCCCATGGGTTCTGTTGATGAGAGCCTCGCGATGCTGGGCGAAAGTAAAGTGTTCACAAAATTAGATGCTAATAGTGGTTTCTGGCAAATTCCTCTGGATGAAGAGTCAAAATTGTCGACCACCTTTATCACACCATTTGGCCGCTTTTGCTTCAATCGTTTACCCTTTGGAATTAGTTCAGCCCCGGAAATATTTCAGCGGACTATGTCAGACATTTTGGAGGGCCTTGATGGAGTCATATGCCGGATGGATGATATCCTTATCCATGGAAGGAACCAGATTGAACATGACGTACGTGTCCGAGCAGTTTTGTTTCGGCTTCAAAAAGCTGGACTAACACTGAACATTCAAAAGTGTGAGTTTTCTCAAGGAAGACTCAAGTTCCTAGGACACATTGTCGATGCCCAGGGTGTCCATGCAGATCCAGAGAAGACAAATGCTATTGGCCAATTTCCAACTCCCAAGAATGTGACAGAACTACAGAGGTTCATGGGCATGGTTAACCAACTGGGCAAGTTTGTACCTGGCTTAGCCGACATCAATGCACCCTTACGCCAACTCCTTCGCAAAGATAGTGCTTGGTACTGGGGTGAAGCTCAGCAGACAGCATTACAGCAAGTCAAAGAGAAGCTTGCCTCACCTGAAGTCCTTGCGCATTACGACCCTAACCGTGCAACAGTCATTGCTGCAGATGCGTCATCAACAGGACTAGGAGCAGTTCTCCTTCAAATCCAAGATAATGGACAGCGCCGTCCTATCTGTTACATCTCCAGGTCCCTTAATGATGCTGAAAAGAACTATGCAGTCATCGAGAAGGAAGCGCTTGCCTCAACCTGGGCATGCGAACGCCTTGAAGAGTATGTACTTGGACTCAGATTTACCCTGGAAACAGATCACAAGCCGCTTGTTCCACTCCTCACAACAACTGACTTGTCCAAGATGCCCCCTAGAATATTGCGCTTCCGTCTGCGAATGATGCGATACAATCCTGAAGTCGTACACGTCCCTGGTAAATGTCAGATTTCAGCTGACGCACTGTCACGTGCTCCAGCCAGCTCCCCAAACACCTCTGACAGACAGTTTATTGAGGAGGTTGAAATCTTTGCTAGCTCCACTGTGAACCAACTTCCGGCAACCGCTCAGCGCCTCCAAGAGATTATAGAAGCCCAGAGAAATGATGAAGTATGCATGCAAGTCAGAAGGTACTGCCAAGATGGTTGGCCAGTATACATACCCCATCAACCCCTACTCAGGCCTTACTGGGAGAGCAGAGCTCACTTAGCAGTCGTTGACGATCTTCTCCTCTATGACGAACGCATCGTAATCCCGCCAGCACTAAGATTAGAAGTACTAGACTGCATCCATCGTGGTCACCTTGGCATTAGCAAATGCCGAGCTAGAGCCAGAATGTCAGTTTGGTGGCCAGGGCTTTCTGCAGCCATCGAAGACATGGTCAAAGCATGCTTCACATGTTCAAAGGAACTTCCAGAACCCAAGGAGCCCTTGATGCCGTCATCCTTTCCCAGTCGCCCTTGGGAGAGAATTAGCATGGATTTGTTCGAGTATGGGGGACGAACATACCTCATCACTGTTGATTACTATTCCAGATGGGTTGAAATCAAGCGCCTCACAACACAAACCGCAAAGAGTGTGATTGCAGCTTCCAAGGAGCTATTCGCAACCCACGGCATCCCAGACATTGTGATTTCCGACAATGGGCCCTGTTTTAGTGCAGTATCTTTCCAAGAGTTTGCGGCCAGTTATGGATTTGTCCACACGACTAGCTCCCCCAGATATCCTCGAGCCAACGGAGAAGTTGAAAGGGCTGTAAGAACTGTGAAAGGACTGTTAAAGAAGAATGATGACCCCTATCTCGCACTCCTCACCTACCGATCTACTCCCCTGCAAACTGGTCTCTCACCAAGTGAATTACTTATGGGACGAAGACTCCGGACTCAGCTCCCTGTGCTCGAAAAGACATTGACACCCAGAGATTTGAGGAGAGAACGCGAAGAAGTTGTGAAGAAAGAAGAGACCTACAGATCCAACCAAAGGAAAAGCTTTAACCAACGACACCGAGCGAAGGAACTTCCAGCTGTCACAGCTGGTGATTCAGTATGGATCAGAGACCAAAACCGCCTAGGGAAGATACAGGGGCGCACTCAGCATCCTCGCTCCTTTCTCATAGAAACAGAGAAGGGCACAATACGACGAAACAGATCTGCTCTTGTCAAAGCAGAGTTGCAGTCCCCTTCAAAGGCAGACAAGCAAGCCACTTCCACTGGTACTGCCAATTACCATGCCTTTCTGGAGACAGAAGAAAAGACCGGTCCACCTCAGCTTCCTGGTACTATAGCTGAAGCTCCCATGCAGCCTGCCTGCAGTCAAACAGCTCCCTTACCATCTCAGCACCCGGATACCATAACTGAAGCTCCAATGCAGCCTGTTCGCAGTCAAACAGTTCCATTGCAAACACGTTCAGGGAGAATTGTTAAGCCGCCTGATCGATTGGATCTCTAAACTTATGTTGGACTCTGTTAGAGTAGTTTAAGAGACTGCTATTACATTTATGCCTTTCAGAGACTGTTCTATGCACATTTGAACATTTGATAGTAAAACTGTTACAGTTCAAGTTACCCTTAGTTCAAGGCTTAAGGAAAGAACAATGTTTGCAGACATGCAATTACCTGTGTCTTTGTTAATCAGTTCACTTGATTGTACTAGGAAGGGAGGTGTACGGTTATGCCCATATTTGTAACTGTTATGCTTGCTCTTTGCAATGCATGCTGGGACCTCGTGCTTTCACGAGCGGCCATGTTGATTAAACATGTGTTGTGTTTAGTTCTTCCTACGGATACTACAATGACCTTTCTTTGTGCTGTTTAATGCGGCAGTTGAGGAGTCGAATGTAATAGTTGCAAAATGTGCCATTTACAGCTGGTTAAGGCTATTTTATAGTATTTCTTTGAAGTATCCAGGATCTGGCGCTTTAGTGTGTTGGTATTCGATGTAGGCCCCGGGAGATTCTTTCCCGATCAAGTCGTAGTTGATACGCAGCTGCTTCACGAACTCGCAATCTTTATCTTCAAGGACTGTGCGAGCTTGTTCAGAAACTTGATGATGGTGTCTTTAAACTATTCGTTGCCTGCCAGCAGAGAAAAAAATTTCTTCACCGACCAGAAGTGGTGATATGTGTATTTAGAAGATTTCGCCTTTCTGAAAACTCCTCCACTGTACAGAGCGTAACCCAATTTCCCCGTGGCTCGTTCGATGTCATTCATCGCTATAACAATCGGCGATGCCAGAGCCTTTGTTACTTTTGGACCTTTGAAGGCAAATCGCACGCTTCTATGCCAAACACATCAAGTTGGAACGGACAAGAGAGGGTATTAACTTGTCTTGCAGCTTTGCAGTAAACGAGCTATCATCAACTTGTAACCTGACAACACATCCCAGCGGGGTACTCCGAATTTCAAGTGCGGGTGATCGAATGGGGGCAAAAATTAAAACCTAAAAGAATCCCAAGGGCTTCCAAAAACACCGAAAAACTCCCAGGACCAAAAATTAACCCCCCAAAAATCCCATGCCGAATTTTCGAGCCATAAAATTTTCCAGAAATTGTATAACCGGTTTTGTGAAACAGATGCAATGCAATGCTTAACCATCGTTAAAATAATATTAAACAACTGCAAAACTAGTCTGGTTGTTAACTTTATTCGCAGAACTACGCGGCCAGGATACGCGGGCACTACCACGAATCTTCAGATTGTTTTGAATACCCCAAAAAATCTCTACTTAACTCGAGCCCCCCCCCCCGAAAAAAAAAAATACTTGCCAAATTTTCCTACCCAAAAAATCCCGGAATCAAAAATTTCAAACCCAGACAAATCCTTCGATCATCCCCGACACTTGAAATCTGGAGTATCCCCCCTGGGCAACACGTTCATTTGCGGGAAGTGCACGTGACTCCAATGGCTCCTCTATCAATTGGTCTTGTAGCAATTGAAGACTGTGGGAAAACGACTTGTCCACTTTGGTCTGAATAAAGTGATTCTTGTGATCTTTTAGCGAAGTACATAATGGTACACAATTAGGATTCCTCTTCACTTCCTCATTTGCAGACTGGCAGGTTTTTAGCTGTAATTTCCATGCCTGTTTGTAATAGGGCCGAGTGCAAGGATGCCGTTAAAACGCGCATTCCGTTGGAGGATTGGACCGCAATCCAGTACGTTATTGCTGGCCAGTACTTTTCTCGTAATTCATCGTTGTGGTTGTCCTCTTGTGCTTGGCTGTTTGGCTTTTCACACTTTTCTTTACTTTGCTTCTCTAGGGCGGCGACTGAGGAGACGAAAAATGCTACTCCTTTCATTTTGTTTATCTTTTCTTCACGTTAATCACGTTTCTGACATATGTTTAGCCACAGTTCGTCACTAGACATTCCCTCATGTTTGCTGTAGGATGAATTAGCCGATAAAAGAGAACAAGTTCTTTGGACAGCTGGCAAGACCTTGCTAAGCAGGGTACTCCTGATTCCCTAAAGTAAATACAAGGAAACAGTAAACTAGTCAACGCAGAAAAAAAAATTGACGAGTAATCTTGTAGAAAATATTTATACCACAATGCATATTAGATTAACTGTTAAAAAAGCCTAAGCAATACAGCATGTCGTCCCTGTTAATTGTTACGTTTTAAGCTGAACTTTGTAAATTCGTTCACTAAAAGAACTGAGAGTAACTTTTTCCCCTTAACTTGTTTTAAAGCTACGAAGAAATAATGTGAATACTAGTACATACCTTTTTACTGAGTTGCCTTGGTGGTGCTGTGGCCCATGACTGTGCCATCGAGTGAAATCAGAACCAAACATATAGGTAAGGGCAAAGGAGGACGCCGATAATTGCATTTAGGGAAATTTCTTTGTGTTGCAAACGATAGAGTATATTTATTTATTTATTTTATTATATTTTGATCTCTTTTTTTAGTCGAGCGTTTTTAACATCCTTGGCTTGGGAGATTGGGCAGCCACTCCCCACGTTTTCTTTATTTTCAACTTTAAATTTTTTGGGATAAATAAATATTGTTAAACATACTTTTAACCCAGGATTTAAGAGCAAGTGAGTGGTTGACTAAGCATGCAGATAACTTTGAAAAGGAAAAACAAATGTACGGCGATAACAAAATCGCGCTTTGTTTTGCAGGTGTGGCGGAAGCAGCACAAGACAAAGGATTGAATTTCCTCATGATTAAAGGCGTTTCATATTACGCTGACGGCACCAACTATGGTACCGACGATTGGAGGCGGTTTGCAAGTGTAATGGCAGCTTCATGTACAGCCCATTTTATTAAAAACTATGTCACCGAACTTGAGGGCTCACTGGAAGAAGAAAAAGTGTACTGATTATCTACCGAGTGTTTATTAGAGTGATACATTGTGCACGCTATGTAGGTTTTCGTATTTCACCTTATCGTGTATGCAACTATTTAAAATTGTACTGAAAAGCACAATCACAGGTAGTGGGACATTTTCAAACAAGGAATAAACAAAAAATCTTGTTCAATCTCGAGGAAATACAGAACTCTGATTTCGCGATATTTTGTTTTACCCACCAGTTAAGCCTGCGCGTCACAAATTACTTTGTAAAAATCGAAACTTCGAATTAATGCAATTCGTCTACACGATATTAAACGATTTTTATTTTTCATCTTTCCTTGAAAATGAGGTATTTTTAAACTGAGGCCACCGAAACAGCCTCTTGGAGCCGACTCATAAAAACTATCTATCCTTGATAGCGCTGAAATAAATAAATCATGACGCAATTGCCACGTGATGTGAAATTGGCTTATGTTTCTGTCTTCAAATTCTGTATGTTTAAAGAGTGCCAAACAACAGTCTCAATGTAATGACAATGATACATGGCTAAAAATCCAGGACACGCCTGCGCATTTGATGCAGCCTTTTTTACTTAAAGGGAAAGTCCAAATTGTTCACTGAGAACCTGTTAGCAATCGAGAATACCTAACAGATTATCGAACTGCCCTATACATAGTGACCCGGAAATCACGGTGAAGACCAGCGGTTAAGACCATTGCGTGCCAGACAGAATGTAACTCGTACAAAGTTCAATGTCCGAGATTTCTAGCCATGTTGCGATAATAAAATACTGATGTTATGTATTTTATATTGAATCAGCCTTCAAATTGTCGAAAAGCGCTTAACAATATTTTTTAATAAGATTATAAAATAAAGTAACAATTATGAAATAATAAAAAAGTTAATTAACAACAATTAATTGTGCTGCACATGTACAATAGCCCGTTCAACTGTAATTTAATATTACACAAATCCGAAGCAAGTCATTTCACTGTTAAAGTAACCATGAACTAAAAAAATTTTTGCACGTTTTGGTAGTTCATTATGTGTTAATTCCGAAATGGCAAGAGAAATTGGATGGCAAGAAACAAAAATCCGTTTTTTTGCCGTTGAAAGTACCCAAAATGACCAAAATCGTGTCTCCGAAGACTGGGAACTAGTTGGCGAGGACCCGGGCCGTATGACGTCACAAATCGCGCAGAATGTTTGTCTCTTTGGTCTTTGTCAAGTGTTTGAGCGATGAAACTTACATTTTTCTTGCTAGTATTGATATACAATGAAAGCTACCGACGACTGAGGAAAACGCTAAGATTCAGCTCGAAGCGATTTCGAAGATGGGATTCACTAACTTTCAGCTCTACTGGCTTGACTGGCTTGAAGGAGAAACTTCCAGAATTGAATGGTCAGTACTTTTATGTGTTAATAACGAGAGATTGACGCAGCCTTGACTTTACTTCTTTTGTTCAGAGCGTCATTGTATGTACTTCAATTATTTTACTCAAACCGATACCAGACAAGCTCAAGTTTACAGTGTACTTGTTTGTAACTTAATTTGTTCATCTTTTCATAGGTTTTCGCGCCAAGAGAAAGATAGACTCAGTTGTTCGGCTCTTTCGAATGAGGACTTTTGCAGATAGAACACTGATATAAACTTATTAGTTAGCAGGAAGTATTTTATACATTAAAGATAAGCATACCCAAAATTTGCTTGAAATATTACAACATATCTAATGGCTGAGACATCAATAGTAATTTCTAATGAGCGTGTTTTAGGGACCGGTCATTATTTAAGTCGGAGGGGGGGCGGGGGTGGAGGAGAAATAGCCTTTGATACAAAAAAAATCGAGAACCCGACCTGATAGCATTCATTTTTTTCGGGAGCCCCCCTTCCGGATTGTTTGAAAAATTCAGGACCCCCCTCAATAAAAGAATGGTTGAAAATGTGGAAAATGAATATTTTACACAATGGCTAGTATGGCAAGTCACAAAAACTCCTACCTTGCTTAGGATTCGCTATCACTACCAAATGTACCAAAAACATAATCATCATCTGAGTCTGAGTCTGAGTCATCTGAGTCTGTATCTGGCATGGAGTCTGTCTGTTTCTCTTCTATTTCACTTATGTTGTTTTCCCGTAGTACGTGGCACGTTACAGTTTTAATTTTGTCAGCTTTATTCCCATATTTCCTTAGCCCATTTGCATCGAGTTACTTGTCAATTTCCTTCACCACTAGTTGTTTTAATGTTCCTTTCAGTGCCATATCTAGCCAGTCATACTCTTCATAGCCTTTTAAGTCACGCTTATCTTTGTCCGTCTTCCTCTGGTTGGACCTGATGGATTCTTTGAGTCTCAGGGTATTTAGGTGCTCTAGATACGAACGGACATATTTCTCCTCGACAGCATACTTCGTAGCATATTCCTTTATCGCATCTGTGTCGTCAAGGGTTATTTTAGATGAATGAAATAAACACTTCAGCTGGGCCCTTGGCTGCCACTCATCAGGAATTCTGCGGCTTTCATCTTCATTTCGCACAGGAGTAAGAAATACGCTCTTGAAGTGTGGAAGATTTTGTGGGTCCGGAATAGGTTGGGGTATTCGCTCACCCTCTGGTCCCACCCACGGATGGTTCTTACAAAAGCCGCATAGCTGACCATCTTGATGCTCACGGCAAGTCTTCTTCAGGTACTCCATGTAGAGCTCGCCAACTTGATAGTGCAAGTCAACAAATGTAGATATCTTCTTCATATATCCACTTCCAGGAATCTGCTCTATTGCACTGCCGCTTTTTGATTTACTAAAAGCTAAAATATTGGCCTCATTAAAGAAGAACTGGTCTTCTTTCTTCATTGTTAGATACGCAGTTATATATTCGCTCAGCACTGGAGCATCATGTATTCGTGCCTTCACTTCATTTGCGACTTCCCATGCATTGTTCTCCATTCTTTTCTTCTCGTATTCCTGGAAGTCTTTGACAGACATCGATTGTACTTCTTCCTCTGTCATACCTTGGAAGCACTTGGTTTTCTCCCACTCAAGTGTTTCGCCATCAACAATGGAATCTCCAATGGCACTATTTGTACGTTCAGCCTCCCCCTGGCCGCTATCACCTCGTGATCTGTGACAACGAACCCTGTAATCTGAATTATATAATCGTGCCAATTCAGCATCTCTAAATCTCACAAGATAGTTTGAGACACCAACTCCTGGTCCCGCGTCCGTTAGATCAGCCCACTTTGGCTCGACTTTAGGAAGCTTCAAGTTGTCAAAACTGTCAAAGAGTTCATTGGAAGTATCTTTCAATCTCGCATTCAAGATCATGATTTGTCCCACGCTAATATAACTAAAATCAGGAGCATATATTTGATTGTGCAGCTCATCAAGGGTCCTCTGAATTTGAGACAATTTTGGCACGACACGAGAAGCAATTAAAGTATTCTCTGCATCAGTAAGGGTCATATCCATGCCAAGAGTTTCTGAGGCTCTCTTGAGACCATTCTGTGCATGATTAATTCTACTGGCTTCATATAATCGATGAGGGCACTCTGGTTTAGTAGTCATCTTGCTTAAGTCAATAAGATTGGCCATATCCACATATTGAAACACGTAATCATGAAGTTGTGCACAAAAACTGCGAAATCCTTTAGTGTAAATGTTCCCATTCACAGTTGGGACCTCAAATACATCAGGGGACCTGTGCCTCAAGTCTACAGTCTCGCTCGCCCACACGGATCCGGAGCTTCCAATAATTGCCTTAGGTCTAACATAAACAAAGTGGTGATCTTCGTCTGTTTCCAGTGTTTCCACATCATCCGTTATCGAACCTTTCTTAGTGAATATACGATGTGCAGCTGGAGTAATGTACACCAGCTTCTCAGGCCAGTCATATTTCGGTAATACTCGTGCTCGATTCTCATCAGTAAGATTCAAAATTTTGACATTTCTGCACTTTTCAAATCCCTCTGATGTACCAGGACGTAAATAAGCTTTATCGTCAGTACTTCGCATGAAGCATAAATTTCGGGTTTGCGCGTCTACCTTGTTGGAAAAAAATGATAACTTGATGTTCTTGATGTGACCTCTTTGATAGTGTGTATTCTCGTTGTCATTGTCCTCAGCTTTGGGGGGCTTTTTGAAGCAAAAAAGCCCTTTGCCACAGTGGCGTCGTGCTTGTAAAGAATGCATATGTCTTGGTCGTGACCGGTTATACACTGTGTTCACTGATCTAATTACTTTCTTTCCTCTCTGTAAGAGCTTGTAGTTGGCAATGTTAAGAAGGTCGCGTTTTTTAACTCTCTTGTTGGTGTACATGACAGTGTCATGTCGACGGCCATGATATGTAGCCTTGTCTTCGATACATTTAACAACAAATTCTTCATCCTCACTGTCCAACAAAGCTGGTCTTCCTTGTGAAGATATGGCTCTTCTTTTTACTCTGTTTTCTTCAAATAAAGCCTTGGCCTTGCGTTTGATCATCTGCTTGGCTTTTTGTCCCTTGAGATCTCTCAGTAAACATTCAGTATCTTGAATTCTTTCTTCTGCTAACTCAATCTCTCCCTCAATTTTGTTCAGTCCTGTCGACCAAACTCCTTCCTTTTTCTGTTTTAAGTTATTGAGACCTTCTAAGTTTTCTTGATTTCTAAGTTTTCTTGATAGGAAGACAGCTGTCCCTTGAGGCGCAACGTGGTTATATCTTCAGCAGCTATGATTGCATTCTGCCATTCTTTTGCAACATCAAGCACCTGTTTATTATCCCTTGTAATGGAATCTGTATCTATGCCGAGACTTTCAAGCTCCTTGTATGATCGATTATAAGTAAGTAAAGCCTTTACTACTTTTTTGTCCCATTCCGTGTCTACAGTCGACAAAACAGTCCTAAGCGTGTCACGTGTCAAAGTGTTTTCACTTATTTCTTCTTCAGAGGCTGAGGCTGTATAAATGATCTCCTGGAAAATGTTGGTCAAATCTACATCATCGGGTATAAGCACTACCATCTTTCCAGCTTCGCCTTGTGTGTTTAATATGTACACAGGGAGACCATATCTATGATGTAGTAGGCAGTCTTGAAATGATACTCTATCATCTTTCGTAAGAGACGCAGGAGCAAAGTCTGTTTTATAACCAAGAAAGATTTCAAGACAGTAGTTAAAAGAAAGGATGCTCTTTCTATATTCTCTTCCATCGCTTCCAATTTCTTGAGAAATAAGCTCATTGTACACTGCAATTAAACCATTTAATTTTTGTTGCTCTTTCTCCCTTTTTTCTTTTCTCAACAGGGATCTTAAATGGGATCTTAATGGCTTTATGTGATCACTTATACTTCCATGATGCTGGCCTCATGTAAATAGACTTAACCACACCTGTCCAGTTATACTGGCCCTAGTTGTTGAAAAGTTGGAGAGCGCTACCACCGGATAAATCTCTATCCAGTGGATAACGCAATTGGTTTCCCTAACACTTATCCACTGGATAGTGATTTATCCGGTGGATAGCGCTATCCAACTTTTGAACAACTGGGGCCTGGTCTGAGGTCCCTTTGTATACTGGTCTCATATGACAATAACTCCCGTGAGTCACTCTTAACACTGAGATGCATAGGTAATTTGCTCCAGAAGTACATTTTGAAGTGCCATTTTCATTGAAACATACACCCATTCCGATGAAGTATGGCAGAACTGTCAAGTAGAAATTGCCCTCTGTGTGTGTGTAGTTTCATTGTTTTTTTTATTTTTATTTAAGGGGGGGGGGGGGAGATGGGTAGAGATTAAGGCAGCTCCCTTTGATCCATAAACCCTTTAAATTACAGTACCCTCCCAGTACGCTGTACACATTACGCACGTATTAGCTTTTTTTTTGTTAAGAGATATGCTCTTCAGTAACATGTTTAAGAGTCTGACTCTTGTGTTTGCATCAGGCTTCCGCTATGTAACCATGCATGCCACTATTAATGTTTGGAGATATGTACTTTACTATCTTGGGCACTTATTTAGTAACAGAACCCCCCTTTGTTACCAGTGTTTTTACATTGATGGGGCTATCCTGTGCATATATCATTATTATTATTAAAGCAATACAAGACGTTTATATGCTATGTCCCTAAATAGCATGCATAGGGTGGAAACATAGCCTATGCAGCTAATTTTATTATTATTATTATTATTATTATTATTATTATTATTATTGTTGCGGCAACAAATTAAAGGTGGAGAACGAAAAGGCCCATTTTGAAACCTCATTATTGATTTTCTGTTAGCTTATTAGGTGGCTTGTGTGGTAGCTTTCTTGGGTACAGGGAAGGAGTCAAGAAGAGACTGAGAGAACTCAGTGTGTGAGGAGTTTCCAATACAAAACCTGCCACAAAATTAAATAATGGGAAATGAAGGTCACATATTTTCATTGCCCTTCAGTAATAAAACTGATTAAATAACTTATGCCATAAATTCAAATTAACCCTACATCACCAAGAAGAGTCAATTAGACGGTGTAACGTGTGGTATGTGAAATTTCATATTATAATTATGGTCCTCTTGAGATAACAGGAGGAGGGTCAACAAGAAGAGAGGCACAAATCTGCTTGAAATGTGTGGAGTTTAAAGAGGACCACATAAATCAAATGTAGTGGAAGCAGAGTGACTTGCAATAAAAATTATCAATGCTGAGCTGAACTGCTTCCATTTATTTGACGAGGGATTTATAAATATTCCAAAAGCTATCTCTGATTAACTGAAACGTCTTGTCTCGTCGTCGGTCAAGACAGTTCCGTTCATTGTTATCCCTTCAAACTCCAGTTATCCCTTCAAACTCCATCCTGTTTGAGAAACGTATTGCATGTGGTTTCCAAAAAAACAGAAATGTAAACAAAACTTTGTAGCACAGTTATGCGTTGTAGATCTTGGATGCTTTTAGGTAATATATAGATTTAGCCAAGCCTAAAAGCGGAGCCTCCCTTTTTGCTTGTCTGTTTTTTTTTTGTTGTTGTTTGTTTTGTTTTTGCCAGCAGTTATTAATTTGTGAAAATACTCTCATCCAAGTCGTTAAATTGAAAAAAAAAACAGAGAAAAAAAAAAACCTGCTCCCGCTGAGTGTCGAACCCGGCTCGTCAACGGAAGATGCCGGTGACTAATGCACTAGGCCAAGGGCGTTTAACGATATATTGAGAGTTAGTTTTAATACTTATTTCTTTCTTCGTGACAAGCTGCCTATCAGCGTGAAAGTGCTGGTGTTTTTCCTGCAAAATGTGTTCGAAACGCCGTAAAAACCATGGTTGTGGACAGAAAAAAAACCAAAAAGCACTAGCTCTGCTATATTTGGCGTCGAAACCGCTGCGAAAAGCTGCCAACTCAAGCGGTGTGCCGACCGAGTTTGAACAGAACCGACGAGGCAAATTTGAACTTTTTGCCTGAACTTTATCGCCTAATTTCTTTCGCCTAAATTGAACTTTTCCCCTTCCACCAAAAAGACAACTGAGTGTTCCTCGAACTTTTTTTTTCCATTAACAAATTTGTTTTTGACTTTTGTTGTCTTTGCTTGTTTTGCTACAACGCGGGTCAACATGCGATTTCGCGCCAAAAACACACGGGATTCAGCAGAGGGTTATATCCAGTGTATGAAGTGTATTGGTAGCCCTGTGGTGCGGACGGACGGACGTGTGGATGTACGGACGGACGGATGTACGGACGGACGGTCACGTGACTATTACGTCACTACCAAAATTTTTTGGCTTGACAGGTTACCAAATTTCCTTAGCAATGGAGCTCCGCTGATGCGCTAGCGCGCTGGCTCCGCTATTAAATAGTGGACAGATGCATATAGCAATAGTTTTGGGAACCAAATATTGAAAACCTTCTTTATCTCGATCTTTAATCTTGAATTGCGATAATTGCTACTAGTAGAACAAATCCAACAGTGGCAGAAGTTACATATATTAACGCGACATTCAAATGCTGCGGCTTTTCCGAGAAGCAGCTCTGTAATGCGGGTCGAATCGAATTCTTACCGAGTCCAACACGGTTCAAATGAGTCCGCTTCTCTCCTTAATTCATTTCCTTTCGAGAAACGACACACACATGCTCTCATTGTGCGAATCCTGCCCTTGTAGCTTACAATCCTGGGCCCACAAGTCACTCCAAAGTAATTTCTCTTCTGGAAACCCTCTTGTCAGCCATAACACTCTTGTCTTCTGCGCGATTTGTGACGTCACAGCCTTGTAATGCGATTGTTTTGGCCGAGCGCAAAATGGAGACACTTTTCGGGCGCCAAATTCGAACTTTGCGGCTGGAAAAATATCCCATGCAAAGGGTTCTACTCAGCAAAACTTACATATTTAGACTGAGGGAGTCATAAACTATCATATTTAGGAGAAAAAATTTTTAGTTCATAGGCACTTTAAAGCGATGTTATAATCGCGGGATCTCACCGTTACACCCGCCGAACACTAAGAATCAATATAAAGTCACATAAAACCGCATTGGCAGGATCTTTGGGTTAGTAATTCTAGATGGCGGCTACCCGGGAACCCGGTAAAGAGGTAGTGATGTGTGAACTTCGTGTGTTGCTTTCTTCGATTTCCCGCCGTCAATACTCTGAGATGAGTCGTCTTTGGGGAACTGCTCTGCAAGAAAAAGATTTGACGATCTTCTGTCTTCAATAACTTTGCCGTGCACACTATATATGGATTTACTATAATTTTAATGTTATACTCACCGCGCTACCCAGTGAATGTAACATTAAGGCGCGGCTGCTAAGCTAAGTTACTTTTTTTCGTGTGTTGTCTGTAAGTGTTAGCCCCTTTTTTGTCTTTTTGATGTCCACATCTCAAAATTGTACTAAAACAATTATTCGCCTTAGGCTCAGTAAATATTGGCGAATATTTACCTCGCCTTCGGCTCAGTGAATATTTACCCATATTTACCTTCGCCTCCGGCGAATAACTGTTCAATATAAAGAGGAAATAAGGCTCTCACGATAGGCCAAGAATTCACATTGATTTGCTTGTCGAGTTTTGTGACGTGCGCGCTGTTTCGGTTGGATCCTCTCCTGTCTCAAAAAGCTGTCAGAATGACTTGTGAGAATTTGTTAGACGTGAAGGCCTTAAAAAACGCTGGCATTACAATAGAAAAAGATTCCAGTACATTGAATTGCTAAAGTGTAAGCGATCAACTTTTGTGAGAGACTGAAAACTGATCGAGTTGCAGGAGCTCATGAAGAAGTGTGTATTGTGCACTAAAGAAACTAACAGTTGTTTGATCTTAACCCTCGGACAAGGGAGGGGGTGGATGCCGACCCACCCTCCTCCTCCCATAAGCCCTTTTTTCTTGAGTTTTCCCAAGACGATTTTTTTAGCACCTACCGTTTTCATTAGCTGTGCGTGCATCCCTTGCTGTACACATATTCAGCTGTACACATATTCAAGGCGGCGAAATGCACTGAGCACGTGCTGCATTTTTACTTCCTGTCAATGTTTCACTGGTCCTCCCCCATTAAATACTATTGACAACAATAACAAACTCGGTTTCCGGCCACGAATTTTGAAAAACTTAAGCTCCAGACATCAAACAGAACAGCTTCAATGTAATTTTTATCTGTTTTTACACCTTTGCACTTCGTAGTTTCGGACTTGTACCCATAGCGAAAAACATCATGAAAGTCGATAGTTTGCGTTCGCATGTCGCCATTGTAGTGACATTGCTTCTCAGCGCAAGCTGTTTTGTAAAAACAGCGAGCGAAACAGAAGTGAAAAACGCGTGCATGAAGAGTGAAAAAACAAGGATTGGCAAAAATGGGTAGGGAAACTCTATTCTTGTGTTCCTTTGCATTTGTTTTATTCTAATTGGATTCGATGACTCGTTCGTTTTCGTGAAAAGACTTTTAATCCAATTTTCAGCACACTTTCACCCCAAAACGCAAATATCCCTGTGACAGTGTCTCTTTAAGTTGCGAACATAGCTGCCAGGCTGTGACTAAAACTGGAATAGGGACGTGGGGACGTGAGATAGGCGACGTGTGGGGAAGCGATATCGAGGACGCGGGGACGTGAGTTTGGGGACGCAGGGACATGAGATCGGGAAGGTGGGGAGGTGAAAACGGGAACGCGGGGACGTGAGATCGGAAAACTAGGCGATGCTTTGGCCGTTTGGTTGCCTAATATGTAGTGGTATTTTCGACCTATTAAAAGTTTCTTTGTGCCTCATATTCTTTTTTTTCTCTCGTTTCCGGGCACAGTCACAAAAATACTCAAACAGAAAAACGATACTCAAGTCACATCATTATAAAGGCTCTGTGCAAGTTTACCGGAGGTATCTTTTATGGAATTTATGGGCGTTTTTAAAGTCAGTGTTAAATGATCGTACCTCGCAACTGTTCTCTTCAGAGCTATTGTGGAGAACCATCACGCTCACAAGAACGATCACACTAAATGACGAACTTTCAGCAACATGTCATACCGCATAAAATTGTTTCTGTTTTGACACAGTAAAGTTCAAATTCGGCAAGTACAGTAAATAACGGGAAAAAGAAAACTGCGGTGATAAAAGGGAACATATCACTTACCTCTTTGTCCATAACGTGTAAGCCATGACGATTAAAGGCTTAAAAGCTTGTTGAATACAATTTAATAAACATTTCCTCAATAACCTCGCATATTTAAAGCACCAGACTGAAAGCTAGTCAAGCTTCTAAATGAAACGTTAATTAACCTTCCTTTCCTGATCACTATAAACCTTTTGCTTCTCTGTTTGCGATGAAAAATTTTAATTTGTAGGGTAAAATTTCAAGATGTCTTCTTTTGACTACAAGAATATTTGTTCAAAATAAGCTCACCGGGTCACGGGTGTAAGGTAAAGAATTAATTGGCTTGAAGTAATTGGCTTAAAATTTACCATCTTTATTTCTTCAATATCACGCACGGTGCTTTCGACATTGCTGATCCTAGCAGTATGCAGGACACGTGTCACAACGAACTCAGTAAATATGACCTCGCTCGTCACAAGTCACCCAGTAGCTCAGTGGTTAGAGCGCCCGACCGGTGTACGGGAGGTCATGGGTTCGATTCCCGTCGGGGACTCAGATTTTTTCTTTGTTTCACGCTCGTGACAAACTAAATATTCCATCTTTCTCAAAATAGCCGATGCTTGCACCGTTCCTCGGGAAGCTACCTTCTCCCTCTTTTGCGTCCCCGATCTTACGTCACCGCGTCCCCGTTTTTACGCCCCCACGTCCCCGATCTCGCGTCCCCTAGTCCCCGATCTCGAGTCCTCACGCCTCCCCTATCTCGTGTCCCCGCGTCCCACGTCCCCAAACGTGCGTCCCCGTCCCCACGACCCCGTCCCACCTTTAAACACAGCCGAATTAATTATAATTTTGATTCGTGGAACTAAAGTGAGCAACAAGAAACTAAATAGGTCAAAAATGTCACCGTATTTACAACCAAACGGTGGAAAAATCGCCCTAGTTTCCCACAGTATCTGCTTTTCCGTTGTAGCGTCCCCGCATCCCCGCGTCCCCGACATCACCTCCCAGCGTCCCCGATACACGTCCCTGATCTCGCGTCCCCACGCGTCCCTGTCCCCATGCGTCCCCGAGTCCCATGCCTCCAAACACGCGTCCCCGTTTCCCAGTCCCCGCGTCCCCGTCCCCGCGATCCCGTCCCAAGTTAAGCCACAGCCTAACCAACCCATCTTTATTAAGAACAAAACACAAACAGCGGTGATAAACATTGTAAATTAACGCATTTTGATAAACTTGACGTTTCGTATGCTAGACAAAATTTGGTTACCCTCAAGGCGTTATCACGTACAACATGAACGATGTGTTGCACAGAAATAAAAATAAGCCAAACGACCCTGTTGTGACAGTTCTCAAGAAAGATGTCATTATCCTGTTATCTTACTTAGGTCTTCACAGCAATCAAGTCGCTTAACGTTTAAAATCCTATGTATACAAACTCTACTCTTGTATCAACCTTAACTCTCGGACGTACAAGCAAAGTCACCTCCCACCGTGGTACAAGGGGAAGGGGGGTTGATGGAACCCCCCTCCCCTTGGGTTTTCGTTATGTTACAGTATGTTGAAAGATTTTACCTTTAGTACAAAGCCTGTGATGTGCTCTACATGATGAGGTACTTATTATGGGTTGCCGCGCTGCTGAGGGCCAGTGATGTCATTCAAGATGGCCGCCATATTGGGCGCCATCTTGGATTTTACCGAAAATTAGAAAGTGCCAAAAAACATGAACATGTAGAATATGACCTAATTAAACATTTTGCTGTTTTTTTGTTGACATGATTTGCATTTTCCACCTAAAAAGGGTAAAAAACATGAATTTTTTCTTCAAAAAGGGCTTGACCACCTGCTACATATGACGTCATATCTCGTAACCATAGCAACCGATTCTCACCAAATTTATGTTAAAATGTATCTTAGGGATATGTACACAGCTACTTAAAGCGGCAGGTCTAGACGATAATTTGTCTCGGAAAAACTTCAGGAAAACCTTATGGGGGGGGGGGGGTTAAGGTTATATTTCAGAACACTCACCGCATCAAATCCTACTTTCCTTACAAGGAACGCCTGAACCGCCGACCTCATGTTCCTTAAAGGCCACATCTATGCCTTCCTGACTGAAGAGTTTCAAGAAATTCCATGCATATGGGAGCGTTTTCCAAAAAAATCAGGTTAAATATTTTCCTTGAAAAAAAAACATAAAGGTCGTCTTTTCTTTTGTTAATCCGTCAAGAGCAATGTTTTCCGTGTGGATTGAAACAATGTTTCCACCTTATGTTATAGCTGTAGCATAAACCTACCTACCAGAAGAATTTCACGCAATTTCCTTCATTTGATTTTCTTTTACGTTACTATGCTTATTTTATTGCAAGTAGTAACAACTTTATTACGGAAGCCTTAATTCCAGAACTAGTTGATGAATTTTTTTCTTAACCTTTCAATCTAGGTTTAGGTGTCCTACACGGGTATGGGGGCCCGTTCTGGTCAAAATTACATTAATTAAATTTATTAAATCAGAATTAATAAAACTGTTTGTTCAATTATTTTTGTGGTATTTTACAAATAATTATATCTACTCTTCGAATTATTTTTACGTCTTTTAATTTATTTTACCTGTCTTAGATTTTTCATTCCTTCCGTGAATTATTTTTTCCTGTGCACGAATTTCTTAGCAAATCCCATACGCCACTGCACACTTTTTGGAATCCCATAAGCCTCAGGGTAGTTCCAAGATGGCGGCCAGAAGTGTGGTTATTCGAGAAAGAAATGAGGGAGGTTTTCGTCATTTTCTACAAAATTTAAAGGCAGTGTTTCGGCTATTCTTGACTCCTGAGAATGTGCATTTAACAACGGATGCTTTAGTTGAAGCAAGACGTGTTTTGCTAGAAGCCAGAAGAACCTTATCTCTGTTGATAAGTGACTTGCAACGAGGTGACCCCAATCCGACAGGGCTACCGACAAGTGCTATACAAGCACCACTTCAGAATTTAAGCGAATCTGTGTCTGAAATGATTAACATTTTGCCAGTTGAGATAGAAAACAGAGAGCACGCTGAAGTGTTTGATCAGGACACTGCTTACTCTACATCTGTGACAATTACACCTGGACCTGGACGAAGACGTTATGACATCTCTAAGGATCAGCTAGAACACTTGCGCTCCCTTTATTTCTCTTGGCAAAAAATAGCAGACATGCTCCAGGTGAGTGTTTCTACCATCCAGCGAAGGCGCAGGGAGTTTGGACTGAGTGACGAATTTGAGCGATATTCAGATATAACCGATGATGAATTAGATCAGATTTATGCAAGTGTAACAGGTAACTCATGCGAAGGCCCCCTTACACCTAATGTGGGAAGGAGGAGGTTCATTGGTGCGTTGAGAAGGCGTGGTTTACGCATTCAAAGATGGAGGGTCAGTGAGTGCTTACGTCGTGTCGACCCCGATGGCACTGCTCTGCGGTGGAGAATGACAATCCATCGCAGAAAATATTTTGTCCCAACCCCTAACAGCCTTTGGCATATAGATTCTGGACACAAACTAATACGACACAAATTGATCACTCATGTTTGCATTGATGGCAAGACCAGATTGATAGTTTATGCTTCGTGTTGTAACAACAACAAGGCTGATACAGTCCTCTCTTTGTTTCAAAATGGAGTGGAAAAGTGGGGACTACCGTCACGTGTTCGCTGTGACTATGGAATGGAAAACTTTTATGTTGGTCAATACATGATAGAACACCGTGGAGAAGGCAGAGGAAGCATCATCACTGGATCCTCAGTGCACAACTCCAGAGTCGAAAGAGCTCATCGAGATGTTTACTCTGGGGTGCTGGCCTTTTATGCGCGCATTTTTGAGGCGATGGAAGATGAAAGCATTCTTGACATATCTGATGATGTTCATTTATTCAGTCTTCACCATGTCTATTCTCCCAGGATCAATAGATCTTTGGAAGAATTTATTCAGCAAATGAACAATCACCCAGTTTCAACTGAAAACAACCAGTCACCCTTGCAAATGTGGGAACGGGGAATGTTAGAGAACATGCATTCTGGGCACACTGCGCTGTCACCAGAAGAAATTGAAGACTTTGGCGTGGATCTAGAGGGTGTTCTGTCAATTGAAGAAGAAGATTACCAAGTAAATGTTATTCCTCCAGCAATTGAGTTATCTGATGAACAGTTAACCCAAATGCCAAGTCCATTACAAAATGATGAGAACTGTGGAGTTAACATTTCAAGCAATGTGTAGAGTTTACTCATTCTTTCTCTAGTTAGAATTTTAATAGAAAATGTAACCTAAGCAATGTGGACAGTCTGGAAGCTGGCATTAGATATGTTATCCACTTATGGGACTACTAAAAGCTAGCAAGGTGCAGCCTTTTAATATTAATGACTGCTAGATTTCTTAACCACTTTCCAAGGAGGCTCACAGTGTATTTTTTGAGCATGCCTGGTCACTGTCAGCCAGTGGACTGACATGTTCACTTTTTCATCTCAGAAATATAACTATGATTTTGAAAAAAAGATGTAAGAATCCACTGAAAGGGGTTACATTGTCCAAGTTTGAAGTTGGTGATTAATTTTTCTTCCATATAAAATGAAATGTAACCATTTCCTCTTTGCCCGAGTGTGGATGAGTCATTTAACAACAAATACAGTTTTGGTTAATTTGACCTGCAGTCATTGACAAAAAATCCCATAGATGTTGCAAACAGCACTGTACATGTATGTTTAAATAAACACTGAACTCTACTCCCAGCATTCTTTATTTCTTTTTTGTAACAAACCTCAACAGGCTTTCATTGTAAATCTTACAATAGACCTTTTACAGCCTATTTGTTATTCTATTGTGTACATGCAAATTGCCTTCCAAGCCTCGCTGCAGGTTCAAATTCTTTTTGTTTTGTGTACATGCTAATAAGGCTTGAAGGGCAATTTGCATGAACACAAAAAAAATATTAACAAGTAGACTTCAAAAGGTCTTATTGACAACATTTTAATGTGTAACTTAAATAAACTCAACAGAAACGGGTCAATAAACATGAACAATGAACAGAGCCAATGAACAAGAAAGAATGATAGTAGAAAATATCCATACCCAGTCAGACAAGGGATTTTGAAATTTGTGAAAAAAAAATTGTCCAGAAAGGTGAGTGGTAGCAGGAGAGAAGCTTTAACCCATGATGACAGTATGGATATTTTCTGCAAAATATCAATATATATCCCTTAAACTTCTTTTAACAGGCAAGCAGTGAACTCAATTTTCCAGTTTGTCTCTATGACAAATACATAATTACACTCACAATAGTTACTGCTAACAGTCATAAATTGCTCTTGAAATGGAAGTTCAAAATTCAAAGCATAATTTCATTTAAAGACAAATTTTGAGTTTACTGTTATTTAGTGCCAAGTGACAAGTATGTGGTAATTTTGCCAGACTTTATTTTGTATTGTTTTGTAATGCCAAGAGAGAGGTGAGAGGCAAGACAATCTGGTACACTGAAAAATATGCACACAAAAAAATACTAGCAAGAGACTGTTAGTAACATTTTCAAATAATTCTCACATGCATGAAGTGCAAAGCCAGACAACCATCTCATTAACATTAAGTTTTGCATAGAATCTTCTGTGGATTTTGATCTATTTGTTGGAAAAGTGTATTATTCAAATGTGAAATGAAATGTAACTCGTAATGATGAAATCATTAATTCATCCTTGGCAATAATGGTTGAACTGTTTTGTCTGAGAAACAGTTTTTTAAAACAATGAAATGCTGATGAAATAAGAAATCATCTGCATAATGATACTAAAACATTGATTGCTATTTTAACTGTTTTGTCTGAATATACATCATTTTTTCACTGTATTTGATTTTCCAATCAATTTCTTTTAATCTTCTCAAACAATCGCATGCTTTGGTAACAGTGATGAAAAAAATTAGTGAATATTAAATATTAAAACATATTAAAGAATTTGTATTTCTGGAAATATCCAGGAGGCGGCGTGGCCTAGTGGTTAGGGCGCTGGACTTGTAATCCGGAGGCCCCGGGTTCAAGTCCCGCTCTGACAACTAGCTGGATTTGTTTTCGGTAGTCCCGAACTCATCTCTTCCACGCATTGTAAATAGCCAACTGGTCTGCCTCCTGCCAGTTGGGATTCTTAAAAATGTTATGTTTGATTTGCAGTCATATTTCGTTGTAACGCGCATTTGAATATATTCACATAGAAAATGCGCGCTATAAATGTTTATTATTATTATTATTATTATCACCTCCCCAGGTGGCAGATAAATTTCCACTGTGAACCATGGGGAGCAATGCAAATTTTCTGGAAACACAAATCTTATCTGAGAGCTTTAAACTTTACCAAAGAAAGATGATGAGAATGCAAGATCATAAATGTCAAACAACTTCTGCTGAGGAGGCAACTGAACCTCATGGGTTGCTCTCGGAAGATGCAACACATTACCACAACAATGGGCAGTAGGTGTGAACCCTGCACGCACCATGGGTTTTTCCTCTCGGGCAGTGGACTCCTCAGTACTTTCTTGTTGGAGACCTGGGTCTTGGTCAGGAGAAACTTGGGCACTTGCCTCCCGGGGGATGGAATTTTGAACTCTTGTGATGATTGGAATGTCAAATTCTATATATGGATTCATTGCAAATCCTAGGACAGGTTCTTCAGATTCACCTGTGACAAATTCTAAAATATGGCATAACTCAAGTTTCCTACTCCCACAGGACCGTCGGCCACTTGCAACTTCTCTAACATATCTTACAAACAACATATACACCTCTTTCTCGTATCCGATTGCATTGCTTCCTTCTTCTGAAAATTTCGGCTTCAGCATTTGCAGAAGTCTTGGGACATTCACCTTGCGTTGTGAGCCTGGTCTCAGCAAATTAATGAGTGTGGGAAGTTGTTGAAGAGCTGATAACATTCCCAGCTTCTCAAGTCCAGCCTTCATTTCATTTACACAAGGATCAAGGCTTTTGTTTCTTGAAAGAATCTCCTGTAAAATGTGGTCATCAATGAATGCAGGCATTTGACCATTCTGTAACATTGCTACTGCAATCATGATACCGACATAATAGTAATCTTGTGAAAGGTATTCTCTTAAACCATTATCAAAGCACTTTGCCTTCATTTCTCTGTTAACCAATCTGATCCACTCCTTTCGTGGCCCTCCTAAGTCAACTGACACTTCTCCCATAAAATCCACTTTAAAGGTTAATGTGTAGTCATCAACAAATTCCAGTTCTACGGGGGTTGTTTCAAGAACTTTGTCCCTGTCAACAGTGATAAAGGTTGTTTCCCCATCACATGTTTCTTCGAGAGAGGTCAAGTCGAGTTGTCTTCCTTTAACAATCCTCTCTTGAAGGAACCTTAATAGTTCTACAGGGTCTGTAAGATTTTTGCTTTTAGCGTCACTGATTATTGCATTTATATCAAATGGGCACTGAATGGGATGCTCTTCTCTGTTTGAAGCAGTGGCATTCAAGAGATCAACACTTTCTTCTGATGTGCCTGCACTATTATGACTGGTTGCAACAGTGAGGTCCACTGTGGCTACAGTCGTGTTGGTTGATGATGGTGTGATGATAGACGAAGACACCGTTGATGATGATCTGCTGCTAGATGATGGCAGGGTCATGGTAGAAGAACTGCTGCTAGACAATGTTGTGGTAAATGATGAAGTACTGGTTGTTGCTGTGAAACTAGCTTCAGCTTGGTTTTCTGGTATGCTGAAAACTGAGTGTTCAAGCATTTCATCACTTTCATCACCCAGCTCAGCAAGTAACCTTATGTAAATACATCCGGTTGGGGCGATTGACTTCAGTAAAAGCTTTGAGTCTATCTTCCTACCACTTGGGACGTTTGGGTGACTAGTGTTCCGGAGCAGTTCTTCATTATTTCAAAGCAAAATCCTTCCATCTGAGTACCTTTCAACAACGCTTCCAACTTTTTTTCGAGCTGTTTAGCAGTCCATTCTCTATTAACTTCAAAACCAGATATAACTCGTTTGGATTTCTCGAGTTCGATCTTTTCTGTTTTGGAAGGAACTCGATCATGCTCATATTCGATAACAATTACATCTTTTGACACGGTCAGTGACTCGCGGGGTCGTCCAGCGGGACGCCGAGAAGGATACGGTGCAGGACGTGCAGATCTCGACCTTGAACCTCTAGAATTAAATCTCGATCCTGCAGTTGGAAATCTGCGATGAAGTTCATCAACAGCGTTTTCTGAGCGAGAACTGCCCGAGTTACTTGGAGCTGTAGCAGGAGCACGAGCACCGTTTGATCTCCCCACTACGTTTGAAAGTTGAGTTATAGTTTCGATTGCACTCTCTGCAATTCTGATAATTTCATCTTTCTGATCATCGCTCCACGTGGAACCTTCAGCCGCCATATTGAACGAGGGTGAACAATGGCTTATGGGATTCCAAAAAGTGTGCAATGGCGTATGGGATTTGCTAAGAAATTCGTGCACAGGAAAAAATAATTCACGGAAGGAATGAAAAATCTAAGACAGGTAAAATAAATTAAAAGACGTAAAAATAATTCGAAGAGTAGATATAATTATTTGTAAAATACCACAAAAATAATTGAACAAACAGTTTTATTAATTCTGATTTAATAAATTTAATTAATGTAATTTTGACCAGAACGGGCCCCCATATTTTACACGCGCGTTCTCCGTGCATTGAATCAGTATAAAGCATGGAAATAAAGCGAAAAATGTAGGAAACTTTAACATTCATTTATTTGTTGACACCTGACTTTTTTTCGATAATTTCTTTTTTTATATATATTCAGCAATTTTTTTATTTTTATTAGTTTTTTCCAGTTTTACAGATTTTTAAATGTAATTAAATAGAGTTATAAATAAATTAATTTATAAGTTAAAAGGTAGACAAATAAGTAAATAAATAAATAAATAAAAGAAAAAGGGGGTGGCTGCAGAAGCAAATTAAAACTAATAAATTCAACAAAGGGTTTCTAAAAGTCTTTCCCATTTCTCCAGGTGCAGATTTAATTCGTTCTTTTCTTTGGCAAGGTATTCTTCCATTTTGAAAATCTTTTTAAGGTGTGCAACGAAGACGATAAGGCTTGGAGCAATAGATTTTCGTCTGCAGAAAAAGATGGTCTGCTTTGCTATTAACACAATATGATGCAAAAGCATACAGTGGCTCTTGACATCAAACAAACCAAACATAATACTAACTTGATCGGTGAAATCAGGAAGCGTATCAATACCACATTTACGTAACCAACTAGAGATTTCTTTCCAGAACGCTCTAGAAGATTGGCAAAATACAAAGAGATGTTCGGGGGTTTCCTCGTCCTTGCCACAGAAAGTACATAAAGGTGATTCAACTAGTTTAAGCTTGCTTAATTTTTCATAAGTATATAAAATTCTATTCAAATTTTATACTGAAAATCTCTGGTATACGTATCTAACGCGCCTTGGAAGGGCAAGCTATAATTTTTTTTCCACACTAGCTCAGAATCGGGAAGCATTTCATTAAATCTAGATTGTGCTGTAGGGATTTCACGCAGATCACGGATTTCACGCAGATCAGATCATACAATTTTTTGGTATTTATTTCTGGTACAGAGACTTTTGCAGGATTTGGCACCAACGCAAAGGGGGAGTAAGTAAGTAAGTAAGTAAAACTTTTTTTATACAGGGTGGCCCATTCAGCACAGTGGCTGGTCTCCAGAGGGGCCCTGCTAAATACAATTTCTAAAAATATAAAATATCTAATTGTTTAAAATAGTTATAAAAATAGAGTTAAGAGCTAATGTTTAGTAATTAAAATAGTTATATAAAAAGAGTTTAAAAACTAAAACGAATTACAAGCATGAACTGGTATATAAAAAAAGATAAATATCGTAAATTAGGTGCTATGAAAAAAAGTGGGCTTTAACAAGATTTTTAAAAGAGGAGAGAGCTGCAGCTTGTTGGATTTTTAAAGGTAGTGAGTTAACAAGGGCTGAGCCAGAAAATCTAAAAGTACGCTTGCCAAGGCTAAGCTTGGGTTTAGGTAGATGGAGGTCAGCCTTCCTTCGAGTGTTGTAGCCATGTACATTATAGTTCCTAATGAAATAGTTACTTAAATACTGAGGAACTAAGTTATGCAGACATTTATAAACTAAAACACATTTGTGTATTTTACGGTTTGTTTCTAAGTCAGCCCACCCTAAAACATTAAAAGTATCTCTAGAAGAGTCACGCTTAAGAATGATACGGGCAGCACGGTTTTGCAGCCGCTGTAGACTTTTGCTGGAGCCAACAGACAGTTCACCCCAAGCAGTGTCAGTATAACTTAAGATTGGGTCAATAAGGGTATTATAGACACACTTTGCTGCTTTAAGAGTGAGGCAAGATCGTATCCGTGCAAGAAGTCCCAGACGCTTATTAACTTTGTTACAAGTAGTGTCTATATGCTCTTTCCAGTGAAGCTGTTCATCGAGCATAGTCCCAAGGTAATTGAACTTTGTCACTCTCTCTATGTCCTTGCCTTGAATCTGCAGGACAAAGTCTGAGGTGGTTTGCAGCAATTGTCTTGTTCCAAAGAGTAACCCTTGTAACTGCGTGTTGGATTTCAGAGCGTGTTGGATTTCAGCTCTTTTTCCAACTGATAGGAATAGCGTCCATTAACCCGTGCCAGAAGAGGAAGTTTTTGGACTGAAGACCTTTAAGCTGCAAATCCGGCCACGTATAAAACCTTCCATCGGCCTTACCCATATAACAAATTCTATGCATGCCCACTTCAACCAAATCCGAATAATAACATGATTTTTTGTTAACGAGTATGTTCTTGTTGTTCCACACTATCTCATTCAAAATATCCTCAACTTGATCAGGCAAGGTCGTGTTGAATCTGGACCATAACGTCAAGCATTCGACGTAAAAAGGGCTCACTTTTACAGGAAGATCACCAAGACTAAAGTTACACTTCAAAAGATAAGGGCCTCCGACCGGCTTTAAAAGTGCATCTAAGACAAGTTTCCAGTCAGCAGCGTATTCTGGGTCCACATAGCGTTTAAAAAAAGACATCTTCTGCGTTTGAATAAGAGATTCCAAGTGTATCATATTAAGCTCCCCATTTTCAATATTATTTATTAGAACACTTCTTTTGACTTTGTCCTTTCCTTTCCATATAAAATCAAACATAATTTTGTTGGCGCTCTTAATTACTTCATTCGTGAGAGGTAACTGCGATGCACGATATAGAAACTTCGAGATAGCAAATGTTTTAACGATTTGGATCCTGCCTAAAACAGTTAAATTCCTCCATCTCCATAAATTAAGTTTCTTTTTCAAAGAATCCAAAACTGATTCAAAATTTCATTTTGCTGCTTCTTTTTTATTATATATATACGAAAAAAAGATACCTAATATTTCAATACAGCTCTTGATGTCCACGTTAATATGAAATTCAGTAGAAGAAGAAGTGCCCAGGTAACAAGGTTCCAACTTGTTCTTATTAAGCTTAAGGCCGGAGCACAGCCCGAAATCGTTCAGTACTTTCAAGAGGTTGTCAGCGGACTGGTTGTCTTTCAAAAAGGTGGTCATATCATCAGCGAATGCAGTTAATTTAACATCATGTTCATCCCGAAGGTTAATACCTTTAATCTCATCGTTGCCTCTAACGTATATAGCTAGTGTTTCTAGAGCAATAATAAAAAGATAGGGGGATAGTGGATCGCCCTGTCTCACCCCACGCATTACGTCAAAATGAACAGACGCAACTTTGGATATTAGAATAAAAGGTGTTGACCCATTTAATAAATGATTGACCGAAATGGAAGGCTGATAAGGCCTTATTTAAGAAGGTCTAATCGAGAGAATTGAAAGCCTTTTCGAAATCAATAGCCAGAAGAAGACCCGATAACTTATTTTCTTTGGTATAAAACATAATATCATCTATTATTCTGGTGCAATCAAAGATTGATCGGCCCTTAACATAGGCGCATCGATTTTCATGAATAATGAGAGGTAACTCCAGTTTCTAACCTTTTGGCAATAGCTTTGGATGCAATCTTGACATCAACATTTAGGAGAGAGATCGGCCTCCAGTTTTTAATATACATTTTATCTTTTCCTTTCTTTTCTATCAATTTAATTATGGCCATTTTCTGAGAAGTTGAAAGTTCACCACACTCATAGGCTTCATTGAGACAGTCCACTACAAAGATTACCCAAGAGTGGCCAAAAGGCCTTATAGAACTCGGCTGTCAGACCGTCATGCCAGGGGCTTTCCCAGTTTGAAAAGTGAGAAGCGAGCGATGTCACTCATTGTATGTAAGTCTTCCTTCGCATTTTTCTTTTTTATCCTCGTCTAACTTGGGTATAGAAGGATTGTATAGGAATCTGGCAGCTACATCCCCATCACTGTTAGAGCCATGATCTTGGTACAAATCTGAATAAAATAATTTAAGCTGATCTAAAATTTCTGCAGGATCAGTAGTAACTCTGTCACCATCCAATTTTAATTTCCTAATACAAGAAGAGCTATTGTTTTGGTTTTCAAGTCTTAAGAAATAGCTATTATTTTTTCCCCTTTTTCGAACCATCGGACGCGAGATCGAGTTATAGCACCTTGCGTAACGTAATCATAAACTGATTCATATCTAATTCGCGTTTCCTCCAGACCAGTTAAGTTTTCGGAAGTGGGAGTTTCATCGCTTATCTCCTGCCATCTTTTGACTTCTTTTTCCAGTTCAAGTAACTTGTCGCGGCGCTCTTTTGCCTTCTGCTTGCTGAATGAAATTGTTTCTTTACGTATCCTGTGTTTAATAATATCCCAAAGAAGGCGTTTGCTAGTTATGTCCTTGCACTCTTCTAACCAGTTTGGGTATGAATTCTTAGTAAAATCAGTATATTCACGATCGTCAACAAGACTTGAGTTAAACTTCCAATAAGAAGGACCCGGTTTATGTTCTACGATCTTTTTAAAGTTCAAAGTAATATCCGAGTGGTCAGTTTTTATTGCAGGGATGATATCAGTGGAAAAAATATCCTCTTGAGTCGAATTACTTATTAACCAAAAGCCCAATCTACGTTGAATTGGAGAATTTGGTTTTCTCCATGTGAAACGCTTTTTGTCTGGGTGATGAATTCCCCAAACGTCAATTAACTCGTTGGCTAACATGGTATCTTTAACAATGTTAACACTTTTCTGTTTAATTAATCTTTGGGTGACCATCTAGACAATCCAAATCTTCCCAAAAAAATATTAAAATCACCTCCTATGACGATTTTACTGTTTGGGTCAAAGTCATAGCTATCAAGATTTCTTTCAATCTTTTGGACGAAAGCTTCCTGTTCGTGAATTTTGTTTGGTGCGTAGATGTTTACAAACAAAAACGGGGTATCTTGTACTACAGCCTCTAAAATGATGAACCGACCGTTCGGATCGCATAACACCGATTTCTGCTCAAAATCTAGCCCTTGTTTCACTAACACTAAAGTGCCCTTACTATGATTTGAGCCTTGTAAAAATAACATTTTGCCCTTCCACTGCGTATTCCAGAAATTTCATTTTCACTCGAACTATACGTTTCCTGAAGAAAAACAATATCCGCTTTCTGTTTTATAAGCCACATTAATATTGCCTTTCTTTTGTTTAAAGAACGCAAGCCTCGCACATTTAAGGGGACAAGTTTAAAACCTGTCATAGACATCATTAAATTTTGCTATTAAAATGACCCATACAAGACAATGTCACAAGAACAAAAGAACCTAGCCGAAGGAAACAATAACAGTGCTATCAGTATTTTCAGCACCTTTAGTATAACGCCCAATTGTGAAGAAAAAAGGCCAAACAATTACCATACGGAAAAAATTGCAGCATATGCAAATTAAAGTAAAACCAAGAAACATTTTTGGATGGTAAATAAAGAGAGAAAATAAATAAATAAACGAAGAAAGCCAAAGCTTACCTCTTGTGTGATCTTTCGGAAGCAGAAAAGGAAGATGGTTCTACGGGATCATTTAGGCTTACAGCCCGTGATAATGCACAGTTCAGTTCCAGCTTATTCAGGGACAAACATCCCATCGATGTATAACATATCAGGTCTGCTTTTGCTGAAAGAAGCCCTTTTTCCAGCTTGTTTTGCATCCTTGAGCTTCTTAAGTTGTCGTTCCCGTGATCGTTGAATTTCTTCAGGGTAATCATTGAACACGGAGAAATCTTTGTCGCGCAGATGCTTTCCCAGCAATAAAATTCTCTCTTTATCAGGGTATTTCAGAAATCGAGCGATAATGGCCCTCAGACTTTTATGGCTAGGCTTACCCAGGCGATGAACTCGCTGAAAATCAATATTAGCTGCATCGGTGACATGAAGTCTTGTAACACTTGGAGGGTGTCTTCGGTAGCGTCTTGAACTTCTGGAATGCCAGTGTTAATCAGATTTTCTCTTCTCGAGTACGCCTCCTCCTGATTTGATGAATTTTTGACTCCTGCTTCTTGAAATCTTCTAAGGTTTTAGCATTGAATAAGATCTTGTTTTGTTCGAATTGTTGGTTAATGAATTCCGCACTTGCTTTAACTCACCGAGTGATTTATCGTGGCCGCGGCATTTAACTTCTAATGTTTCCACTTTTAAGTCTACGTCATTTACGCGAGTCTCTAGCTTTTCAAGCTTCGCTATGGATTTCGTTAAAAGGGTCTCAAGCGTGTCCAGTTTACCCAGCCTTTCTAAAATGTGCTGTATATTCTCACTGACTGACATGTTTAGAGCTTCGCCTACGTCTCCGTCTTCACTAAACTCACTTCTCTTCTTTTTATCCACTGGAGACGACGTCTCGCTATCTCTGCTTTCTATGCTTGAGTTGCTGCTTACTTATTCATTCCTTTAGCCATAAAGTACAACCAAAAAAAAAAAAATCAATAAACTCGCAAAGGCAAGCGGAGCTTTGGTGAGCACGTCTTACTCCGACGTGGCCATGCCCAGTCCCTTTATATTCAGCATATTAATTAACCACGGCCGCAATGCACGTTCACTTGAACTCTTTGCACAGTGGCAATAAGCATAAACTTTTAAACATGCTACCGGTAGCACTTCTCAGATTTTCGCAAAATAGCTCTTGCTTGAACAAAGAAACTTGGCGAAGATCCAATTTTTTTAATAGTAAACAACACGCTTAAAATTTCAGGAATAATTCTATTATAACAGCGCTACGACCATCCTCGCAGACCCAGGGACAGCTAGTCGGGACGACGGGATTTTCATGGGCGAGCCCCTGGGCACTTACTCTTACCGAACGAGTTCCAGAAGCTTTTGAAATCCCGCCTTCTGATTGGCCAGAAAAATTTGTTTCTGGCCAATCAGCGAAGAGGAACAGCCGGGCAACTCTCGTGTCTTCTTACACCAGGTTGTTTTCTTCATCAATCGCCGTAGTAGCGTGGCCCGTTCAACGGGAACATTTTTGAGGAGAGCTTCAGAAAAAAAAAATTAATACTAAAAAATAAACGAAGTCAAAGAAATCGCAAACTATAACGTGGCCGGAAGAAAACAAACACTCAGCGGGATTTTTCACGAAGGACTTATCGAAGGTATCGTAAATTTTTAGAGCTAACGACTTCCCCTTTCTCCAGTGTTGCATGAGGCTAATAGCTACTCGAGTAATCGATGTTACTAATTATTTCTCCTTGTTCGTTGAACTACGTCTGAAACTTTCCACGGGAATCTCCGATGCGCGGGCCACGCAACTATGTCGATCGAGCGTGGGAACCACAGTAACCAAAGCGTAATATGAGTATTTGTATGGAGCTGAAATTCGATCGAAAATAATCGGCGGTTTTCCGCTGAAAATGCATTAAAATGGAAATACAGTTTGAAAAACATTTCCTGCTGTGTGTTTGCTGTGTTTTTATTGCTTTTCCGAGCTTCTGAAGGCCGATCTGGGCGATTTTGTGCTTAACGGTCGATGCGACGTCATGTCACGTACTAGAGAGCACCAGTTCTCTCTAGTACGTGACATGACACGCTCGATCAACATAGTTGCGTGGCCTGTGCATCAGAGATGGAAAGTTTCAGACGAAGATCAACGAAGAAGTAGAAATATTTAGTTACATTGGAGAAAGGGGAAGTCGCTAGCTCTAAAAATTTGCGATACCTTCGATAAGTCCGCCGCGAAAAATTCCCTGTGAGTGTTTGTTTTCTTGCGGCCACGTTATAGTTTGTGATTTCCTCGACTTCGTTTAATAATAATAATAATAATAATAATAATAATAAATAATAATAATAATAATAATAATAATAATAATATGCATTTATAGCGCGCAAATTCAACATAGGTTTTCAAATGCGCGTTACAAATATGCGCGTTTATTTATTATTATTTTTCTTCTGAAGCTCCCCTCAAAAATGTTCCCGTTGAACGGGCCACGCTACTACGGCGATTGATGAGGAAAACAACCTCGTGTAAGAAGACATGAGAGTCGCCCGGCTCTTCCTCTTCGCTGATTGGCCAGAAAAAAATTTTCTGGCCAATCAGAATGCGGGATTTCAAACGCTTCTGGAACTCGTTCGGTAAGAGTAAGTGCCAAGGGGCTCTCCCGCTCTTGTTGTAACCTTTCACCCATGAAAATCCCGTCGTCCTGACTAGTTGCCCCTGGGTCTCCGAGGATGTGCTACGACTAGCTGTGTTGTAAAACTTAACGTTTATAAAACTTAACGTTTTATAAAATATTCTTACATTAAGCAATAAGAAAAGGTTTGGCAGTCGTATGCAAATATGTTGAATAAAGACAAAGGAGAAAATTCAGAGACATATCAGCTGTCAACAATAATATGGCATTGACAGCTTCCATCGTGGATAAATGTAAACGTTCCATAAATTCTTCACTCCATTTCATATCCATAAAACAATTCAATGTACTTGAGATTTACAAAGACGGAGCTGCAAATGTTGAACTTTAGATTACTTGGTTACGAAAAAATCCATCGACTAGTTTTTCAGGTACAACTCCCGTAACAAAAGTTTTCTACTTGCAATAAAATGGACTTCTAAGCACATCGCTCGTTTCGACATCAAAGAAAATCGAATGAAGGAGATTGTGAGAAACTCTTCCGAAAAGAAGTGCTATGCTGTAGGTATAATATACCGCAAAACTGTTATTTTTATTTGTACTGGAGATCACTGATTTTGACGAATAAGCAACAGAAAAGAAAAATCCTAAACTTTGCCAAAAAAAATATTCAACCTAAGTTTCTCGAAAATGCTGTCATAGAATTTCTTAAGACTTTTCAGTCGGGAAGATTGACGTATGTCCTACCAAGGACATAAAGTCACAAAGTTTAGGTCTCGATGTAGAGAAAATTGGACATATGTCATAAAATGCAGGACGTCATTAGGTGTTGCTATGGCAACACCGATCAAACAAACCTTTTTGAAAAATATGTTCAAGTTAGTTCGCTAGTCCTAGCGAGCTCTGACAGTGAAGTAACAGCTGTTTTGATGTTGAATGGTGTTGTCACAGGCTTACCATCTTCTGTTTGTGTGGTGGGCTGTGTATTTGTAGCGGCTGTATCGGTTTATCAAATTAGCAAAACTAAAACCGAAATTTGGGAGTTTTAAAACTGAGGAAAATGAATTAAAAACCCCTTAAATTGCTGCCATGGTGTTTTGATTTGTGTTTCAGTGTTTATTTTGGTGATTTAAGGCTCGCGAAAGCGATGTTTTCAAAATAACGGTCGGACTCGCTGAAAAGTACAGAAAGAGAACAAGGCATGCAACTAGGCGACCCGCAAATTACACTACCCAGTCGAACATTTCACCAAAAAAAAAATCGTATTTGCCGTATTCGCTCACACAAATAAATCTTGGCCCTCAAAAGAATAGTTTTCGAAGAAACATTTGGCCAAATTTGAGTTGGATTCGATCGCGGATAGACTTTTAGAATCGAGCCCAAACTTTTGAATACGACCGTCAGTTTGCTTTCTCTCTATAATCTGCAAGAAATTCGAACTCAAAGGAATTCGAAGAATGCATTCTTCCGTTAAAATTTGAATTCGCGTGCGACAAACTGCCGCCCCTGGCTTCCCTACGCGAAACTTTTGGTCAGTGACAGAATCTTCTGGGGTCACCCGAGTGGCGAGCTTGATCGACAAAGCGGGAACCCAGTTGAAAGATACGCGATTTCTTAAATTTGCCCTAATCAGATAAGGCCAAGAAGAAAATGTATTTTCATCTCACAGAATTCTTTCCCCTGAAAAATCAGTCTTCTTCCCCCAGAAATGTAAGAATTTTAAGTAACTGAATTTTTCCACCACCAGCGTTTTTCGTTTACCTTTTCGGTCTTTTTCTTCTTGGCCTTAGGCTGGCCTGAGTGCGCGTCTTCCATTTCGTTGTGTTTTGAAGGTCTATCTGCGATCGAATCCAACTCAAATTTGGCCTAATTTTTCTTCCAAAACTCTTTTTTTTAAGGGCCAAGAGCTTTTGTGTGAGTGAATACGGAAAATATGATTTTTTTTTGTGAAATTTTCGACTGGGTAGTGTAATTTGCGGGTCGCCTAGTTGCATGCCTTGTTCTCTTTCTCTACGTTTGAGCGAGTCCGACCGTTATTTTGAAAACATCGCTTTCGCGAGCCTTAAATCACCAAAATAAACACAGAAACACAAATCAAAGCACCATGGCGGCAATTTTGTGAGTTTTTATTTCATTTTCCTCAGTTTTAAAACTCCTAAATTTCGGTTTTAGTTTTGCTAATTTGATAAACCGACACAGTCATTAAAAGCCGGAGTAGCCCCGCAGCTCTTAACAACCTCTAATTTTATTGGACCTTGGTATCACGCAGCTCTGTTGTTTTCGGGGCTAGGTTCCATTGTTTTGTTGTTTGGTGTATTTTTTTCTCAGCAAATCAGAGAAGACCTTGTAAGAGCTGCGACATCGCCCCATTAACAATGCACAGCCTACCGCACAAACAGAGGATGGTAAGACTGTGGTGTTGTCTTACAAAATCCAGGCGAGCCACCTTAAGAGCTGTGTAGTGTTGTAAATTTTATTTCCTTTGTTCAATAAAGTATTGTATTGTTATTATAGTCATAAGCATTTTTGACATTTTAATTGCAAATTGGTCTACTGTGTTTCTGATTTACACCTTTTGCTGTTCATTACCAAGAAATACGCAACATTAGCGCCAAAAAGTTAATCAATAACGCGCAAACACATTCATTTCATAAACAAGCATTTATTAACGAGAATGTGATATTCATTATGCGAAATTTACATAACCACAAACATTCATTAGCGCTAAGCGACAAACATTTGCTTTTTTTTGCCAATCATAAGCAGAAAACATTTACTTCATTTACGTGTAAAATAATATCATTAGTAGCAATCGTATTAGGCTCAGTCTCCAGCCGTGAGTGTCTCGATGCGCCCGCGATTCTCGCCACCTTCACGGCTGGGCGCACGGGTTTGGTTGCATGTCCGTGACGTCATTACAGTTTTAATAATTATGCAGACAATCCACACGTCATTTGCTTAAATTTTATCTGTTTTTTTTATCGTCTTGATGCCTGAAACGTCCTCCTGAAAGTGTGAAATTTCAAGAGAAAGACGAAATCCCGCTAAACTATGTCGCGCATTCTGCCCCGCAAATTTCAGGGGGCTTGTCTCTAATTGGTCAGTCTAAACAATAACCAAACCCGTGCGCCCAGCCGTGAAGGTGGCGAGAATCGCGGGCGCATCGAGACACTCACGGCTGGAGACTGAGCCTACAATCGCATTAGCAAGTGCGCGTTTAGACAATCACCTCAAACGTATATCATATTCTATAAGATTTTTATTATAAAGAATAATATTCAATAACGTTTCCATACAACGATTAACGCGAATTTAACAACAAAAAGAGCGATTTTACAAACAATTGCCATCTTATCACAGGCATTTAGGAAAAATCTATTTTCAAAAAAAAGTGATTTAGAAATCAGACACAAGACAGCAGAATTGACGGTAAGGTGATAATTTTGTTGAAGTGCCCACATATTTCAGTGCTGTCTAAAACAACGTTCGGTCACTGTTTGGTGGGAACTCGAGTCTCCGTGTTTCCTACAGCTCATGCTTTAACTTGACTACACAACAGCACAACACTGCCCCAGGGGAATCTATCCGAGAGATTTCAAAGCTTCCATAGATGACATCTTATGTCCTTGATTTTTCTTAGAAAACCTATTCTGGAAGCTTGCAATTTGTCCATTTCAGCGGGTTTTAAACTGTTCTGGTCTTCACAGACTGTGTCAGTATAGCCTTTGGTTGTATTCTCATGGTAATGAGAAACCTTTTCAGCTTTCTTCTGATTTTTGTTTTGTTTTGTTTTTTTTTTGTTGTTGTTGTTTTTACAATGCATCACCTACAAGGTGTTCTTCGCAAACTGCCTCTGCTAAAATCAGTGTTCATCCCCCTTTTCAGTTTTAAGGCTTTCAATGGCTCAGAAGGATTATGCCTGTCTGGAAGGAAGGATGGGGCTTCTTCGATGGAGTTTGGCTGCAGTCACAAACATCCTGCAACTACTGTAGTCTTCTTTTGATATAGGAAATTCTTCTGCATTAAATGTATTTGTCCATCATCTGGTGCACCAGATGATTTGGTTGGACTGTCACTAATTCTAGCAAGCGTTTCAGTTTCTTCGTTCTGTGGCCGTTAAAGGTGTTTTGGCAACACTGAATACAGAGAACGGGAAGAGAATTACAACAACAATTACAACATCTCATAACCAAAAAAAAATATCCCAGAGGTTTGATTAAGGGGTACGTGCAGTAATCTTTTCTATTGAAACAATAAATAGGACCCGGCCTCAGGTTCCAATTTTCTGTCATTTCCACATCCTACCCTTCAGAAAAACTGAAAACTTAAATGGGCTGGTAATGGAAAAAAATGTTCACGTGACAAGCGTGATGCATGGTTATATTTGTTTTTTTGTCCAGGATTCATTTTCTTTATTTTTGCGTGGTTCATCTTATTACATTAAGACGGTTGCAAGTGGTCCAGGCATAATTTATGGTTTTGAGAGACCAGGCCTGTGGAAAGTCCTATTATTCAGTTTGCCTTTCATTTTCTCGACAAGATCACTGCATTGCTTCCTCCAGTTATGAATCACGTCATACCCGTCCCGTAAAAATCTGGACTCCGAAAGTCGATTTTTTCTTTCCTTTGCCCAGGCGTTTTGAATCGCTTTAGCCCATTCTTCCTTGTCCTCAGATTGAATCAAGAATCGTTCAGAGAATAGAACTTCCTGCAGATCTTCTCCAAATCCCGATTTTGCGTTTACAAGAACACGCAGACCTGACGAAAAGGCTTCCAAAGCAGCAATACTGTGCCCGCCTCCTTCCGATGGCACAATGGCGAGATCGAACGAGGAAAACATCTCTTTCAATTCTTCAAGGTCTTCCGGAAGGGTGATCACATGCACTCTCCTGTTACTCTGGGGTATTGCAGGTTGAAAACACCGCTTTAAAATGTCGTTCACTTGCACACTCTGTTTTTTGTTTGCACAAGCAAAGGTGAGCTCTGCATCGTTTAAACAAGCTACAGCGTTAGCTGCGATGCAAACTCCTGTTGATGTGAACCCTTCCGCATCGTTAGTGCCAAACGCTAAAATTTGACACGTTCGTCTGTCTTCACTACCATGCTGCACGTTTGAAAACTCACTGAAAATGCCTGGCGTAAAGACGTATACGTCACAAAACCGAAGATAACGGCGAAAAGACTCTGCCAGCTTCGCCCCTACTGCTACCACCAGATCAGCTTTTTCAACGAGTTTCACTGAAAGTTGATGTGACGCTTGTCCGTTTGAAATAGGGTATGGGTGACCACTGAACATTCCCCACTCTTTCGGGTCAGTGTGCATGAATTGAACCCATTTACAATTGCGACTTTCTTGTATCCATTGTCCTACTTGTCCCAGTTCTATCCCGTTCCCGATTACAAAGTCAATGTGAAGGTCATCTGGTGGAAAGCGAAGACAGTAGCATTCGTCATAGCCATGCACTTCTGTTGCCTGAACTAGAGTGACATTGCCTCTCTGGGCCTCATTCTTTTCTTCTTCATCACACCGAGGAAGGAAGACGGAGACTTGCACCTCAGGATGCTTAGCTAATTCTATGGCCAACCTTCTAATGAAAGTTGACATACTGCCACGCTTTGATCCCCACTCAATGGCCAGCAATACTACGCCTATTTTGGTGGACGATCCTGATGACTCTATGACGAGAAGTTGAAAAGTTAACACTAAATACGCTAACCTTCGGACGTAAAGCTAATTCATACCCCTCACCCAGAGGTAGGAAGTGGGTTGATGAACCTCCCTGTTTTTTTTTATGTTACAATATTTCGAAAATATTTTACTACAAGATGAGGTAAGCATTATTGGTTGTGGCTCTGCTGGGGTGGCCAAGATGGCCGCCACCTTGGATTTTACACAAGATTAGAAATAAACCATAGACGGGGGAAAAACAGACATGTAAAATATCACATAATCAAAGACTTTGTTGCCCTTTTTCCATATTTAGTGCTATTTAGTGCGTTCCTCCCAGAAAAAAGGCTTGAGCACAAGCTACGCCATATCCGTCGTAATCATAGCCACGGATTCTCATCAAATCTTTGGTAAAACATGTCTAGAGCGGCCTTAACAGGTCAAACTAATGTTGGCCAACTCGTGTTTGCAAACTGAAATTGATCTGTGTGAACGACACAGCAACATGTTGGCAAACTGTTGGCGAGAATAGAGAACTTTTATTTGTTACCAACAGTTTGCCAAAGTTTTGTTGTGTCTTTCACACACATCATTTTTGAGTTTGCCAACACAAGTGACGTGTGAAAGCCGCTTAAAGGATATGTCGCCGCTACTGAAAACGGCAGGTTCTCATTAAAGAATCCCTTGAAATAAATTTGAAGAAAAGCCTTATGGGGGACCCCTAGCGTTAAATTTTGGAAGAGAGTGTTGACTGATGTTGAAATAATGCTGTATCAGTTTTCGTTAAGTTTCCTTTTACAAGTAATATGTCAACAACGGGGGCGAGTGTTTCATCAGGGTAACACCGAGGAACAGATGGAAGCACGAGGCCGCAGGCTGAGTTTTTTTATTGTTTCGAGGTGTTTCAATACCCTGATGAAACACGAAACCCGAGTTGTTGACATGAACTTCTCAGTCGTGAATAATAAACAACACTACTAACAAGCAAATTTGTTCCCTTTTGTAAGCAAAAGCTTGTGATTAGCACGTAGTTGGTTGTTCGCAATGCTAGCAAAAATGCCACGTTTCTTCACAAACCATTTTGTGACAATGCTAATATTTGCATTGGCGTCCTTTTTAATCTTGCGACAAAAATAGTTTCGGAATCTTCCTTTTTCGGCTGCCTAAAAGTCGTAGAGACATAAAATCCTTACTAGTACTGTGTAGACCTAAAGAAGACATCATGGGAAGCTAAGTAAAGACGCGGCAAGTGAAGCGAGTGATAAGATTTGCTGCAATCAAGGCGGGAAGCGCACATTTTGCCGGTTTTCATTGTCTCGCCATCAAAAAATAAATTCAAAATCATTCAATAACAGAAGCTAAGTCTCAGGTCTGTGCGGTACACCGTTCTTGAGTTATTTGCAGAAATGTTCCACCCAAATTTATAGAGCTCAGTATGCAGACGCCATACTGGTGTCCTTCCGAGGGACACCAACATGGCGGCTGGAAATCAGGCTTTACCTCGGTGTAAGAACCTGTGAAACTCACGGATGACGTAAAACAAAGGAAACAAAAACATTTTAAACAATACCGTACAGCAAAACGAAAGTTAACAAACAAAGAAAATCTTGTCAGGTTCTTACACCGAGGTAAACCCGGAAATCAATGAAAACATCTGGAACCCACTTTCGCCATGAGAATTAGTCACCCCCGTAAGCCAGTATACATTAACATAAACACCGCTTCTAAACTTGAATTGTTCAAACCGCCAATAATTGTAAGAAAAGACCTTTTTCAAACGAGACAGCTTTCTCACGGAGTCACCTTGATTTCAAGTAATGGGCGGCAATTACGAATTCAAGATGCTGTATTTTAAACGCAAAGGATGATACCGAGCTGGAAACCTGTGAAAAGATATATTTCAAGTTGTTCCTACACCTTGTGGCGATAACAATTTGGCAGGCCTAGCGAGTTTTAATTTGATTTTAGCCAAGAAATTTTGACGTCGCATGCAAACCAGCAATTCAAAGATTACTTTCACCGAGTACGAAGTCTTGAAGCAGAATTTGAGCAACGAACGAAATAAGAGAAAGTCAAACTTCTTGGACCTTTTACCTTACGGCAAGTCTCAGGTACAAGGGCTAAAAAAATGTCCACAGTGTTAATTTTAGCAATGTTCAAAAACAAATTTGTTCTGTAAACGTAAATGTGAACTGTAATTGAACGATTGTAAGAGAAGTTGATACGTCTGACAAATAAATGTTTACTAATTTTATGCAATTTGTGAAATGTGCATAGTTAAGTGGTATATACCACTCGCACTGGAGAGTGGTATACCCTTTTTCACTGGGTATCCAAACGCGCGCATGTGATCTGGTATACATACGGTGATTCGTAGCTAAGAAATGAACTATTAATTAATGAGTTTGAAGATCAGTTAAGAGCTTTTCATGCTCAGTATTTAAACAACATCATGATTATGTTATCCGGCAAATCCTTACTATGTCATGTACGTGTTGAATGTTGAAAATCGAATAATTTTTTGGTTCTGTCTTGATCAATAACACTGAACATGTCGATTTGTTTCATTCATTGGCTAAGATTACTCAACACACTTGTTGATAACAATGTAACACACGATAACTAAGTAATAAAGTGACCACCTGAATCAATAATGGTTGCGGTCACATCAGGGTCGTTAACTACAGCCTGGTTAGTCTTTAGTTACGTGATGTCATCAGTACTTACTTTAGTTAGTGGTTGCGATCCACTTTGTGGTCACATCAAAGCTACTATCTTAAGTCTGGACAAAGAAAACGTGCGCGGGCTCTGGGAACGAGATTTTCATTTTCCAGCACGAAGATATTAAACGCATGCTTTCGTGTGCGTCCATCGAGTTATGGATGCACGTGGGATGTTTGAAGAGCACGAGAGAAGCAACTCTAGCTTCTTTAGTGTTCTCCAAACTTCCCAAGTGCAACCATAACTCAATGGATGCACAGCTAAAAGCATGAACCAATTGTTTTATAACATAGCCGCTGGAAATGCCGACGAAAAATTAAAGTCTCTGAACTTCCTGAAATAGCATTTTTTCGGCAGGATGCCGCAGTTTCATTTCGCTTCCGTTGAAATTTGAAAAATGCTAATGCGCAGTTGATTTAAAAGTCAAACAAAAAAGTGAAGAACGAGAAAGAAAGAAAGAAAGAAAGAAAGAACGAGAAGAAAACGAAAATGAGAAAAAAGGAACAATAATCGATCACATGACTGAAAGAAAAAGACGCCAAAACCTTGCAAATTAGCGTTGCAGCGTTTCTTTGCAAAGCTGAATGGATCAATGAATCTGCTCGAAGTGAACGTCCGAGAATAATTTTTGAAAAAGTCTTCCAATTATTGGCTCTAAAATGTGGTACAGGTTTGGGGTTTCCTGAAATATTGTTGTATTCATCGTCCAAAGCGGACTGAAGCTGTATGATTTCAGCATTGTGAACTGAAGAGTTGAAACGAACACAAAATGTAGTGGTTCCCGGTTCAGAGGCCTCGGATGTAATGTGGCAAAACAACAATGAATCAAACAACTGGGAAAGCTATCATTCAACTTGTTTTGCATTATATTCTCTTATTTGAACATTTGAAGCTGCTTGAACTCAGAGCTACATCCGCTGCAGGTAAAACGATGTTATTTTGTGTAGTATATAGCCGGAGAAAATGTCGTGCTTTCTCGGTTCTCAGTACTTATTTAGCTTTAATTTTGGCAGTGAATCACCGAAAACGTTTGACACTAAACGGTTCTCTTCAACTTCAATTTTACTGCGTTCTAAGTTTTTCGAACAAAACCTACCTTTTGTGAACATTTGTTGTTAGTGCGAAGGTGAAAGAAATTGTAAACAAAGCGCCAAACTAAGACAACTTATGTTCGAGTTTCTTTTTCAACAAAAGGTCCTTGTTCGTCCTAAGAAATTAACTCTGACTGCAAATTGGTTTTTCTCGGTCATTTACTCGCCAAGTTGCAAAAAAAGAAATACTGGTTAAGTTTACTCACACCACCAGTGTTAGCAACAAGATTATGAAGCACGCTTACGTAAGGTGAATTTCATGGATTGCCGACAGTTATTAAAAAGCACAACCAGTAGAGGACAAAAGGAAAAGCTGGGAATTAAACTAACGTCATAGCTTCAGTAAAGGATCCTCCGAGGCAGGTCTAAAATTAATCGCAACAAATACACAGACGGCTGTTAACAAAGGCTACTCGTAATGGTTCCATGTTATGTAATTGTTTTGTTTCTTTTTTGTAGTTGTTATTAATTCCTCATCCCATTATTTAACACACTTGGTTTTGGTTTTGGTTTTGGATGTCATTTCGTGGATCTGGCACACGCACGTGCCAAACGAAACGTCAAAGACCACATTCTGATTGGTTCTCCGTTTGCAAACAAAGATCTAACCCATGCAACCTGCTTGGGTATAACTTTAGTAAGTTTGCATCGTTTTGAATCTCCGAAGCGTAAATTTCGTAACTATAGTGAGCTTACACCAAGAACAGGTCACATAACCGAAAAAAACTGACTAAAGCTATCTCTGTCCTAACGTAAGCTAGTAGCCTTTATCTGACCGCAACCAATATGTATTATAAAAATTCTCAATCTCGGTTTTAAATTTCCAGCTTCTGATTGGCTTACTGCAAACAGGCTATCAGCGAATAACCTTGCTTTTGGCAAGGAAAGTAGATGTCAGGTGCTGCAGCGTTCAAAAGTTTTCGCAGCAATGGAAACGTTTTGAAGAAAAATATGGCCTAAAAATTCAATAAAGATTTCCGAAGTTTATAATTCACCATAAATGGTTTGAACCTGGGAGTCTTTTTGGAAATTTCCAAAAAGATTGCCTCTGGCATAAGCGCCATTAAACACACAAGGATTTCGTACCACGAGAGATACTTCTTACTATTTATAATTCACTAATTCAACCTCACTTCGATTACTGTAGTGTAGTGTGGGGATGCTGTTCAAAGGGACTCTCTCAGAAACTACAAAAGTTACAGAATCGTGCCGCACGTATCATAACCTTCTCAAATTATGACAGTAATACCGACGAACTTTTTCGTCATTTAAATTGGAGCAAACTTAATCATCAACGGGCAGTTAGTAAAGCGATTATGATGTACAACACCATCCACAACCAGACTCCGGGTTATTTAAGTTCTCGATTTATTACGCGTCATGAGGTTTTGTCTTACAGTCTTAGAAATAATGAATGTAAGCTATCAATACCACAGCCGCGCACTAATTATTGTAAACGAAGTTTTAGCTATAGCGGGGCTGTGTTATGGAATAGCTTGCCTCGTGAGATAAAACAATCAAACTCTCTAAAAGAATTTAAAACTAAATTACAAAATCACACTTTCCAAAGCGAGCTCATTTAGTAATATTAAGGCATCATTACACGGCATCCTTATAAAGCAGGTTTAACTAGTAGTTAGCTTATTAGTTAGTGTAGTTAGCGTTTTTATCTCTTTTAATAATATTTGTATACATTTCTCTGATGAATGGATTTACCGTGTTACAATAAAGTTTTATTACTACTACTACTACTACTACTACTACTTCTACTACTACTACTACTACTACTACTACTACTACTACTACTACTACTACTACTACTACTACTACTACTACTACTACTACATAATATATAGATTTAGCCATGCCTAAAAGCGGAGCCTCCAAGGAATAAACTGGTGCTCGTTTCTCAAAAATAGTCCTGAAATTTTTCGCTCTGAAATATATTTCGGGGCTTTCTTTGGCTCGTTCCCTTTCGAAAAGTGTTTCTCAAAAAGCCCGAAAGTGTTCCGAATTGTCCTCCAAGATTTTGAGGATCTGTTCTGTAAAACCAAGCTCGAAAGGTCATTCTAGAGGCTGAGCACAGCTTAATGTTTTTTTCTGCAAAGAAAACGACAAAATTCGGCCAGCTAGTTTAGCGGGATCATATGAAGATCGAGCCCTTAGTCAAAAACAGGAAGTACTTATTTTAACGGGAACTGCTAATATCTAGATCAAAATCTAACAGCATACTTGAAAACATAGGCCCGCAATGCGTGCAGAACCGACGAAGTGTTGGTTCGTCTCGAAAAGAAAGGAAGCGAGCCGTGCGTGACTGCAGCTTCAATAACATTCAAGAATCTGTAACAGCAAGTTGCAGTAAAAGTGTGTAACTGTAACTAACGCTTAAATTTGACCAACTGAAAAGGCGACCAATACCCTGGAAAGGAGGTCAAATGAATTATTCACCCTCTCCTCACCAAACATAGCTCCACAGACCTCATGCATTCTTCACTCAAGATCATTTTCGCTGTCTTTTGGTCGGTCTTCCTCAAAACCCGGAAAAAAAATTCTCAAAACAGACGCATTTCAAAAAATGGGCGACAAATTTCCCAATAAAAAAGTAACCACATCTTCACGATTGATCAGTATGGGTACCGTAACAGCCCAAAAGAATTGAACTTTTCCCCATACCTGGGAACCATGCTTTGTGCACAGTTGCCTTTAATCATGTCAAGGGCTCCTTAAGCCAAATTGTGAATGCAAATACGAAATAAATCATTGCTATGCTCTATCGTACAGGTGACAAGAAAGCGCATTATAGGCATTTACCAGTCGTTTTGACCGGCTCCACCCTCGACAAATGTTATTACATGGTTCAACGTGCTAACTGGCGTAACGAAAACTGTGACAGTATTTTGCCCTTTGCGTTACCGAATGACGTTATGTTTAAAATCTGATGACTCAGCTCATCTGTCTTATCGCTTTGAATATTTAATTTTGTTGAATTAAACTAAAAAATTAAATGCTGATATACTTTGTCCACAACTGAACATGCTTTTACCAAGAGTTGTGAGCAATGTATTTATATACTGTTGTGAATAGGGCACTATAAAAACATGATTATTGATAAAGACAAACACATCGTCAGAATCTCAACGTGCTAACCGGCGTGACGAAAATTGTGACAGTATTTTGTCTCTTGCGTTACCGAATGACGTAATGTTTAAAATCGGATGACTCAGCTCATCTGTCTTATCGCTTTGAATATTTTGTTGAATTAAAATTAAAATTTAAAGATAAATTTTGTCCACAACCGAACATGCCGTTATCAAGAGTTGTAAGCGGAGCATTTATATACTGTTGTGAATATGGCACTATACAAACATGATTATCGATCTGGAGAAATTAGTAAAAAGCGAAGTCGTCGCTTTATCTCAAACACGTTAAAGCATGTCTTATGACGTAATCGTTAATCTGGTTTCCTCTTCCGCAGTCAGCAAGTCAGTGTCTCGAACTCTAAAATCGAACAAATCGGTTCAAAATCAAAAGTAAAGCAGAAAAATTAAAAAGAGTAACTGGAATATAATTCTGGGCCGCTTATACTATCCAAGAAGATCCAGCCTCGTGTAGTAATTCATTTCCCACCTGCAAATAACGTTGGCAGCTGGATACTTTCCAAGTATTAAACAGGTAAACATAACCACAACAACATACACCAGAATTTTTTCCTTTCATAACATTTACTGAGAACGATTCTATGCTTACGATGTCTCAGCAACACTTTGGTCCCACCAGCATCAACAGTGCCACTGAACATCACCTCCTGTTATTATTAGTCCTCCTTGCTTTCTTTCACTAGTATTGCACAGATATATTTCAGTCCGGCCAAAGCCAACACTGCTCGGCAGACGTGTGCTTCTACACCTACGATACTTTTTATGTGGCCCTTGTCCTATCGTGCGTGCGTGTGTGTACTAATCGATGTCTGTGTACAACTTCTTCTCTATATGTTCAGAGGTCAGCACAAAATTATACCACAACACAGTCGAAGCAAATCTTCCACCAAGCCTCCGTCACCTTTCTTGACCTGCCAATTTAAAATGGCGACTCATCCGCTCTTGTTCTCACGTCATCCCATCCCGTGGGCCATAGCGAAATACACACCTTGTGAACCTTACACGGCGTATTTTGACCGACCAAACCGGTCGACCCTCTTGTCACGACTGCTCTAACTCGACTTCGTCGGTTAAAAACGTACACTTTGCTTTGCCATATTTTCTTAAGCTCAAATTCCATAAAATTCCATAAAATCATAGATTTGATTGTTCTTTAAGGCCCTAATGACACTTTCTCAAAGTGTGACAGTTTTCGAGTAAGAAACTCTTACAACTTACTGGTGAATATTTAAACTAAATTTTGGTTACGTTCCATATTTTAAACGAAATTTACCACATGCAGTTTACATTTGCTGAATATGCAAATCGGTCAGTTGCTGAAAAAAAAGAAGAAACAAAGCACTTTAAAAAAGTAAGCCTTTGTTTCCCTGTTGTTTATTTAATAAATCGAAGAACGCAGTTATAATTGTGCTTGCGCAGACAAACCCTAGCAGACCTCTCCAACGACACCAGTATATTGCGGCTGTAGGGTGGTCCGGGGAGGAGACCTGACTTACACTATATAGAGGCTGGGTACCTAAAACTTTCAACTTTTTTACGTTTACGTACGCTGTTCATACATCGTCTCTAATTTTATTTACACACGTAAAGCCAGTTAAATTCACGCCCGTACGCACGTAAGATTTACGCAACAGTGGAAATCAACCTTTAGCCGTAAAACGAGCAAAAATTTAGTAGTTAGACACTAAAATTGAAAAATTTTAACCGTTAGTCGTAAAAATGTTAGCCTGCGAGCAAGCTCTCTCGGGGGTGAGGGGGGGGGGGGGAAGGAGGGTAAAAGGAGAGAGCTTGCAGCGACTTCTCAGGAATTTGAGAATTTGGATGCAAAATGCTGATTGGCGGAGCTTTAATTTAGTAATGACGTCATCAATCTTCAGGCGAAGACGACAAACAACCGCCGAATGCGACGTAAACAACGAAGCTAAAATTTTCAGAATTGAAATTGCCTACACCAAAACCTGCTGTCGAAAGCGAAACCCATAAATGTAACTTATACTTAAAATATGATGTTGGAAAGAGAAATAGAGTAAAAAAGCAAGTTTTTTTCCTGGTATTAGTTTTAGTTTACAGTGTACTGAAGTTGCATACTTGACTGGAAATAAATTGAGCCAGCGATATGCAAACAAACCGAACTTTTCTTTCGCGCGCCTTACCCTTCGATTAAAAATTGAAACAGTAAATTAGCTCATATTGAAACTCAAAGTCAATGACAACTTTTAAAGAATTTATAACAAATAGGGAACATAGTCAGAAGTTAATTTCAGTTCAAAAGCGCATCAAATTTACATAACGCGCGAAATCTGACCGTCTTTCACGTGTTTGTTAAATTTTTGTTTTGAATCTCGTTTTTGGTCTGCCCTGATTGGCAAAAATCTAACAGCTCAGGAAAAGGGGAGCCACAGCTGCGCTGGGGGCGGAATTCAAATTCCTAAGACATCGCTGCAAGCTCTCTCTCCTTTTTACTCCTTAGCGTCCCCAACCCCGAGAGAGCTTGCTCGCAGGCTAAAAAAATTTACCCGCAAAATCTTGTCGAGCTACGATTTGTCATTTTCAAAGTGTCAAGAACTCTCGTTAAGGCTGTTATGTGCCTTGTCTCTTGTTCTGGTACCGAAAAGAAAAGCAGTTGGCCCAGGCCCTTTGGGATTCGCGACTACCCTGCTAGTAGTGGTTTCCTCCTCTTATCCCCGCGGCGAACGAACAAAGAGAGAGGAACCACTGCAAGCAAGCTTTTGGATTCCCATCAAGCATACGCGAGTGACGGAGTTTTGTGGTTAAGCTGCTGTGGTTCCCCATTGTCTAAGCTGTCAGGTTTGGCCAATCAGCGTAAACACGCACCCTTGTCGAAAACGTCAAAAGTTCAACTGGCAAAAAGCATAAGGGGCTATCGTTTAGTTTTTGGCATTTTGGTGGCCTTTTAATGACCAAGAAACCAAAGAATGTTTGTCTTTGTATTAAAGCGAACCTCCACCGCGCTACCCAAAATATTCGGCGAGCGCACGCAGAAAATGATTTACACGCGAATCTAGGATCGATCATAAAGGTTTTGAAAATCAGCGTTAGATAAAGTGAGAACATTTCACATTCCTTTCAGATAGAAGAAACACTTTTATTAGTAGCTTTCATTTTATTTGTTATCATTGCACACAATGAATATTCATTTCAATTAAAATATACGCGAATTGATGAAAGCAAAACTTACTAAAGATAGCTGAAATAGCCTGCGTAGTAAGCGTTTCTTAAGCTTTTTTCGCCCGTTCAAAGGCCGCGCGAAAATTGGGGCGAGCGCAAAAAATAGAAGGAGCACTTTTTTGCGCTCGCCCCAATTTTCACGCGACCAAAGAGTGAAAAGTGAAACCTGCGAACGCCCTACGGAAACGCTTTCCTTGCAGGCTATAGCTGAGCGGACTGCATCACTAGCAGATCTGATTTTCCAATTTTCTGTTCGCGAACGTTGGAATTATTTCTCCTCCTTTTTTGCAATTCCAGGGATTAGTTCAAGCGAAAAAGTCGAAGTGTTGTTCTTAAGCATCAAAAGGCTTTGAAGCTTGCGCTTTAGCATCCCGTACTGGCTCTGCAGAGCGAGTCCGGTCGTCGCATTATTTTATAATTCAGTGCATGAAGAATGCCCTCCACAATGAAGTAATATCGGCGAATAAGCTTGACCAGCACTTCAATCTATTGGATATCTTTTGCTTGACTTGTACGATAACCAAGAAGATCCTTGAATTATAGCATCGTGCATCACAACAGAACCTAAGATGGGGACGTCGCGCGCTAAACAGTTGCTTTCCCTCGTTCGCCGGGGAACCACTGCTCGCAGGGTAACTCGCGAACCGAGAATCTTCTGTATTACTCATTGTTTGTAATGGTAACTGGACTGAGTGGAGTACAATTCAGGGAGTAATCGGGCGAGCAATTTTTGCGCGAGGACGATTTGAAATTAAGAGCACGATTACCCCTGAATTGTACGGCACGAAGTCCAGTTACCGATTAATCTTATCTCTAACAAAATGAAAGATTAGAAAACCTACGTGCGCTTCCGGGTATATTTTTTATTATTGAATACTGGACTAGGTATATTGGATTTCTAGAATTTTGATTGGCTGTACGGAGCTAGACTATCAGCTCATATACCTGCTGTGACCAAATATGGTCAATGAACATTCAAAAACAAACTGAGCAGAAATTTTTTCCTCGCGAGCAACCCGGCGAGAAAAACGGACGAGAAAAATCACTTGGTAGCGAATTTAAATTAAGCAGACTTTCCAACAGTGTCAGTGCTTGATTTTTAGTGCAGTGTAGTGCTTGATTTCTTAAGACAACAAGAAACTGTGCAGAAATAGAAATTTAAGCACTAAGCGTTGCCTACAATTTCTTTCTTTCATCGATCGTCACGTCGATCATTTACATTGAACAAACGTTAGGTTTTATCAGGAAGGCTTTCCTCTTCAAAATATCAAGACGAGAAATAAAATAAAACACAGTGAATGGGGCAGAAGCATTTAATAAAAACTATCATACATTCATGGCGAGTCGGTGTAAAAATCATGAGGCAATCTAAAGAAGTAAGCTTACTAAACAGACTACCAAGAAGGAAGGAAGGGCGAAATTGTTTTCGGCTATAACACGCAAAATTGACACTGGTTTACCTGCACTCGTTGTAGCTCTGTGTTCCAACAGGTCCAAATGTTCAGATAGAAATCGGATGCAAAGTAAACGGAGTTGAATCGCTTTCCCAGTTGTTTGAGTGTTGGTTTTACCATTCGGTCCGCGACCTCTAAACCGAGAACAACTGCGTTTTGTGCTTTGCGTTTAACAAACTACGATGGTGATTTTTGCTGTCCCTCGCTACAGTAATCTTGCTTCTGAGCTGCATAGAAATTATCTCTTCAAGTTCAAATTAGTTCTGTCTTCAGTTCGATCAAACACGCAAATGATGGCTTCGTTTTGCTAGCGGATTACAGACTTGTTCCGTTTCAACTACAGCAGCGAATATGGTGAAATCGTACAGCTTCAGTCCGCTTTGAACGATGACTACCACATTGTTTCAGGAAAAATCAAACACCTTCCATATTTCAGAGCCAATAATAAGAAGATTTTTTTCAAAACTTGTGCCACTTTGCTCTCTTTCGAGCAGTTTCGTTGATTCATTCAGCTTTGCAATGAAACGCTGCAACACTTCGCAAGGTTTTGACGCCTTTTTCGCTCAGTCATGTGCTCGATTCTTGTTCCCTTTTTATCTCTTTTATCTCTTTTCTCGTTTTTTCCCTTTCCTTCATGATTTTTTAAAAGTGGTTAAGCTTTTAATAAAACAATTTTTCTACTTGGGCTTGCTGGATATCAAATGATTATAATCAACTCGGCGCTACGCGCCTCGTTGGTAATCTATCATTCGATTTCCAGCGCGCCCTCGTAGAATAATTGTTAATTATCAGTTTTGCAAGCAGTGGAGAAACAGCTATAAAAAGAACCCATTTCAATGCACCTAATTGACGCGCGTGCAGCATAGCTGTTACCTATCTAATAACATAAAGTTCAAATTGGACAACTGTAATTGGACACCCACGTGATCACCCTCCAATTACGTATCAAATAGGCGCGCCGAGAACCAATCACAATCGAGCATTTTGTTATAGATATGATTACATCCGAAATGGTACTTTGCGTTTATATCAATGGTAATTAATATTCAACTCTTTAAAACAATAAGAATTAAATTTCTGTTACCTGTAACGGAAAGATATTAAGGGTAGCCTAAAAACCAAACATTTAACAGTTAACCGTAAAAGCCTCCACCCCATTATGACCCTCCATATAACAATAGGTCGCACTGTTTACCTTTGATTTCGTCCATTACCCAATCACATGGAGCACCAGCACCAGCAGTTTCGCTGTGTTTCCTTGCTTGCCCTGTTAGTCCTGTTAGCTTTCTTTGGGCCATCTAAATGATAAAAAGAAAGTTTAGATAAACCAGTTTTTCGCGAAGGTTGCGATAACAGCAAATTGACAATGATTTTTAAGGACAAGCACAACAGTTTTGAGTTTAAAAGAAGAAGTGTCCCGAATAACATAAAAATAAATAAATAAGATTAAAAAAACTAATGATTGCCAGTGAGAAAATTTTACATTTTGCAGTCAGTTTGGACCAGCTTGCTAAGGTCCTTTTTTCCTGATATTTCTTTCAGAAGTGCCTAAAGAAACTTACTTTTAGCTGTACTTATTGCCAGAGATAGGGGATAAAGTCAAAATGTTGTCCTTTGATTCTATGTTTGTTGTTCATTTGAGTCTTTCGGGAACAGTTTTACAAAACTAATTAAAGTTTTGACGCACTCAGAAGCATACAGTATAACCGGCTATCTCCAGACCCTTCGCTCCCCTCTCGAACTGAACGTATTTCCATAGGAGTTGCTTACAATTTTTTCTCAGTTTTTTCTCAGTCATTATCGCCTGTCCTAACCCATCTATTTTGAATTCACCACTATTTCCGAACAAGTGTAACTTACCTTAGCGTAACTGAGTTAACCGTACGTACATCAACCTACAGTAACTGTGATCGTGGTATACTGAATGTTAATGTGTTAGTCAATGTTACACCCGAGACCGCTAGGCCGCTAATTTAGCATAGTTAGGTTTAGCTCAAAAGTACGCTGAAACTTGACACCAATCTCGCTCTTTCAAACCTCCTCTATCGCGGTAACAAAATAAAGAAATAAAAAAAATAAAAATAAATTAGAGGAGGTCTATTGTACTTCGTCGAACTTATATTTTGTAAACCCAAAACTTTGCACTCATTGCGAAAATTTTAAGTTGTAAATGTATAAATGAATACGTTCTTGTCAAACTCCCGAAAATTTGGTCATGATCTTTTAAACTTTTTTCCCCCATCATTGTCTCCTTAACCTACCCTCTAAATCTAAATTAATCTGAAATAAAGGGTCAAGTATTAAATTTTGGACCTTCCATTTAGCTTGATATTTAAAGTTATATTATCTCTACAACAATTACGTTTAAATGAAAGTAAGTTTCTAACAACAAACCATTTACCATTTAATAGGTAAATAGGTATGATAGGAACCATTGTTACCTTTCTTCTTGAAGTTAGTCACCCACTGAATGTCCTTGAATTATTGTTACATTGTAAATAAAGGACTTGTTTGTTTTATAAAACACTGAGAGCTTTTTATTGCCTTAAAATGGCAATCATTGATATTCCGGAGCGGAAAACCTACAAAGAGTAGTAGTATAAATTAAACTTGAAATGCATCGATCCCTTTTTGGTAAAAACGTAAAATGAATCTTACATTGTTTCCTGACTTAGTAACTTAATCGTTGCACCTAAAAAATATAGATAAAACCGAAGGCGTTCCTTTATAGGGAAGGACATAGTAAAACTCATCCTGTTTCCTGACATCTTGGTAGTCTGATAATCGGGTAAATCACTCTTATTTTGGATTAAGTATAGAATTAATGTTACAATTTTGTTTCCTCATGGCTATGCTTAATTTTGGGGCACTACCTCTGTATCTCACATCTAAAAACGGTTTAAGTAGACTTCAATTTGACCCAAACATTTAGTCTTATGGGATGTAAAACTACGAAATTGTGGGAAGCGGAAAACACTGCTCTTAACTTGGTCGGAGTAAGCGTGAAATTCGCAAGGTCAATTTATTTGCCTTTTTTGTATTTGAGCCACTGTTTTTGTCTCTTGAATCACTCAACTAGATTTTTTTAGCTTTTGATGATAGTTTAGCCGCTTATAACTTGGATTCATGATGCGGCTAAATTATTGCTTTTTTTAATTGCAACCAGTACTTATCACCTCTTACTTAAATTATTAGAGAAATAAAATCCAAGTATCAAATTACGTAAGTCTGTGGTGTTTTTGGAATTTGGTTGTGAAAAATGTTTGAAAAATTATCCTTAAGATTATTACCGCAAACAAAAATGACATCAAACATCACGAAAAAAACACCAACTCAGCCGTGATTCAGGAACCGTGTGGCGGTCCGACTCTGTGGGCGGGATTCGCTTTAAGTGATGTTAAACAGCGTCTAACCCTACTCATTGTTAAATGGTGCTTCATTGACTATCAGAAGTATTCAAGTGCTTCTTTTCTTCTTTGTAAGGAGGGCTTTAACCAATTTAATTCAAAGCTTCCTATTTGTTTTTGCTTCATTGACTATCAGAAGTATTCAAGTGCTTCTTTTCTTCTTTGTAAGGAGGACTTTAACCAATTGAATTCAAAGCTTCCAGTTTGTTTTTTACATAAGGTAACGCTTAAGTTGAGAAGTTGTTAATTCTTTACTCAACATATTTCTCTCGTAATCTCTTAGCTAAAGGTTAGTATTTATGAACTTTTTTTCTAAAGCATATTGTTTTGCTAAACTTTAACCATCTTTCTTTATTTATCTTCGAACCAGGCACTAGTTAATATGACCTAACTCATCACGAGCCTCCCAGTAGCTCATTGCGGTTACAGCGTTCAAACGGTGTACGGAAGGTCATGGGTGCGATTCCTTTCGGCAACTGGCCGATGTTTTCTTTGTCCCATGCTTGCGACGTTCTGAATATTCCACTTTCTTGTATTTTTTCTCGTTCGAAAATACTTCAGAAAATAATACAAAATCGCCAAATTTAGTTATCGCTTCGGAAAACCCTTAGCGTACTTCTAGCTTTTCGGAGACTTTTAAGGTGGCTAGACTTCTAAGGTGGCTTTCTTTGAACAGGAAATACAAAGATGCCTTAAACGGAACAGGAAATCAAGTTATACCTATTTGTAGGGTATAGATTGAAGTTTAAGAAAAGTGGGTTTTTTCGAGATCGACGTAGTAATAGCAACACGGTGACGTCATTGCTATTTTTACTTTTCCTTAATTTGTAGGAAGTCCAGACATTCGTTTTTAAAGCTATTTATAGGACTTGTAGTTCACATAATTGTCTTCAGTTGTACCGATTTTAAACAATTTTTATGTGAGCGTTTTCGAGGAATAATTGATCAAAGTTTTTAGATGCTGCTAACAAACGAATCATAAACGATTCTTTTTGCGCTCACATTACTGGAAATCGAATGAAGCGATTTCTTTCATCAATTCCTTCAGGAAACCTGAAATCTCTAGAAACAATTTAAGGCCAAAGTTTTCTTTCCATGGTCAGGATAAATGGCAGTTTGAGGAACACGAACAGAATTGTTTATGATTAATTTGTTAGCAGGTGCGAAAAACTTCAATCAATTATTTCTCGAAAACGCTCCCATAAAAATTGTTTGAAATCGGTACAGCTGAAGACAATTATAGGAACTACGAGTCCTATGAATAGCTTTAAAAACGAATGTGTAGATTTCCTACAAATTAAGGAAAAGTAAAAATAGCAATGACGTCACCGCGTTGCTATAGCTACGTCGATCTACAAAAAACACTTTTTTAAAATTCAATCTATACCGTACAAATAGGTGTAACTCGATTTCCTGTTTCGTTTGAGACATCTTTGTATTTCGTGTTCAAAGAGAGTAGGTATGGTTAGTGAAAAACCGGATGTAGCCACCTTAACCTGCCTTTTTTGGTTTTCAGGAGACACGGTGAGTCTTACTTTTCTCCTTTCCCATAACGTCTATATTTTTTTAGGTTCAACAATTGTGACTCATCTGGCTTGATATAGTAAGTCATGTAGCAATGAACGATTCATTTTACGTTTTTACCAAAAAGGGACGCATTACAAGTTTAGTTTATACTGCTATATCAATGATATAAAGGCAATAAATAGCTCTCAGTGTTTTTTAAAACATATAAAAGTCCTTCATTTAACAATAATTCAAGGACATTCAGTGAATGAATAACTTCTAGAAGAAAGGTAACAATGGCTCCTGGCCTGTTGAAAGGTAAATTGTTGTTAGAGACCTACTTTCATTTAAACAGAATTATTGTTACGACAAAATTAAGTGTCAGGGTTGGTATTTAGCTTGTGACAGCTAATTGGGGACACTCTACTACTTAAAATAAATTAAAATTTACAATATACATTTAAAAATTACAATATTTTACTATATTAAAATTAGGGGGAATGAATAAGAATAGAAATAGGTCGTTAAAAAAACAACGGTTTCTAAATTCACAAATACATTATTATACTTAACTAAGGAACTTTATCTCACTGATAAGATAACGAATTAAGGCCGTAAATAGTAGTTTTAGGTAAAGGGAGTGTCAGAATATAGTTACCGCGTAAATTATATGAAGTATCACGAAGAGTGAACATATTCCTCATATAAATGGATACCTGGTTAAAAATAAATGGACAGTAGTATTAACATGTTGTGTACACGCTTGTTGTACAGGGAAGTACAGTTAACTTTGTTCAATAAATTGTCATATGTTGAATCAAAGTCATGTAAAACAAATCTAAGAATCCTCTTATTAAGAACTTCTATTTTATTAGCATTTCACGAGCCACAGAAATGCCACAACGATGAACAATAGTGAAAATGTGGTAGGATAAGGCCTTATACAGTTTAACTAAAGTGGCATTGGAGGTCAGTTTTCTAAATCTCAACATGACATTTAACTGACTATTGATCTTTTTACACACAGAAGATATGTGTCTATCAAAAAGAAGCTTGTTGTCAATGTTTCTTGATTTTGTACTATCTATAGTTTCACCCAACGAAGTTAAAAGAAGAGAATTTTTTTTGTTGCTCGAGAGGTCATATCCAATCTACATTATACATTCTTTTGTGACTTTGCTCCAGCCGAAACATGTCATCACAAACAAAAGGGATGAAAAGCTAAGACCAATCCAGCATGATGTCTAAAGTGTGGAAGTTCTTCGTGTTATTAAACGAAATTGTTAATGTTCATTGATGCCAACTCTCCAAAATCTTTTTCTTCAATCTTCAATTTGTTCAAGTAGATTCTGCACCAGTTACCTGCCTCATTCTCAGGAGCTGTGTGCTTATCCCTCAGACACTAGCCTGCGTAGCAGGCGTAAACGGGGAAGGGGAAGGAGAGCGATGCAGGAGAAATGGGGTTGGTAGCTAGGAACGAGGGAACGCCTGCTACAAAAATCCCATTTTTTCATCTCCGCCCGCCGATTTTCAGGTAATCCAATTAAGTGAACTCAATGCAACCACCAATCAGAAACAGGTGTGCGCTTTTCTGCATAACTGACTTCACGCAGGAATTCAACGAAGCGATGAGAAATCTTTTTCGAATCAAAGAACAACTTATATACATCAACAGTCAAATGCGCTTATTTTCGAAATAAGAGACACGAGGCTTTCTTAAATAAAAAGATTTACTTAATTAAGATAAACCCCTCTTTGCTTCTGAAAACCGAACGCGTTCAATTTTGGCTTCTAGGAAAGGCAAGCTTAGCGGGGAACCGCGATACATTTTGAACAGCCTTTATTGACCGAACTGTACGTTTTGCGAAAGCCATAATATGAAGAATCGTTTAATAAAAAAAATGTTTCGATACAAATTTACAATCAAAAATGTAATTTACTTTACCATGGATTCCCTACAAAGTCAACGGCTTGAGTGATGTCTCGCAACGGCAGATTTCCTTTTAAAACAAGCGTCTGATCTGTTCTCAAAGAATAATATCTTGGCTTTTAGCTCTCTGAATTCCACTGTTAGGTTGTCGAACGTTTCTTAGGGCTTCTTCTTTCGATTTATAGTTCTCAAAAGGCGAGTCTTCATTCCATTGACGGGATATTTACACTGCCTTGAAATTCACGCGTGAAATGGTGCAATGCTTTTATGAAATCTTCTTTGACAGTGACAAAATCTCTTTTTTTAGGACCATATCCTGTTAGCAAAACCGCTAAAACATCTCTTCCTTTTAGAAGAGCTCTAACTGCCGTTTCTCGCTCTAGTTTCAAGACAATTTCGCCGCTTGCCTCCGCTGCAACCAAGTTCAAATGTTCTAACAGCACGAGTAGTAAAGCCGGAGTCTAACAAATACCACCTGATTGTCAGAGGTTTATTTCCGAATTTTAAAGCTCCCACTATAATAATAACAAGCTCCCTTTGCTCGCTTGTTATTATTATAGTGGGAGCTTTAAAATTCGGAAATAAACCTCTGACAATCAGGAAGTATTTGTTAGACTCCGGCTTTACTACTTAACCGAAACAAACCGCCCAGCATAAAAAGATTTTTAATTAAAGGTTTACAAATATATGTTATACCCGAGTTGTAATGTCTGCACAAAACATAAACATTGAAGAGCTATTGAAAGAACTAGATCCAGCAACGTTACAAGCTTTAGAGCAATTACTTGCAGAGGACGCTCCTGCTGTTCGAAAAACTATTAATAACATATTGGATGAACCAATTTCTGAGAAAGTGGAGAAGAAACCATTAATTCCAAAAACATATCAACCAACTGCTCCTCCTCGTAGAAGGGGGAGAAAAACACAAGAAATTTTGAGAAAGTTTGATCCAATTTCTCAGGAAACCATCCGAAATATTACAAATTATCAGAATGAAATTCTTGATTTATATGACACTGTCACATATGAGGGAAAAGAATTAAAAGGGCGTCATGAGGGAAAAGAAATAAAAGGACGCCGTTTCATTAGATGGCGTATTATTCGAGATCTTGAAAAAGATCTTACACCCGATTTCATGACAAAAATAAGAGAGAAAGTTCACACATCTTTTTACGCTAGACATATTATTTCATATCAGCTACGCAACATTGAAGACGATTCGACAATGGTGATGTACACTAACATTGGCTCGCCTTGGTTTGAACGTTTTTCTGAGGCGGAGAAATGGTTGAGTGAGCGGGAGAAAATACGTCTTTACCCTGACAACATTAATAGACCTGACACAAAATGGGTGTTTGAAGCCCATTTTAATGGTGATGTAAAGGTCGTTCTTGATCGTCAGCCCCTTTTAGGTACGGGACCATTACCAGATTGGCTGCGTAACCTTGCGCATAGTCGTTATATGCTGGCTTTAGACACTTACAGAGACAATTTATGTCTTTGGCGTTGTATTGCGGTACACCGAGGTTCAAGACCAGATCGAAGTACAACGGCAGCACGGGAACTTGCTAAGAGTTTCTTTAACCTCATAGCTACTCCACAAAACTGCCGAAAAACATCTTTAGATGAACTTGATAAGGTTGAAAAATACCTTAATGAAAAACAAATTTTAAAAGATTGGTTGGGTATTCGTGTATATGAGCCTGAACGTTTGGAGGATGGTGAAGTAGTGTGGTATCTTAGAAGGACACCACCAGCCAAATTAACAAATATTTTAACAATCGGAATTTATGAAGGTCATTCTTTTGTTATAAAAGATATAACGAAGCTTGCAAAAATTTATGCCTGTGTTAATTGTCGTTCAAGATTTACTAAAGCTTGCAATTTTCAACGGCATACCGAAAGATGTTCCCAAGGGAAGACGGTGATTGAATGTCCGGCCGAAAAAGTTGAATTACCACAAACAGCTTTTGAGAAGGCTTTTTATCCAAAACATTCATCTTCTCCAGAATCTCTTCGCTGGCTTGAAAAAGAAGCAGCACTTCGTAAAATTCACATTCACCACGCTGCTTGTGGGCATGGAGGTGAAAGATGGGTTGAGCGTGCACCAGTAGACGGTTATAACCATGAAACAAAGACTGTTTTTCAATGTCATGGATGTTATTGGCATGGATGTCGAAAATGTTTTCCTCATGATCGAAATAGAATTATTACTCATCATGACCAAACACGAGAAGATAGATTTAAAGCAACTGTTGAACGTACACAAAAGCTTCGAGCTGCTGGCTACCATGTAATAGAGGTATGGTCATGTGAAGTAGGAGAAATAACTATTAAGTTGCCACAGACTCAAATACAAAGTTATCCACACGCGATAGTGTATGACTTTGAAGCATACGGAGATAAAAATCAGAGGAAAGAACCAACAGAAACGCTAACTATCGAAAATAAACATATACCAGTCTCTGTTAGCCTTGGCGACACTTTAGACAGAGAACCTACTCATATCTGTGAAAGAGACCCTGCGGTTTTGGTTCGCAAGTTTATGGAAGAACTTGAGAGGCGTGAGAAAAACATTAGGGATCAAGTAAGAGCAGCCTTCATACCTGACGACATAAATATGCTTACAAAAGCGCAGCGTCTTAAAATAGAAGAATGGTGTAATCAGGTGCCAGTTCTTGGATTTAACTCCGGGAAATATGATTTGAATCTTATCAGAGAACATTTCGTGGAACGTTTATCTGATACAACAGGTAAAGTAAGAGTGGCAAAAAATGGAAACAAAATTATGTTCATTTTGAGTAAAAACTCTCGCTTTCTCGATATCATAAACTACTTAGGTCCGGGTACAAGTTATGAGAAATGGGTGAAAGCCTACGAATGCGAAACTGTAAAATCTTGGTTTCCGTACGAATGGTTTGACAGCCCTGAAAAGCTTGATTTCAAAGGGCTTCCTGACTATGAGCATTGGTATTCAAAATTGAAAGGGTGTTATCTTCTCACAAAAGCCGAATGGGAGGGTTGCAAAAAGCTGTTTGAAGAAAAAGGGATGAAAACCTTCGCAGACTAGCTGCGTTACTACAATAATCTAGATGTAGCTCCTGGTCTAGAGGCGCTGGAAAAGATGCGTGCTTTCTACACTGATAAAGGAATCGATATTTTGAAAGATGCTGTAAGTATTCCAGGTGTTAGTTTACATTACTTGCTCCGCGGATGTGTTGAGAGGGGCGCAGATCTTTACAGCCCGTGCAAAGAAGCGTATGAGATGTTGAAAGCAGCTGTTGTTGGAGGCCCGAGCCTTGTTTTCACAAGAGAACATGAAGTTGGAGTTACGAAAATAAGGTCTCATCTAATAGCGGAACCTCGTTTTTGCAAAAATATAGTGGGTTACGACGCCAACGCTTTGTATTTGTCAACTATGCTAAGAGACATGCCTTGTGGAAAAGGAAGGGTCGTGCATTACAATTACGAAGCCGCCGCTCCCATACTGACACAAAGACTCAAAGAGAAAAAATGGTTTGGATTTGCAGAAGTTGATATAGAGATCCCTAAGCACTTATACCCAAAATTTGAGGAAATGTGTCCGTTCTTCTACAACAAAGAGGTCCCTGTTGAAGCTGTGCCGCAGCATATGCTTGACTATCTTAAACGCACAAAAAGGAACCGCGGAGACGGAAAGAAGTTAGTGGGAGCATTGTCTGCAAAGAAGATATTATTATACGAACCTCTTCTTAGATGGTATCTTAAGCATGGAGCAGTGATCACAAATGTTTATCGGACTATTGACTACCAACCAACAAAAATATTCACTTGGTTTGTGGAGCAAGTGACTGAAGCTCGTAGAACTGGAGATAGAGAAAAAAGCAAGGCGCTGCTGGCTAAGGTATTCAAACTGTTAGGAAATAGTGGATATGGAAAGCTCATCGAAGCCTTGGAGAGGCAAACAAACGTTATTTACACCAAAGACGAAAAGGCTGTCGACAGAGCCTTGCGAAGCGCATTTTTCAGTGATCTTGATGAAATTGGGGAAGCGTATGAGCTGGAAAGCCGAAAGCCTCGGATCACAATCAGAAGACCATTTCAGGTTGGAATTGCTGTATATCAATTGGCAAAACTTCGAATACTTGAATTCTATTATGATTTTCTTGACAGATATTTTGACAGAAAAGATTTCGAATTGATTCAGATGGACACAGACAGCAATTATATGGCAATAAGCGCAGAAAAGTTGGAAGACATCGTCAAATTAAACCAGAGCTGCAAAAAGAATTTGAGGAAAAAAAGAAAGAGTGGTTAGCTTGGGATAAGTGGAGCAGTCGAACCCTGGGCTCTTTAAACTCGAGTGTAAAGGCAGCAAAATGATTGCCCTCTGTTCAAAATGTTATTTTATCGAAGACTCTGAGGGTAAAAAGAAGTTCAGCACGAAAGGGGTGTCAAAGAAACAAAACGAGATCACGGCGCAGCGTTTCAAGAAAGCTTTGGAAGGCAGCAAGGACATAGCAACTAATAGAGGTTTTAGAATGCGGGATGGACAAATAGTCACCTACGAACAGCAGAAGCTGGGGTTGAGCGCTTACTACGACAAACGATGGGTATTGGAAGACGGTATTCACACAGAACCGATCGAGTTTCATTGTTAGCTTGCTGGTGGTAGTTGTGTATCTGGAGGGACAATCAAAAGCTCTTCGCGGACAAACCAGCGTTTTGGTCCGTCAAATAAATAATAGATAACCGGCGCGTCTGGTTTTATAATAATTTTTTCAATCTCGTAAACTTTCAAAGACCAGATTGGGTCGGTAGCTCTTCGCCGACCACCTTCAAGTTCACCGGGTTGATAGAGATAGCGAACACTTAAACCGGAGGGGAGCTTTTTTTCGTTCACACCAACGGGTCTCAAATAAGGTGTCGAGGGTTTGGATGGAACAGTTTTCTTTTTGATGGCGTCAACAGGTTTTTGACCAATCAGTCGAGTGACTTCTTTATTCAAAGCTGAAATAACAGCTGGCAGTCGGGTCACCCACGCAGTGAACCGCTGACCCTCAGGGAGGCTTATTTCAACCCCATACTGGTGTCCAAACAGCCGTTCAGCAAGGGTGCGGTTGAATCTTTCAACGATAGCTTGATCACGGTGAATATCCACACGACCACGTCTAACCTCAACATTATGTTTCGAAAGCAGTTGATTCACAGCACCCATAAACTCACGACCAGGATCGACTTGAAGCAGTTTCGGCCACTTCAAAGGACCACGACTATAAACCCGTTCCAGAGCAGCTGCAACTTCTTTTGCCTCTTTTGTGGTCAACGGTTCGGCCTCTTTGTATCGAGAGGCCACATCTACAACTGTGAGAGCATATTTAAAAGTTTTACGGGAGCGTGGTGGGCGATCGTGTGGGAGATACAGAAGATCGGCTTGGTGAACTTTGTTTGGAACAGGAACATCAAATTTCGGTCTTGGAATGTACCGTGGGGCTGGTAAATAAACCTGCCAAAGAGCTTGCTTCATCAACCAATTTTGAGCCACATCTTCCGAAACTTTCGCTGCCTGGGCTAATTTCTTAATTGCTGCAAACCCTTTCCAATACCCTTGCGGGCTGTAATAAATTTTTGACAACCTATTTAAAACGCGTGAGCTCATTGTATACTATACACAATAAAAAATGGACGATCCGTTTGGTTGTTTGCAAAGTGAGAAAATTTCGTCGAAAATGATTAAAGAAATGTTGCAAAAAAAAATGAAATAAGCCTGTTATCAAAAAAGATTGATCGTTGTCCTTCATGCGAGGAGCAATTAATTTATGTGGTAAATGAGTTCTGTCGTGCATGCAAAAAATGTGGTAGAGTGATTGAATGTGATGATTATGAATATTTTGAAGAAGAAAATTGGAGAAGAAGTTCCACTGGTCTTCCAACGAATAATGATTATTTAAAAAATGTTTTACGGAAATGGAACATTAAAGAAATGTTTTCTTCCAGCGAGGTAGATTTTCTTAACAACGTTATTGCTCAATTTCAGAAGATGTCCGGCAAGTCAGTGAACTACCACTGTTTTCTGTACAATTATTTTGAAAAAGTACCTTCTGAATGCTGGCCAAAGAAAAAAAAAATCATGAAATCTATTTTTAATCACTTTCCAAAAAACTTAGAAAGTTGGTGGCTCGCAAAAAAGGAGTTTGATAAATGGTGGTTGAAAAAAAATCAAGGTTCATAATAGACATTTTCATATTTGCCTGTTTTTGGATTTATCACCAAACGCATAACAGTACCCTTTTTCGGATGAGTCCAAAATTTCTTGCTTGTGACGCCAGTTGGACCTGTGAAAGCATTTTTCGCAATATCACCTGACCAATACCGACCGAATACATGTTCTGTGGAAGGAATCTTTTTTTTTGGTAAAGTTTCAGCAAATTTTATTGCATCCAACGGTTTGTCCAAACCACCAGTCCCTTTTTGTTTTTTCAAACCCAACCCTAACTTTTGTTTAGCATTGATTGCATTTCTTGCAGCCGCATGACCCCACTGCCTTTGTTTGTAAGGAACTGCGTCAAGAGACTTCACCATTTTTTTATCCGCTTTGTTTTTGCATTTTTTCAGGTTTTCACCATACTTTTTTTCACGGTTGGAACAAACAACATAATCAACATCATGTTGCATTGCAATTGCATCTGTAGCACCTGTGGGTTGTTGATATATTTCAAGAATTTCACCCGTTTCTGGATTGAATTTAACCTGCTTTTCAAGAGGATTGCATGGCCCTGTGAAATTATGTCCCGGCAATGTCCAACCTTTTTTTGGTTTCGGAAATTTTCCAATTGCAGCATGTATATCAAACCCAGCTCCATCCAAATCAGGTCTGTCAGTTTTATAACGTTGGTTTGGTCGAACTTTAGTTGAAAGTTGATCAAACATTTCACTTCCAACTTTTTGAATAACTGGGCGGGCTTTGTCAAGAGTGTAATTTATTGCTTTCTTATGCAATTTAGGGTCTCTCATTGCTTCAGAAGCGTAATATCTTCCAGCTTCAACACTTTTTTTCGCAAGATATGGGATTCCTTTTGTAATTGCAAGATCACCAACTGCCATAGCAACGTCACCGAATATTCCACTGCCCTCCGCAAGGAAGGGCTCACTCAGTTTCCCGGCAAGAAACCAGCGGATTTCATTTTTCCACAACTTGCGCATTTTACTAACAAGACTCTTCTATTTCTTTTTTTTGTTGCAACAACTTTTTCACTCCCAGGTACATTTGGTGTGTGCTTTTTTTCTTTCACACAGTACACTTTTTCCATTTTTATATAGTTATGAAAAATAATTTTTCACAATTTCCTTATTTTGAAGTAAATCGTTGGAGAATATTTCCAAAATATCAGCAAAACTTGTTCCTTTATTTCTTTCGTTTAAAAAGAGAAGGCAGTAATAGCCACATCTCACACTTTGTTCCCGTTGAATTTGATTGTCATTTCTGAAAAAATGTGTCATCCCATGCATTGACATTTCTTTTCCCATTCCAAAGGTGGTGGAAGCCCAAATGAATCGAAATACTCGTAAAGACCTTTTCCTTTTGGCCAACAACATACCCAGTGAGTTCTCAAACTTCCGAAATCATCCAAGTTGATAATGCATGGGGAATGAAACAAAGGTTTTGTTTCGTTTCTGCTAAAAATACCTTTGATGGGGATTTGTAAAAATTTGCACCATTTTCTCAGGTCAATGTTGGAAAGAGGTATATCTTCAAATTTCAGTTTTTCTTAAACGATAATAATCCTCCCAAGTTCCATAAAAAGGTGGAGGTTGAATTTGCATCCCTTTACCTTTTGGTATTCCTGGTGATCGTCTTGTTCGTGGTGGTGGCGGTGGTGGTTGCGTTTGCATACCTTTTCCAATTATTTTTCTGACCAAATCAAGGGCCAAAGGTACTCCGATAGACGCCAACATAACAAGGAAACCGCCGTATTGTGCGCCGCCTCCTTTCACCAAACCTTTTCCAACAAGATATTGTTTTGCCGTCTTTTTCTGAGCAGGAGTCATTCGCTGGACAAGTTTATAAAGCTCAATTTCATTTGGTCCAAAACCATTACCAAATATCTTTTTCAGCACCTTTTCAGCGCCAAAACTCAAACCTGCACTTGCTAATGCTCCAAGAGCTGGCTTTATCAAAGGTTTTGCCAAAACTAACAGAAAACAAATTTCCACCACGCTGCGCAGTGTTCTGAAGCTGTGTCTGGCTAAATTTTATTACCATTCCTTTCCCTGCCGCCGATCTTTTCTTCAATCGCTTGATTTGAGTTTCAGTGAGAAAAAGTTCGTCACCACGCCCAATTTGATCTGGTTTGACTTTCAGACCAACAGGGGTCTTTGTTAAATAAGCTTTTTGAAGTTTCTTGTTGTGCTCATTGTTTGTATATTATATTCAGAATTTTTTTTTTTGAATTTTTCATTTTGTTTAGACGGCGACAAGCTCATTACCAATTTGCTTCAGCACGAATTCTTCTTTATTCAAAACCAAAGCGAAGATAATATAATCTTGAGCGTTCGCGGCTTCATTCAGTCTGTAATGGAATTCGAGCTTTTTCGGGTCGCCTGTCATACTTTCTTCAGTGTTTCGTAGATCAAAATAGATAATTGGGTATAACCTCTCAAAATTTGAAAGCTGCAGCTGAACGCCGGTGTTGTAGTCGTTTTTTCTATATCGGAAATTGATCAAATCATTCAAAATTCTTATTTTAAAATCATGGTCATAATCAAGCTCAGGGTAAAATTTTGTACCGTAATGAAGGCGGCAAGTGTCCAATCTTGCTGAGTCATCACCATCGATATCAAATGTGTCAAAGATGTAGGGGTTGTACCTGTAATCATTTTGTTTCCGACTTTGTTGAATGAAAACAAAAACATGCTTGGGGTTTTTTACCCCCGGTGTAATTAACCACGTACCATTCGCATCCCTTCGGGCGCTGCTGCTATGCAAAGTTTCATTCAGGTATTTCCATTGGGTTGGTTTCAAGAAATTTTCATTGGCCAGTTTTTGTCCTTGACCAGTAAAATGCAATTGGGGGGCCCACAACTCAAATTTACGAACAACAATTCTTCTCAGATCTGTGTTATTGTTTTGGAAAATCATTTCTTGGTCGTCTTGAAGTTGAATTTCAAACTCAAGTTGCATCGGTGGCAGCAATTTATCGGCGGGAAAGACCTTCGAAGAAAGAATATCTGTTTAAAGGGATAATAGTCTGAACCATTAAACCATGTGATAGAAGCGCCCTTGCCCGTATTCCTCCTTTGTTCGTTGCATTGCCATCAGTATCTGTGGTAGCGTCAGAGTCAAGATACCAAAATTGGTTTTTTGCCACGCTTCTTGCATAATCATCTGAAAAATCAAGCAGATTTTTGATGAAAATACCTTTGTGAATATCGTTTGCCTCGTACAATTTTTTCCCTGATGAAATTACTTTCAAACTTTTGATCAATGAGAAAGAACCGTTAATAGGAGCTGATTCAGTGTCAGCAGCAACGTTACCTCCGTTTGCTTTTGCTTCAAACTTGAAATCAACTCGAAAATAAGCGTTGTACCAATCATAAAAATTGTCCCGGTCTCTTACAGTAAATTTGTTGCCCGTCTTTGTTTGAAATTGGTTATTTCCAGGGAAGGTGAGTGGGGTGTTTAAATTAATTTGAACGTATTTTGTCTCTTTGAGGTATGGTTGACTTCTGAACATGTTTGCAAGTGCTTATTATATTTATAGAAAAAAATTTTTTTTTATTAAATTTCATTTGCCAAAATTTGATTTAATTTCACAAGAGGGTCTGATTTTTTTGGTGTTGGGTTTTGCAAAATATTTGCAAGTTTCTTTTTTGCGCCTTGTGACAACGGTTTTTGTTTTTTCCTCTCTTGCAGCAATTTTCGTATTAGTTTTGAACCTTTTTCATCAGCAAATTCACCAACTTTCTGACCCGCTTTTTCAGCGATTGTTTTTGTGGCTTTTTCAGCAGTTTTTTTTGCAACATTCTTTACATTGTTTTTGAGTACTTTACCAATTGTCATGAAGGTGTCACGGATCACACCCTACCCTTTGTGTTTATATCGACAACTCCCGGTTTTTTCATCAAAGTATCTTGCCCACTCGCGTGGATGATACATGATTTCATATTATACCAACAAAAAAACTTTAATCTTTTTTAATCATTAAGCTTAATGCAATGTCTGTCCCGTTGAGATCCAGAATATTGTTTCTTCCGTCTGTCACCCAAACTCTTATTGCATTTATATTACTTTTATTAACAGGCTGCCACTCAAGTCGACGTGGCTCTTTTTGAAATGGATAGCTAACCTGAAGATCTGATGTTGAGAAACTGTATAACACATCGCTTGGAACATTGTTTGTTCGGCGTGAGATAAGATCGCAGTGTAAATATACCCAATCAACACCTTTTGTGATATTTGGAACTTTCCTTCCGACAACATCCCCACTCAAGGTACTTTTTCCATAACCAAGCAATTCACCAAAATTTCCTTGAGACAAGTCAAGCTCATAATCGTTATGTATCAAAGTCACAACCCTATAAATTGACATATCGAAGTATATTGTGAAAATGTAATCACTGTCTTTGTTTGCTGGATCTACTCTACCGGTGTGTTGTTGAACAAAAGTGTTGATTCTTTTGTAATCATACATTCCATTCGGAAAAGTTAAAGTTTTCCACGCTTGTTCTGTTTTTTTCTTCCATCTAATTTTGTTGTTATCGTAACGAGAATCGATATTATTCCATGAGTAACTCATTGTAATAAGTCTGTTCAACGCTGCTTTATAGTTTCCTTTACCCAATTCGATCGGTGGATAAAAATTTACTGTGAAATCGTGTGAAACATTCCGTTCTCCCCCTCTTTCTAGTTTTGCGAGGTTTTAGTCAAGCAATATGTCAAAAACCATTGTTTTATATAAATGAAATAATTTTTTTCTTTTGATTTTCATTTATTCTTCCAAGTTCCACAAGCGTATCAAGCAGATAAAATACCTGTTTTTTAAGTTTTATCGAGCTGTTTCCTGCTTTTATTGATGCAAAACTCAAATTAAGTTGGTCAATCAATTTTTCAGCTTCGTCATCATAGAAGCCACTTCCTTCGGTTTCCCACTCCTGTTTTGAAAAGTCATCTTCATCGTCAGAAAGTTCAAAAGCAGGTCTTCGGCTCGCGACAGCTTTTTCAAGAGGAGTTTGGGTTGGTTCTCTTTTTTTGGGTATTGGAGTGGACTTTAGTCTCTGTTTTCCCTCCTGTAACCGTTTCGAAAGAGGTTGGGTTCCCCTTCTTTTATAGATCTCATCTCTCATTTTTTTTTAGTTCCGCAATGGTTTTGCCTTTCAAACCTAATTTCGATTTTCCTACTTTGAAGTTGGGATCATTTCCTTTTATGGTAATGAGCCGATTGATATTTTGCAACAAGATTGCTTCACTGGGATATTCTAGCTCAACCGGTCCCGGCATCCCCCACTCTTTACGTGTGGATGCTTCTTCCATCAGCGGTGGGGGTGGTAGTGGTAAATCATCACCATCAAATTCTTGATAGGGTGGTGGTGGTGATGGTGGTGGTGGTGGTGGTAGTGGTGGTGTTGGTGGTGGTGATGGTTCTGGTGACGGTGCATCCGGTCTGAATTCATAATGAAAAGGGTTGATTTCGTCAAATTCATCCATTGTGTAATCAGGAACTTCCTGCTCCTCTTCTTCCTCCTCTTCTTCCACGGTGGCACTGCTCTTTTCAAGTCTTTTTGTAACTGGTCTAAAAAATTCTTCTCCTGAAAGCTGACCATAGCACCTAATTTACGATATCTATCTTTTTTATATACCAGTTCATGCTTGTAATTCGTTTTAGTTTTTAAACTCTTTTTATATAACTATTTTAATTACTAAACATTAGCTTTTAACTCTATTTTTATAACTATTTTAAACAATTAGATATTTTATATTTTTAGAAATTGTATTTAGCAGGGCCCCTCTGGAGACCAGCCACTGTGTTGAATGGGCCACCCTGTATAAATAAAGTTTTACCTACCTACCAAACTCTTTGTTTATTTTATCCATTTTAAATTTTTGGTGAATTTCTTCTGTTTGCTGATCGATCGCCGACTTTTCTTCAGCCAACCGACGCCATTTTTTAACTGACATATTTCCAACGTGAATATATAGAGGTGAAAGAAAAAAATGAAGATTCCACATTATGACCCAGGTTCTTCCAAGAGTGACTACAAGCAAGGTCACCCTTGTATGCCAGCAGATGTTTTTCGGATGTTAATTTGTGGACCCAGTAATTCTGGTAAAACAAACATATTACTGTATATGATTTATGAGTTGTTGGAGTTTGATAAAATTTACCTCTTCTCAAAAAACCTGCACCAGAATAAATATCAGTCTCTTTTGCAGGAATTTGCTGAAAAATACAACCCCAAGGTTGGTTATGAGGTTATTGAGGCTTACGGGGATGAAATCATTCCACTCGAAGAACTACCGGCGGACAACCAAAAAGTGGTTGTTTTTGATGACCTTGTTTGCGAAGAAAACCAAAACGATATCATTAATTATTTTATCAACGGGCGGCACAAAAACTGCTGCGTTATTTACCTCACTCAAACTTTTTACAAGGTGCCGAAAAACATCCGTGATAACTGCAGTCATTTTTGTATTTTCAGCTTCCTTCCAAAAGAAAACAAACGGATTGCAGACGAGATAGGTGTGGATCGTAACGCTTTAGATCACGCCACCGATAAAAAATATTCTTTCTTTTACTATGACAAACCCCAGAAATTAATGAAAAAAAATTTTGATGAAGATATATAATGGGGTATATTAACAGCCAAATAGGTGGAACTAGCCAAACTACGACGAGTGAAATTGGTGGAAAAGTGGGTCCTCCTGGCCCAGGTGGTCCTCCTGGCCCTGAGGGTCCTCCTGGACCGAAGGGTGATAAAGGCCCTGGAGGACAACAGGGTCCTAATGGTCCAAGAGGAGAGAAAGGGCCCGCTGGACCACAAGGTCAGAAGGGAGCACAAGGACCACGTGGTTTAAAAGGCGACAAGGGCGATAAGGGCGACAAGGGCGACAAGGGTGATAAAGGTGATCCTGGCCCTCAGGGTAGTGCCAGCGGTTCTGCTGATATTGACATGGAAAATAAGTACGATATTTTGCGATTAAAAAGCAACCCTTATCCTGTCCACGGTGATCTGACAAAGGTAATAAACTATCAGGACACGAGAAATATCTGTCTTTCGAAAAAAGAAGGCGGAAAGATGGAAGCAAGCACTGATATGAACAATAATACAATCTACAACGTAAAAGACCCAGTACAGGCAGATCAAGCCACAAACAAAAAATATGTTGTTAATCAACTTGAAAAGAAACTGGATAAAGGAGCTGATATTGATATGAAAAATAAATCAATTATCAATCTTGATCTTCCATCAAACCAAAGAGACGCCGCATGTGTCGAGTTTGTTAACAACAGAATTGATGACATGACACAAAAAAAGTTTCTCAAAGTTGATGGCGCTAACAATATGACTGGAAACTTGAATTTAAATAACAATAAAATTATTAACTTACAAACCGATTACAGAGATTCTAAATCCGCAGTTAATGTTGATTTTATGCAAGATGAAATAACAAATATGAGAGATCTTTTCACTCAAAAAGTTCATGAATCTCAAATTGTTAATTCAGGGCAAAAACGAGACGCCTTCAGATACTTCATGGAAGACACTGATGAATCTTCGAGTGAAAACAATATCGAGGTTTTGGGTATCACAGATTTTTCTAATTCTCCACATCAAATAAATAAAAAAGCTTACTCTCTCAAACTCTTGTTTGAAAAAGGCTCACCCAACCAGTACCAGTCGCGGCTCGGTTTTAACTTATATAAACTTCCAGTCGTTTTTTACACAATGGTCGTTGAATGGTTTCCGCCGGAAATGAATGAGTTGAGTGTAACACCCCAAGCAACTACGATTTCAATTTCTAAATATGCAACAAAAACATTCGAAACGTACACCAAAACAGTTATCAATTTTCACAGATGGGGTAGCTCACCCCCACAACACCTTTATCTCGATCTGCACGGTACAGTTAGTAAACGATCGTTTTTAACAATTGGCCATTTAATTGTCTATGGTGTTAAAGAAACACTTTCAAACGTTGACCCAAGTGTCTATGACACCGCTTTTGTTATTGAAAACGGGAAATGGTAATGGAAACAGATTTGTCTTTAAACGGGCATAATTTAAATGATTCCATTTATTATTTATATGGGTATTTAGATATGGTAAATTTAGAAAAAAATATGTTTTTTACATTAAATAGTTATGATGATTTACTCCTTCCAGATAGAAAATGATATATTAGATGTAACAGTATTATATAGAAGAAGAATAGGTCCTTTTATACCAATTTCTTTAAAAATATATCAAAGTATTGGTAATGCAAGTTTCCATTCAAAAAACAACAACTAGAAAACAGAAAATAGAAATTAATTTTGAAATAAGATATGGTCTTTGTTCAATTCAATTAATTTCTAGACACTCACCAAATGAAAAATTCTTAATTTTAATTAAATATAGAGTGCCATAAAAATTTTTACATTTATTATATAGCACAATGCGGGACATTTTCGAATTCAACCATATCGACCAAACACTTTCAGCAGAGAAGGTTAAACTTCTGAAAGATTTGTATGGTTTTTACCATAGGAAACATTATGGATATGAAAAGTTGCACCGCGGTTTTCGAAGAAAAAATTTTGTTTGTAATCTTTCAGCTGGCAAGTTAATAATAAGTGCCGCAATAGCCGGAGGAATAACACTGAACCCTGCTGTCATGGCAACTTTAACTGGTGTTGGTCTAATTTTGAAAGCAGTGGCAAGCCTTAAAAAATTCGATAAAAAAATGGAACGAGCAAATTTGGCCCGTATCGAATACCAGAAAATCCTTGACGAGATTCGCTTTTACCTCCGAGGCGAAGTTTTCGACGAGAAGGTCTTTCTTGATAGCTTGAAAATGAAAGATAATTTCATCACTGATCATTGTATGGAGATTCCGCTTTCTGTTCAAAGAAAGTACGATAAAAAATTCGCTCAATTGTAGATTTTTAAAGTAATTATATACGCAAACAAAAATGATTGCACTTTTTGTGACTATTTGTCATTGGATTCGTGAACTTCTCACTCCTCCTGATATTAGACAAATACGATACATTACTCGTGAGTGTGTTTCAAAAATAATGTTACCAACTCATGACAAAAATGGCTACCCCATTTCCGGTCAAGATGTGGTTCCATAATACGATTTTCAGTATGTGGCATGAAAGATCAAGTAGGGTATTGTTTTAATTTCAAAGCATTGACGTCATGGGATAAGAAGGGTCACGCGAAGCAGCGCTTTATATCAACCAAAACACACATTAAGATTGAAAAAAACATTTTATTGAGAGACGATCAGCAATTCAGCTACTGGATTTATAAGTCTATCCTGGATATTTGTTTCAAGTTGTTTGATATCTTCTTCAACAAGGATAATCTCAGTTTCTTTGATCTCGAGAGACTTGGCTAATTCTCACATCCACTGCTACGCATGTTGATTGAAAACATTTTATTTAGAAATGATCAATGATTCAGCTCAATCTTCCTCGCTACTGGATTGATCTGTGCCATCCTGGACATTTGTTTCAAGCTGCTGGATCTCTTGCTCTACAAGGACGATCTCAGCTTCTTTGGTCTCGAGAGATTTAGCTAATTCTCGCATCTTCCTTCGAATTATCTTTCTCTGCTTAACCAGTTTCGAACGCTCAGAGATTTTTCTCGCCAGCCTGATACGAACTTGTGTACTGGATACGTTTGTTCTGGCGGCAAGAGTCTCAAAGAATTGAACAAAAACATGTTTTCTGTTTTGGGTTTCTTCCATTTTTGTTCTGAAGACGCAAATCAACGCAACTTCGGTAAATTTATACCTTTACGCGGTGTGGGTCTGGGAAAGAGAACAGAGTGAAGAAATAGAAGGTGACATCACATTTAGGGCAGAATTAATAAATAGAAGATGATATCAATGAGTTTTTTTTAGTGAGGAAACATTCCGAAAGGTGCCGAAATTCCGAAAGGTGCGAGAAAAAAAAGTTGAACAAAAATCAGAACCTTTCGGAATTTGAACAGCACCTTTCAGAATTTCCGGTACCTTTCGGAATTTCGGCGCCTTTCGGTATGTTTACACGCTATTAAACAAATGTATCTTCAACACATCTCTTACTATGGCTATCTGCACAGATCAACATACGATCTCACAAGACTGGCCAACAGAGGAAAGTTTTGAAAGAAAAGAAATTTTTAAATGGCGGGATATTTCAGACGCTATTTACAAAATTCAAAAAGTTAAATATAGAAAAGGTAAATATGGGGATTCAGCTATTTTAACTTTAGAAACAAAAAATGGCGATGAGTTTTGTGTGTGGGCCCCTAAACGACTTACAGAAGACCTGATGGAAGATGTTTATTATCAATTTGTCTACAAAATAGGTCTCAAAACTTCTGCTGACGGTAATGAATATTTTGATTATGAATTAATGTAACCTGTCTGTTTTTTCAAGCTTGAGTTGTTAGGGGGTTTCCCTTCAATGTTTGTACAAGAATATAAATTACGTCATTGCCTGCGGGTTTTCACCGAACCACGAAGTCACGTGCCGTAAACACAACTTAAGGACTGTGGTCCTCTTCCCATATATCAGTACAAAACTTAATTAGGGTTAAATCAAATATATCGGAGACAGAAATGGTTATTTCATGTAAGATTTCTTCTTGTTTATAACAAGGGTAACAACACTCTCCACAACAACAATGTCCATAAGCTATACACACTATAATGTGTACAAGCCGCTCCATTTCAGAACAGAAAGGTTGTATTAAAAGCTCGTTGTGAACCAGGTTCCAACCCAAAGCCGCTCGCTCTTTCAGTTTTATGGCGAGGTAATGTTTGTAAATTATCTCACGTAACTCTGGTGGTAGGTTTTGTATTGCTTCCGTAATCTGACAGTTGTTGAATCCGGCAACCATCAAATTTGACTCACAAATATCTAATCAGATTTTTAAAAAAAATTCATTCATATTCGGTTATGTTTCGTTTTTTTTTTTTTAAATTGGTGGATGGTACTCTTCACAAACAAAGCACGCCGAGGCCAACCAATTCCTTAAAATCGTTATATGCGCTGTGCCAGTCGTATGTATCAGAGCAAATCTTTAATAAAGGTATATTCTCAATCGGAGGAGTGTACAACAGCTTATGTTTAATTACTTGCTCAAAACAGGGATAACAAAGCCCTTCCCAGCGACAGTCTTTATAATCTAAGCACATTATAGTACGCACAAGTTGCTGCCTGTTATGACAAAAAGGTTGTTTTAATAACTCATTGTGTACCTCTTTCCATTTAGCTGTTTTTCGCACAGCAGGAGCGTCCTCTGCAAGTGATTGCTCTAAAGCTTGTAACGTTGCTGGATCAAGTTCTTTCAAAAACTCTTCAATTTTTATATTAAGTGCAGACATTATAACTTGGATATAATAAAGATCTGTAATTCTTTAATTAATTTTTTTTATGCTGGATGGTTTATCAAGAATAAATGAATATTACCTGATAATCTTTATTTTTTAAAACAAAGCAACTCGTTTGCCAAAAGATCACATAAGACATTCAGCTTCTCTTCTGACAAATCAATAAACGTTTGTTCCCCTCCCAAAAAAGCGTCTGTTTTTTAAATATTTTCATTGAAAAATTTAATGATATCCGCATGAAAATTGTTTTCTTTAAGGTATTTAATAAGATGCTCGCAAAGGAACCTTAACGCTTCCGCTCTTTCTTTTGCTTGCCGCGTTTTAGATTGAAAATTTGCTTGATAAATTTCTTTCAAAAGCTCTTCAATGTTTATGTTATGTGCAAACATTGTTGGTTATAATGAGATTTGTAAACCTCTATTTAAAAATCTTTTTATGCTGGGCGGTTTGTTTCGGTTAAGTAGTACAAATACCACCTGATTGTCAGAGGTTTATTTCCGAATTTTAAAGCTCCCACTATAATAATAACAAGTGAGCAAAGGGAGCTTGTTATTATTATAGTGGGAGCTTTAAAATTCGGAAATAAACCTCTGACAATCAGGTGGTATTTGTTAGACTCCAGCTTTACTACTGCACGTCCTCGTCAAACTACGTCAATTTCCGTGGGACTTACTATCTAAAATTAACCAATCAGAATTTTGCGGCCGCTGGCGGTCGCAGAAATGAAAAAATGGGGGTCTTTGTAGCAAGCGTTCCCTCGTCCCTAGCTCCCAGACCCCCATTTTTCTCCCGCGTTCTCGCTCCCCTTCCCCTTCCCCTTCCCCGTAATTACGCCCGCTGCGCAGGCTATCAGACACACTGTGGCGACGTTTGGTATGAATCGGTTGCTATAGTTACAAGATATGGCCATGAACATGTTAAGATCAAGCACTTTTCAAATAAAAATGCTTATTTCTCAGTGGCCGTATTACGGCGCAAAAAAAAAAAACTAAGAAAAACAACGACGCATTTAATTAACTCTAATTCTCTATTTCGAGCATGAAACATTTTTACTTTTCGCCTTTTTTGATAATTTCTTAATTCGAGTAAAATCTAGTACGGCGTCTGCCTTGGCCGCCTTTTTGAATGACATTACAGGCCCGCAGCGGCGCCACAACCTAGAATAACTACCTCATCTTATAAGAGCACGTGATATTTTTGGTTCATTGTAGCCATACGCGCACATACCGGTTCCGTCCCAAGGGGGAAAGGAAGAGGGGGGAGTTAAGCCCCGCTGAGCTGATATCCCAGTCAAGGTGGGGTATGAGCTTGACTGGTACCTCCAGGGGTTATTAGTATATTCAGTGTTAAATCAAATTTCTCTTGACTGTTGCAGTGAAGACCGGTAGTGTTACAGTTGACGACCTACAGCGGCTATCCATGTACGTCGGAATATATTGGAAAAATCTGGCGAGACAACTGCGCTTCGACGAAGCCCAAGTACAGGGATTTCAACAACAATATGAAGAACTGTACGAAAAAGTATATCAAATGCTGTTGGCTTGGAAGTCTCAGTTTGGTAGTGACGCAACCTACAAAGTTTTACACGAGGCCTTCAATGGCCTTTGTTGTAAAGAGACGAAAACAATTGAGGTTTTTCACAAAACTCTTAAATGCTGTCAGTAATAAGCTTTCTGATCAGAGCAATCAAGTTGTAATTAATATACTTTTATTTCAGACCTTGTTACACCAAATAATGACATTGTAATTGGTATTATTTCCTCCATTAGTTATTGTAATAAAGGATTTTATACGTTTTGTAAAACACTTGTGCCTGTAAATGGCACTCAGTGATATTCCGGAGCAAGAAAAACAAAATATGATTTACTAAAATAAACTTGAAATGCGTCCCTTTTTTGCAAAAACGTGAAATGAACCTTACTTTGTTTCCTGGCTAACAACATCCAGCCAGATGAGTCACAACCGTTGCACCTAAAAACCAAAAAAAAATAGGGCGTTCCTGAGGACCAAAAAAGACACGTTTCCTATTAAAACTTTCCGAAATACTAGAAATGCGTTAAGGCTGCTGAGCCGTAACTAGATCTGGCAATTTCTTATTAAGGGAGCAACTAATTTAGCTGTTTTCTGAAATATACTTTTCTGGAAAAAAAGTTCGTAAATGCCAACCTAAGAGAGCAGCAACCGTTGACCGAAAAAAAATAAACCTGTAGACGTTCCTTTATTAGAGAAGACAAGGTGACAGTCACTCTGTTTCCTGGCGACCAAAAAAGGCACCCTTGCCATTTAAACTTCTCGAAAAGCTAGAAATACCATAAGGCTGGTTTTTCTAGCGTTAACTAAATCTGGCGATTCGTATTAAAGGGAGCAAGTTAAGTGCGGGCACAATTGCCCCCCTCCTTCCGGTCTGAATAGGGTTAAGGCAAAATTGATTTCTCTTACTTCACGCGAACTGGGACCAACTTAACCCTATTTAGACCCGCCTTTTTTGGTCTTTTGGGACCAGGGGAGCGGCTGATTCGGCCCCCACCTCTTTACTCCGACAATATCGAAGCTTTGACAACTAAACTTGAGACAAAACAACCTAACAAATACGTGAGGTTCTAAAACGACGGCCATCTCGCATCCGCCACCTTCGATTTCTTGATTTTTCCAGAACCTTGAAAAAAATTTTAAAATTGACCAAGACGTAACTGAAATCAATATAAGGACAGGAAAATGATTTTAAAATGTAAAACGTACTTCAATGAAAAGGTGAAAATTAAAAATTCTGAAAAAACAGTCTGTTAAAAAGTGGTTGCCATGGTGACGTCAAACATTTGCTTTCCCAAATTGTTGCCAGATAGATTTTTGAAAAACTCACCAAGTTTTGTGGGTTTAGCTTGCTTGTGAAAAAAGTTATAAAAGTCCAAATCAGTGCGGGCACAATCGCCCCCCCCCCCCCCGCCCCCAACCCGGTCTGAATAGGGTTAAAAGGAGTTTTTCTCATTTCCCACACTCATCTCCGTAATTTCACACCAAATCAGAACACGAACTTTCCGGCTAGTTGGAACTTAACTTTAACCTTTTCTAGTTGTGAAATGCAGCGGTCGTGGTCTTAAACTAGGTATAGTCATTGAGGAAACAAAAGAGAATTCATTCCATACTCCATACAGAAAAGGAATGTTCCATGAGTAATAAAGAAACTGCCCGCGATACAGAGAACAGTATGCACGTCCTCACCACTGAAGCAATAACGTAAAACGATTCAACGATTGGCAAGCAAAGAAAAAGAAATAAGATAATGCGGAGAATGTAGAGCCTATTTTATTTTATTTTTTTCTAAGAGTGATGTGTGTGTGGGGCGGGGGGGGGAACTAACCTGATCGGCGGGTGGGGTGGAGGATGACAGCCTCGCTCGAAATTTTTATCTTTTGAGTTACTAACAATGCATCCAGGGTGGCCAAGAGTGTTGTAAGTTGTCAGTTTATACCCATCCTATAGAACATGCGCCATGTAAATTGGAAATTGAAAACGCATGGACCATACACAATATAAATTGATTGTATTTGAATTGATTGCATATATTGTCGGTTTTCACTGTCACGCCATGAAAAAATAAACTGGAAACTATTCAATAACAGAAGCTAAGAATTTTAAATGTTACAAAAGATAAATAAATAAACAACTTGTCCAAACCTTAGGTCTGTGCGGTACACTGTTCTTAAGTTATTTGTCGAAACGTTCCACGGAAATTTATAGAGCTCAGTATGCATAAGCCATATTGGTGTCGTTCTGAGGGACACGGCGGCCGGAAATCAGTGAAAACATCTGGAAATCACGTTGTTATGATAGCAATTACTTTTCCTTCTTGGGCTAGTATACATAAACATAAACACCTCTCCTAATACTTGAACTGTCCAAACTGGCAAAAATCATTAGAAAAGACCTTTATGTCACGTCAGGGCGACAATTTCGAAAATTGAAGATGCAGTATTTTAAACACAAAGGACGATTTCAAGTTGAAAACTTGTAAAAGATATAATTTTTAGGTGTTCCTACATCTGGTGACGATAAAAATTAAATAGCAGGCCTAGCGAGTTTTGATTTTAGAATTTTATGACGTCACGGGCAAACCAGCAATAGACCATAAGTAAAGGATCAAAGCTATAGTAAGGGTATCAAACTCTTCCACCTAACAGTGATTTATAGCGGAGCCTGCGGGCAAAGCCCACCAGCGGAGCTCCATTGGTAAGGAAATTTGGTAACCTATCAAGTCGAGAAATTTTGGTTGTGACGTAATAGTCACGTGACCGTCCGTCCGTACATCCGTACGTCCGTCCGTCCGCATAGATTCTGGGAGGGAGAGGGGAGTGCCAAGACAACCCGACGGGGGTAGAGAATGCCATCTTTTCTTGGCGGGAAATCTTGGCGGGAAATCGCATGACCATCGTCGCTTTTGAAAAAGAGGTTTCTTTAAAAACTCAAGCTTCTTAAGCATTTAACGATTGTTCGAGAGTACTGAAGTTTTATACTTGACAAAAACAACATCTAATATCTATAAATGGAAAGAAAAAGTTCAAAAGAATACTGGTAGAAGGCGAAAAGTTCAAGTTACGAAAGCTGCCTTCAAAGGACTTCATGGCTTTGTTTTCTTCACGGCGGAGAGTTTGCCCTGTTCTGAAACACAACCGAGTATGTGAAGTTTTTAAAGGGTCTAAGGTACATGATTTCGAGTATTACTAAAATTATTAGAAAACGCGCTCAGATTTGTGACAGATTCTTGAATATTTTGCCATGCTCAGCCGATTTCTCTAGTGTGGACTGACCTACGATTTTGGAAGTGTAACGCGAATTGCACCTAAGTATAAACTTACGGGTTTTCGAATAAACTTTTCTCAAAAATGATTTCTCTGTCCATTATTTTGTGTTTGTTTATTCATAACAGTAGGTCTAAGCACAGTCGCAAGACAACTGCACAAGCTTTGCTTTCAATTTTGACTGTCCAGTCCATCTCGTTGTGCAACTGTCGATTTTCTTGTCCTAGAAGTTTTCAATAGTAATAATCTTTTAAGCGAAGCAGTTGTCGGTTTAAAGCTATTTTATTCCAAAAGCTTGCGAAAACAGTTTTGTGCGTTCCTCAAAGCGCCTAACTTTATATAGGCTTACTTCACATCCGCAAAACTTATGCCGGCATAATTTAATTAAAGTGTGTTTGATGTTTCTTTGTTTTGAATCTTCATGGTCTCTAGTTAGAGAACGAAATATAACAGTTATTTGAAAAACTATAAGCGAAGCAGTTGTCGGTTTAAACCTATTACATCCGAAAAGCTTCCAAAAACAGTTCTGTACATTTTTAAAAGCGCTCTAATTTCAGACAGTTTGCAGCCGCAAAACTTATGCAACAGAGTTAAGAATGAAGTTATGAATATATGAAATTCATATATTTGAACTGCGGAATGAAGAATTAAATGTAAAGAAGATCCTCGCAGTTATTAACGCAACTTATGCAGTTGCGAAACGAAAGAGTTAAGAATGTTTGGACGGTGTTTGTTTGTTTGTTTTCAATCTCGATGGTCTCAAGTTAGAGAACGAAATATAAGGGTTACTTAAGTAACTGTAAGCGTAACAGTTTTGAGTTTAAAGCTATTTTATCCGGTAAGTAATGTGTGTTCCTCAAAGTGCTTGAATTTTTTCGCGGCTGCTAAAACCTACGCGACATTTCTTCGATAAGTTTATTACAAGTGCTTCGAAGCTCCCCAGATCCTTTCTTTCGGGTAATCCCAGTAAAATGCCGGTGAAATGTCGGTATAAATTTTTGACCAGAGTAATATTTTTATTTAGTGGCAGTTCATGTTATTTGTTAACATCCGAACGCGATGAAGATAACCCATTTAAACAGTCGAATAATTTTTATTTTGTTTTTGAAAATGAGCGCCGTTTCAAGTTCAATCAAGCGAACAGCCAATAATCCAAGGAGATTTAACAAGCCTTGACAGTTAATGACAGGATACGGAAACATTACAAACACCAAGCAACACGGTTCGTGAGTAAAATGTGTCCAGTTTGATGCCCGAAAAAAGAATAATCAAGCTGTGCTCAGCCTCTAGAATGACCTTTCGAGCTTGGTTTTACAGAACAGATCCCCAAAATATTGGAGGACAATTCGGAACACTTTCAGGCTTTTTGAGAAACACTTTTCGAAAGCGAACGAGCCAAAAAAGCCCCGAAATATATTTCAGACCGAAAAGTTTCAGGACTCATATTTTTGAGAAACGAACACCAGTTTATTCCTTCGCGGCTCCGCTTTTAGGCTTGGCTAAATCAATATATTAATGTCGATACACGTTTTGGTGGCCTAATCCGGAATAGAAGACAACATAGAGTTAGTGCTCTTTCATTTTGCACATTATTCCCTTCTCTCAGGAAAATATACACGATGACAAAATGAAAGGAATGCGTTCGGAATATGTTGGTTTACTTATTCTTTAAAAGGGTTAGTATCTAGATATTCGTTTATTCCTTAAACGGTATAGGAATAGCCACGATAGTCCCAAAAATAATGCGCCTGGGCCTTTTCTTTCATCTCTACACACACGGTTTCTTAAAACCTGTACAAGCAAACCTTTTATCATTACAGAGTAAGGCCAACTGAGAAAGCTAAACTGAGTATCATGCATGAACTATAAATATGTCATTAAAGTCAGTCTGTCGAATTGTCCTGACTGCTGAATGCCTTAGTTGCCATCGTTAGGGGCGAAAAAGAACTTTTGGCAGCTTTCCGAGTTGCAAAGTTTGCATTTAGAGAAAGTTTAAGAAGTAACGATGATTTTCAGCAAATATCAAACACGCTGTTGCCGATAATCCTATTAATCCGTAGAAAGATCACAGTTCGTAATACCCGGCTCTGATGAAAACGAGAGTCGAAAAAAGTTCAACTCTTTAAAAGCAGAACATAGGGGGCCCTCACAACAAAGATGTAGACATGAATAAAACATTGAAGTTTGCTTACCTTTGTTGTTCGTGTCTTCGAGCTGAACTGGCGGCTTCAGCTGAGTTGCACAACTTTCAGCTGTCTCGTGCGGACGAAAACTGGATGACGGCCAAATCTTTCAACAGAATTAAGTAGCTGGTAGATAGGACTTCCCACTGATATGCAGGAAATCCTGTGAGTACAAACCACTTTTGTGATTTATTCGCCTGAATTTGGGTAAAATCGCATGTTGCGATAGTTGTCAAAAGTAGATGAACTTTGTTTCTTGTGCTAATAAAAGATTATGAATACAATCTACGCTGTTATAAAGCTGAAGGGTCATTGTTTACAACTAGCTAATTTGAATGTTTCGAACAAGCTGTTTTGTCCAGAACAAAAAGCTGCATGTTTGCCAAAATTCATCATCTGGCCGCTGAGTTTCGAGGCCAGCGAGGGTTTTTAAAAGATTGTGCCAGAATTTTTTTAAGAAGAATAATTTCTTCCATCTAATTCCATATTAATGTATCTTACTTGCCAAGGGAAGTTGAAGGAATATTTATGAGCGAATTCTATTTCTCGAACTAAAATGGATATGACGATCTAAGGGAGACTGGCTCTTAATTGATTCGTAGTTGCCCACTGGGTAATCAATCGTTTTCCAAGTGGCCTTGGTCAGTTTTAAGGACGGTTATGCTGATTGTTTTTGCCCCTCTTTACTGCGCAGAATAATTCGTGTTGTAATGGTGAAACGTCATTCAGTGAGCGCGCACGCTGAGGAAGATGTCTAAGCAAACATAGCACCGGTGGCCCAAATATATATGTTTGGTGACCTACACTTTTTTCAATTGGACTTCTTGTTTTACAGACTTTTCAGACTCTATTTCTGTACCTTTCTATGCAAAATCAAAATATTTTGATGAAAAGGCCAACAGATTGACTTCAAGTTCCGGTCGAAAGTGTAACTGCCAGTACCAAGCAGTTTTGGTAATTTCCAGTTTTGTGTCTATTGATGTTTTGATCAGACTAATGTTTATCTCATGGAAAACAAACGAAACTTAAATGTTATTTTAACGCGCCGATGTATGTTTCTTTTCAACTTAAGTTTGTAAATATTGGTAAATATTGGAATTACGATTAAGTAGGATTATTCTCTTTGAAAAGACCCCTTGTGGAAAGTCAATATAGTATGTATGTATGTATGTATGTATGTATGTATGTATGTATGTATGTATGTATGTATGTATGTATGTATGTATGTATGTATGTATGTATGTAAGAAAGTTGTAATATATTTCAAGTACTGTCAATACATGAGGGTATACATTAAGATATGGGATACATGATAATGGGCAGGACTGTCCACAAAGGTGGACAGTGGTATGGAGGGTGCGGGGTAAGGGGTCCTACAAACGTGCTCTCGGACGTCGTGGATGAAACTGACACAAAACTGAGTGCCGCCTTAACATATTCGATGCGAGGGATGATGGGATATCTCTTGTTATGCAGATACTCTTCTTTATTTCCAGCACTTAAAATAGAAGTGTCACATAAAAGCATGGGACAATGATAACCTCGTTGTTGTGACGTCATCGGTTACTTGTCCAGAGTGCATGGAATATCTCAAATAAGTTTAAAACTGCAATAGGCTCAATAAATCTGTAACTTCTCCTAGTTATATTTAAATGTAAAGAAGATCCTCGCAGTTATTAACGCAACTTATGCAGTTGCGAAAAGAAAGCCTGAAAAAATCAGGCTTGCCGGGACTCGAGCCCTGACCTCTGCGATACCGGTGCAGCGCTCTAACCAATTGAGCTAACAAGCCAACTGGAAGCTGGTCATTAAATTGGTTCATAATATACCCGGGAAAGATGAAGATGAAATTGTGAATATATGAAACTCATATATTTGAACTGCGGAAAGAAGAAATAAATGTAAAGAAGATCCTCGCAGTTGTTAACGCAACTTATGCAGTTGCGAAAAGAAAGCCTGAAAAAATCAGGCTTGCCGGGTATATTATGAACCCGGGTATATTATGAACCAATTTAATGACCAGCTTCCAGTTGGCTTGTTAGCTCAATTGGTTAGAGCGCTGCACCGGTATCGCAGAGGTCAGGGTTCGAGTCCCGGCAAGCCTGATTTTTTCAGGCTTTCTTTTCGCAACTGCATAAGTTGCCTTAACAACTGCGAGGATCTTCTTTACATTTATTTCTTCTTTCCGCAGTTCAAATATATGAGTTTCATATATTCACAATTTCATCTTCATCTTTCCCAGGTATATTATGAACCAATTTAATGACCAGCTTCCAGTTGGCTTGTTAGCTCAATTGGTTAGAGCGCTGCACCGGTATCGCAGAGGTCAGGGTTCGAGTCCCGGCAAGCCTGATTTTTTCAGGCTTTCTTTTCGCAACTGCATAAGTTGCCTTAACAACTGCGAGGATCTTCTTTACATTTATTTCTTCTTTCCGCAGTTCAAATATATGAGTTTCATATATTCACAATTTCATCTTCATCTTTCCCAGGTATATTATGAACCAATTTAATGACCAGCTTCCAGTTGGCTTGTTAGCTCAATTGGTTAGAGCGCTGCACCGGTATCGCAGAGGTCAGGGTTCGAGTCCCGGCAAGCCTGATTTTTTCAGGCTTTCTTTTCGCAACCTGCATAAGTTGCGTTAACAACTGCGAGGATCTTCTTTACATTTATTTCTTCTTTCCGCAGTTCAAATATATGAGTTTCATGTATTCACAATTTCATCTTCATCTTTCCCGGGTATATTATGAACCAATTTAATGATCAGCTTCCAGTTGGCTTGTTAGCTCAATTGGTTAGAGCGCTGCACCGGTATCGCAGAGGTCAGGGTTCGAGTCCCGGCAAGCCTGATTTTTTCAGGCTTTCTTTTCGCAACTGCATAAGTTGCGTTAACAACTGCGAGGATCTTCTTTACATTTATTTCTTCTTTCTGCAGTTCAAATATATGAGTTTCATATATTCACAATTTCATCTTCATCTTTCCCGGGTATATTATGAACCAATTTAATGACCAGCTTCCAGTTGGCTTGTTAGCTCAATTGGTTAGAGCGCTGCACCGGTATCGCAGAGGTCAGGGTTCGAGTCCCGGCAAGCCTGATTTTTTCAGGCTTTCTTTTCGCAACTGCATAAGTTGCGTTAACAACTGCGAGGATCTTCTTTACATTTATTTCTTCTTTCCGCAGTTCAAATATATGAGTTTCATATATTCACAATTTCATCTTCGTCTTTCCCAGGTATATTATGAACCAATTTAATGACCAGCTTCCAGTTGGCTTGTTAGCTCAATTGGTTAGAGCGCTGCACCGGTATCGCAGAGGTCAGGGTTCGAGTCCCGGCAAGCCTGATTTTTTCAGGCTTTCTTTTCGCAACTGCATAAGTTGCGTTAACAACTGCGAGGATCTTCTTTACATTTATTTCTTCTTTCCGCAGTTCAAATATATGAGTTTCATATATTCACAATTTCACCTAGTTATATTGGAGGAAATTTTGTAAGTTATTTGTAAACGACCGTTTTTATTATTCATTTTGAAACCATTTCGAACGGAGAGTGGAAGAGCTAAGGTATTTGTACACACGTCAAGAAGAATTTGCCTCCAAGAAAGCTAAGTGAATAAATTGTCGTTGTTGCAACAAACCACCGATCAAACTTCCTTTGTTATTTTAAGCTTAGTAGTTTTGACTTAACTCCAGGGCGAGGGATTTAGAGTCGGTTGTTTTGTGCTTGGATTTCATGTATTTATAGATTTAAATAGATTTTCCGCCTTTGCAGGCGTGTTATAAATAAACTGTGTTTGTCTTTAGCACAGCACTGCACAACAAACAGAACTGGAAAGTAAGCTTAAGCTTACTATTCACATGCCAATTTTCGTTTCCTTCAGATTGAATGTAACGAAAAAACCAGCCAGTAGTACCAATTCCCTCACCATGCTCCTGGGCAGAGCCACCTTAATTTAAAAATGCCAGCTGTAAAGCTGTACGTATCTGTGTTTAAGTTTTAATAGCTTTTTGTTTGCAAGCGAGCAAAAAATAGATTCCACGACGAAGAACTAACAGCTTCTTGGATTTCCAGACCTTGGATTTTCAAATCCAAAGGGGTTGCATATGACTTTCCAATTTCCAGTCTTCTGCGAAGGTAACTGCAACATCCTCTTAATTAAATAACTTGAATGGATTTTGAAATATGACAATTTTCACCTAAAGGAGTATTATGCAGCACACTATTCATAACCCTCGTAATGATATGCGAAAATAAAACACGTGAAAATAACACATCTCAAACGACTCAATGCATGCAGGCATGTACACGTGGGTGTAAAAAAGGCTATAAATACCAAGTTGGAGCAGAACAACACTGCTTCCGTGCTTAGTTTCAGCCAGCGGAGCAGTAAAGGAAGGATCTCTTTTTCGAGTTTTTGACCCACCCGAATTTTTTCCCCAATGGCTCAAGCGGCTGAAATACCAATTCCTCAACCTTTGGCTCCTCCTGAGAACCAAGACGGAGCTGCATAAGCTGAAAACCCTCCCGTTGTTTCAGCACAAGCGGCTTCTGGTCCACAACCTGTTCAGAATGATGCTGACGAAGTGCAGAATGAACTTGAGGTAAAATTCTGTGCCCTCTTTTAGTTCCCCTTGGGTTGTTGTATTCTATTACATTTGGGTGCATGTTTATAGGTTAAATTATATTTTCGTTGGTGAGCTAGACCTTTATTTTACACAGAATTTTCAGTCCTCCTCGTGGGCGTGATTTAATGTCTTTTCCCATGGGATCTTGTTTTGTTAGTAACAGCATGTTTTCTTGTTTATTAGATGCATGGCTTCTTTCTGACGGGATAATATTTCGTCCCTTGTAGCGGGTTGTATTTTTTCATTTTAAATAGGTTCTCTTTAGCTTGTTTGTGTTTGCATGGGTGGTTTCTTGTTTTCTACTCTTGATATGGTTTAGCTATGGCCGCTATCTACTTGCGAACACGTGGCTTGCACATTTTGTTACCGTAATTTTGGGCTTTACGTAGGTGAGTTTTTCACCTGGTTTATTCTGTAATTTGTTACAGATTATGTTATACGCCGTGTGTAGTCACGGGGTGAGTTTTTCACCGGGTTTGTTCTGTAATTTGTTACAGATTATGTTATACGCCGTGTGTAGTCACGGGGGTGAGTTTTTTTTACCAGGTTTGTTCTGTAATTTGCTACAGATTATGTTATACGCCGTGTGTAGTCACGGGGGTGAGTTTTTCACCAGGTTTGTTCTGTAATTTGTTACAGATTATGATATACGCCGTGTGATATACGCCACGGGGGTGAGCTTTTTTACCAGGTTTATTCGGTAATTTGTTACAGATTATGTTATACGCCGTGTGTAGTCACGGGGGTGAGTTTTTTCACCTGGTTTATTCGGTAATTTGTTACAGATTATGTTTTACGCCATGTGTAGTCACGGGGGTGAGTCTTTCACCAAGTTTATTCTATAATTTGTTACAGATTATGATATACGCCGTGTGTAGTCACGGGGGTGAGTTTTTTTCACCAGGTTTATTCGGTAATTTGTTACAGATTATGATATACGCCGTGTGTAGTCACGGGGGTGAGTTTTTTTCACCAAGTTTATTCTGTAATTTGTTACAGATTATGTTTTACGCCGTGTGTAGTCACGGGGGTGAGTTTTTTTCACCAGGTTTATTCGGTAATTTGTTACAGATTATGATATACGCCGTGTGTAGTCACGGGGGTAAGTTTTTTTCACCTGGTTTATTCGGTAATTTGTTACAGATTATGATATACGCCGTGTGTAGCCACGGGGGTGAGTTTTTTCACCTGGTTTATTCGGTAATTTGTTACAGATTATGATATACGCCATGTGTAGTCACGGGGGTGAGTCTTTCACCAAGTTTATTCTATAATTTGTTACAGATTATGATATACGCCGTGTGTAGTCACGGGGGTGAGTTTTTTCACCTGGTTTATTCGGTAATTTGTTACAGATTATGATATACGCCGTGTGATATACGCCACGGGGGTGAATTTTTTTCACCAAGTTTATTCTATAATTTGTTACAGATTATGATATACGCCGTGTGTTGTCACGGGGGTGAGTTTTTTTCACCTGGTTTATTCTGTAATTTGTTACAGATTATGATATACGCCATGTGATATACGCCACGGGGGTGAGTTTTTCACCGGGTTTATTCTGTAATTTGTTACAGATTATGTTTTACGCCGTGTGTAGTCACGGGGGTGAGTCTTTCACCAAGTTTATTCTATAATTTGTTACAGATTATGATATACGCCGTGTGTAGTCACGGGGGTGAGTTTTTCACCAGGTTTATTCTGTAATTTGTTACAGATTATGTCATACGCAGTGTGATATACGCCACGGGGGTGAATTTTTTTCACCAAGTTTATTCTATAATTTGTTACAGATTATGATATACGCCGTGTGTAGTCACGGGGGTGTTTTTCACCGGGTTTATTCTGTAATTTGTTACAGGTGATGTTATACGCCGTGTGTAGTCACGGGGGTGCGTTTTTCAGCGGGGTTATTCTGTAATTTGATAAAGATTATGATATACGCCGTGTGTAGTCACGGGGGTGAGTTTTTCACCAGGATTATTCGGTAATTTACTTCAGATTATGTCATACGCCGTGTGTAGTCACAGGGGTGAGTTTTTTCGTCAGGTTTATTCTGTAATTTGTGACAGATTATGATATACGCCGTGTGTAGTCACGGGGGTGCGTTTTTCACCGGGTTTATTCTGTAATTTGTTACAGATTATGTTTATACCGTGTGTAGTCACGTGGGTGAGGTTTTCACCAGGTTTATTCTGTAATTTGTTACAGATTAAATATACGCCGTGTGTTGTCACGGGGGTGAGTTTTTTTCACCTGGTTTATTCTGTAATTTGTTACAGATTATGTTTATACCGTGTGTAGTCACGGGGGTGAGGTTTTCACCGGGTTTATTCTGTAATTTGTTACAGATTATGATATACGCCGTGTGTAGTCACGGGGGTGTTTTTTTCACCAGGTTTATTCTGTAATTTGTTACAGATTATGATATACGCCATGTGATATACGCCACGGGGGTGAGTTTTTTTCACCAGGTTTATTCGGTAATTTGTTACAGATTATGTTTTACGCCGTGTGTAGTCACGGGGGTGAGTCTTTCACCAAGTTTATTCTATAATTTGTTACAGATTATGATATACGCCGTGTGTAGTCACGGGGGTGAGTTTTTTCACCAGGTTTATTCGGTAATTTGTTACAGATTATGTTTTACGCCGTGCGTAGTCACGGGGGTGAGTCTTTCACCAACTTTATTCTGTAATTTGTTACAGATTATGATATACGCTGTGTGTAGTCACTGGGGTGTGTCTTGCACCAGGTCTTCTGTAATTTGTTACAGATTATGTTTTACGCCGTGTGTAGTCACGGGGATGAGTATTTTCACCAGGTTTTTTCTGCAGTTTGTTTTAGATTATGTTATACGCTGTGTGTAGTCAAGGGGAAGTGAGTTCTCACCAGATTATAATTATCTATGGCGTTATCGTTGTGTCGAGTCAAGAGGTTCTCTTTGACTCAATCCTTTTCTGTTCCTGCTTCAGAAATTGAAAGGCGAAGTTAAGAAACTTCATCAGACGGTGGAAACTTTGACACCGTTATCTGTGGAAAGCTCTTTACAGGGGATCATGAGTTACGCGTCCCGTCCGTTGCCCGACTTCAACAAGTATGAAGTCTTGGAAATGCTTGAATCCCTACAGCAACATTGCTCAAGACACCAAGCATGAGCGGCTGAATTTCTACCGCTTGGTATATCAGACGGTGCGTGGGAAGATGGATATGGCTCTTGACCAGCTGAAAAGCCTTGTTCTTGGCCTCTTGGGCGATAAGGATCAGGAGGAAAATTTTCGATGCTGTAACAAAAGTAGAAAAACGTCATCGCCAGAAATGCCGTGACGGGGTTACCATGACCCCTTATGATAAGAGAAATCGTGGGCGTAACCCACGGGACCTCTGCAAGTAACCGTTCGGCAGGTTGTTACTACTGTGGTAATCTCGGCCATTTTAGGATCAATTGTCATCAAAGGGAAATGGATCTTCTTGCTGTGGAAGAGAAGAATGGCGCGTCTCAGTCTCCAAAGAAGTGATAAGCGAACTATGCAATAGCTGAAAGTATTTTTTGAAATGGTTTTTGTGTTGTTATCAGGATTTGGCTAATAAACGTGCCTTGAATTGAACGTGTCTAACGTGTGAGTGATGCTTTTTTTTAATAATTAGAATTCTGTTGGTCTCATAGTTTTGACAGCTTTGAAAACGAGGTCTCTAGTTACCCTCCCAGGATTTTTGGGTCACAGCTGTCATCTCTCTGCTGACTTGCTGGGGTTTCTCCCTTGTGGGTAAAACCTTTGCATCTTTGATGATTTCTTATAGGGAATCATATCATGGGCATGGGAGTTTGATTGAGAGTTTGATAAAGCTATCACTCGTGTACAGTTTGTGACGCGTACCACACAATGGGTGGATTCCAAGTGGAACCCCATAACAGTCGGCAGCGAGATGATAGCACATGATGTCTTTGAATATAAAGTTATACGTGTGGAGCGGGGTGAGATCATTGGGGACGTTCATGAGTTCGTCTTCCAAGATCCAAATCACTTTAGAGCTGGGGAAGTGCACTCTCACCTAACGTTTTGGGAGATGATTTCGGAGCGGTGTCCTTCGGCAACTCAGACTGACGTTTTGGGTTGGGTAAGGGACATGGTCTCCATTTTCCCATATTTTCAGCATTTTACCGGCTCCTTCAAAGGCGAGCACTATGACTCAGATCGTCAACCTAAGAGAATATTTAGAAATAACATGTCTTGCAAGCCTTTTTGCCAGTTTTGTCCAAAAAACGCTGATTGATCGTCTGGTGACTGGGGCTATTTCCTTGTTGGGGGGAGTTGAGGAGGTTGAGCTGCCTCGTATTGTGCTACCTTTGACTGTAGAGCCATCAAAGCCTCGCCTCTGGCACGATGCGCGTTATCTAAACCTCTGGATGCGAGATAAACCTTTCTCTCTGGATAGCCTTAATGATTTACCGCGGTATGTTGCAAGGGACTCGTTCCAGACTGTGTTAGATGATACGTCTGGGTATGATCATATCCTTCTAACAGAAAGTAGCCGTACCTTTTTCGGGATCCAGCGGGGTGGCTGGTACTTTCATTGGAAAATATCCCCCTACATCTATCATACGACAGGCCTTCTGGCACCTGGTTTCTTTCGTTCAATTGGTATCCCATGTCTTCCTATATCTTCGGATTTCGTTGGATGAAGGGGAATATGGCACTTTAAGCACGGCGGAGGAACGTAATCTTACAGCTGCCAAGTCTGCAACTTTTCTTGGTGGCTTACTACTTGGTGAAATTGGGCTATTTTCTCGGTTTGTCAAAATCTATTTTGAACCCAGTGAAGATTGTTCCATACCTTGTTTTCTTGATGGATTCTTCTATGGAGGCGTTTCATCTAATTCCAGAAAAGAAATGCAAATTCATTACACTTATTCGAGAGACACGAGAGAAAGGTTCTATCCCCGACTAGATCTGGGTCTGACCTCAATTCTATTGATACGCGACTGCAGCAATTACTCAATTTTGATCAGGCGACCAGGTATTCGAAGCAGAAACATTCACTACGGAGAGAGCTGGAAGCTTTTTTGTCGGCCTTTCGAGATCGGGTATCTATAGCGACTGCGACTCCCCGGGATCTATGTCGTTTTCTTATCTTTAAGGATAAGAGTCAGTACACAAACTCAAACAGACTAAGCAATCTCCCCTAGTGTCCATTAAAAAAGTCCACACAAAATTAGTTTTGCTAAACACAAAACAATTAAACCAACCCTTACAACAAAAAACTACCAAATAACAAGCCAGGCCACAAAAATACAAATTCAACAATTTGGCTTAAGTTACTATCAACAAACATCACATAATTTCGCCTTCGCTTTCTCTTTACTAAACAAACATTTTAAAAATTGCGACTGAAACGCTTTACACTCAAGCGAAGAAAACCGTGAACACTGAAAATGTTTCTGGAATGTTTATCGTGTTTTGACCAATCACATGCGAGACCTTGTAACCGCAGAAAACAAGTGGGTTTCTCAGTCACGGAATCGAGTTGGTTCTCCATTTGTTTTGAAAGACCTTCATCTTAAACTTACAAGAATTTAAATTGTTATTTCTTTTTATCTGAGAGCCACACGCGCTAGGGGAGCGAAAAATGTGTGAGTGGTCTTTGGCTTGTTGACGCTGCATTGTAGCAACGACCGTGGACTGTCAAAAGCGGCGTTCGTTATTCTTCAACAGCCTGGTGTACCGTTGCTAAATTTGAAAATATGTCATTTTCAAAATGTGCAACTACACGTTGTATGATGCAAGCCCAGCTCGAAGGCACGAATGATTCGGCCTAAATAAATCGAGTCAGCTGTGCTGTCAATGGGCGAATTTGGAGAGAGAATATTGCAGTTTTTACTTCAAGGTGAAATAACTGTCGCTTGAGTTGGTTTTATTTGAAATGTCGGAAACACTGATCGTTGCGTCGGTTTGTCGAAACATTTTATTCGGCAAAAGCGCTCAAACCTATTTTCGCTTGCGTAGTGCGTGGAGCTCTCAGATAGAAAGGAATAGCACTTCCAATTTCTGTAGATAAACTGGTGAAGATTAAACCTTGTCTTCTTTCGAAACAACTCGATTCCGTGACTGAGAACCCATTCGTTTTCTGCGGTTACAAGGAGCGCTTACTATTTGTACGGAAAACCCGGTAATTCCGGGGAGAATTCAAATGGAACGGTTCATTCCGGTGGAATGTTTACGGAAAAAAGGTAATACCTTTCGAGGTATTCCTTTTTCTCGCTTTTTCCGGAATTCCCGGAAATTTCTGTACCATTTGTCCACAATTACCAGTGCCAGGCTATTTCCGCGAGGACAGCAATGCCCATGACGGTGGATTTAAGTGATGAATCTTTACTGTTCCAAACCGTTCGTGACGTGACAGTTGTTTTATTCTCGTGGCTACTGTCAACAGACGTCTTGCAACACAATTGTAGCACTCAAGGTGAGAAAGACTTAAGTTTTGGCCGTCGGTTCTTGTGTTTTACTTTTGCTTTCATGATTCGAGCTTTTGAGCTTAATGGCGCGGGAAAACACTTGCATCCGAAACTTCGAATCAAATGATACGGCTCAATCCGTTCCGTTTTCTTGGGGAGAAAAGGTGCAGTTCCATTTGTCCAAAAAAATCCACCGAAAATTCCATTCAAATGGTAAGCGCTCAAGGTCTCGCATGTGCTTGGTCAAAACACACATTCCAGGAATATTTTCAGTGTTCACGGTGTTCTTTATTTGAGTGTAAAAACTCTAGGAAAACCACGTTTACAACATTTAAAGTGCGCCTAACCCCAAATTATTTTTTCCTGTAATATAAAACTTTGCACCTATTTCAAAAACATCTAGCCATTATTTGCAGTTTTTGAATTTTTTATGGACTTCAAAACTAAGCATCATTTGTTGCACGGCCGAGTCAGAAGGGGCGTTGGTCTACTCCTGATTTGACGTCACAAACTGCTTTGCATGCATGTTTACAAAGACTTAAGGAGATGCAAATCAGTTTGTGACGTCAAATCAGGAATATACCCATGCCCCTCACTAGACCGGTCGTGTAACAGATGATGGCTAGATGTCGTAGCTTTTACAGCCTATAAAAAGCTAAGATTGAGGGGGTTTTGTAAAACAAAAAAGGCGCAGTGCGTTTCGAACATGGGCAACAATTTATTTTAGCGAAAAAATTATTTTGGGGTTAGGTGCACTTTAATCTAAAAAGTATTATTGATTAAATATCGTAAGTTTTCATCTTCTGATTCAACTACTGATCAAATTCCACACAAATACAGGAGTCCAGAACCCAAACAACAATACAGTATTTGAGTACTATTCTGATCCTGGGGTTCCTGTGCTACAACAACCACGAGCTCTCACCCTTGGAGGGGTTTATTTGATTACGCTTTCCGAACCAAATGTCTGATATTCTTTCCCATCTTCAGTTAATTTTGTAATGCATCCAGCCCCTAGTTCAGCTTTTCTCTTTTCTCGTCGACTTCCTTAATGGTGTTTTATATTATCTCCTCAAGCCACGTCCGCTAATTGAATCATACAGGATTCTCACCGCCCGATCAACGACACCATTTTGTGCCAGATAGAGAGTAGAGAGTTTCCTGGGGGGGGGGGCTTCCCGGGCAAATGAGCTCAGTAGGACAACAGCGAGGTATCTGCAAGTGAATGTGAAAAAGGGAAAATTGAAACAGGAAAATGGAACTTAGATGGAAATTAGGTATTAACTGAGCGAGGGACAACATAGCGTTGTACTGGTTGTACTTAAAAAAGGAAGAACAAAGAATAAAAATACTAGGTGAAAAAAAAGATTCCTTTATTAAGCTTTTTTATCAGGATTTCCTCTTTTGAGATCACAGCTAGACGCCCCGCATCTTCCTGAGTGTACCGTAACAACCACATCTCCAGAGTATTCCTGGTTTTCATGGTGGCGGATGCGAGAAGACCCTAGCACACAGCAGAGCACGTGACTAAAAATCTTCAACTACGTTGATGATAAGTTCAAAATGGCAGCTTAGGTGAATACAGGCGCCCATGACAAAATAAAGAATTTTCAAACGCGTTTAAGTTTACAAAAAAATTTTTAAAAAAAGCGGAAAAGTACTGATAAAAGGCGGAAACTGGGACCTATTACACACTGAATATGGGGCAGTAACCTCTATGGCAAGCCTAGTCCAGTTCTGGCCCCTCTCTCTGTCACGTAACGCTCGGCTCTCGCAGAGAGAGGGTCCAGGGACAATTGTCTGCGCATGCTCCCGCTAAACCAATCAGAGCGGATTAGAGTGCAGGATGTTGATTTCACCCGACTGAAAACATATTTGTGGCGAGTGAGGTTGGCAACACACGGAAAACTTTTCAAGTTTAGTTCAAGATTAACTTGGCGGATTGGAATGTCTGTGGCATGTTGCACTTTCATTAGTTTTATTTCTTCGAGAGAGAAAAGGAATAGAGTTTTGAAACGAATTTAGGCAAGTTTCGAGGGTAGAATGAAGAAGGCGAGAAAGCTCATTAAATATGCCCGATGCAAATGAATTGTTTTACAACACCCGGGCACAACATCTGCCACTTCGCTCAAGGAGTAGTTTTCCCCGGAAGTTTTCGACAATATTTTGGCGCATTTAAATTTTCTTTGCCTTAAAGTTTTGGTTCTGGAAACAACATAGTATGGATGCGAATTTTGCGAGTTTCGAGAGGTGAGCGAATAAACTATAGAGAGCTCATTAAATATGCGCGTTCGTCTCCAACGCCGATGGAAAACACTCTGAAGCCTATGTTCGATAGCCCTCAACCAGGCCCTTCATTACTGATGCAAAGGCACAACAATTACAACTGTATAACGTTCTGAAAGTTTCATATATATTCTTCTTTAACTAACCTATAAAGATGCAGTTGGAAGACTGCCAGTTGGTAAAATTCCAAAAACATTTAGGTTTTTAGTTACAGCGTTACAAAAAAGATTGAGAAAAATGTTTTGATCATCAGCAAATACCACAAAATTGGCAGTTAGTCCTCGTAATTACTCAAGCCTTAGCCTTCTCTCGGCTCCCGTATCCAGTGTTTTTGAATTGACCACAACTCCTCTGTTTCTCAGTGCCTCAAGAATTCATGTAACGCTCGCAGCAACTGTTTCTTCTGAAAAAATAATCTGAACTGCAAGATGAAATCGCTCAGTGTAACTAACCAAACATGGAGCAAACACGATCGAATTCGGGAAATATTATTTTCTTTTTGCCCACCGCACAAAAAAATCGTCCGCCAGCGCTTCCCTTCCCTTCTCTGTTTTCTTATTCGTCTTATCTCGTTGTACATGCGCAGTAGCGATTAGCTAGGAAACTAGCTAAAATTTCGAGCATGTGCAGACAATTGTCCCTGGACCCTCTCTCTGCGAGAGCGGAGCGTTGCGTGACAGAGAGAGGGGCCAGAACTGGACTATGGCAAGCCAAACATGACAAAAGTAGGTTGAGTTTGAAATCACCTATCGAGTTTATCGATTAGTTTTCAGTTCTGAGTCCGTGAAATCCGCAACAACTTGTCAGCGGAGTGCATTTTGGTGGGATTCGCAAAATAAAATGGTGGAGCAATTGAGTTTAGAAGACTTGACGGATCGGCCGGAGTTTTTTGATTCTCTGGGATGTATTATCGAAAGAACTGCTTCAGTTTATCATGCATCTGATCTTCTAGGATAACATTGTCGAAATCTGTGCACGGAGGCTTGAGGAACACACAAAAATGCTTGTCGCCATATCACCGTCACAGAACTCCTCGTTAGGAGAACTGTTTGAGGTGTTAAAAAGTTCTTTAGCTGTGTTATTATGAAAGACGTCAGACATTCTGAGTGCATCAAGCTAATTCACCAAAAGGAAAAGACTCCATTGGCATTCTCTGCAAGTACAGGAGGAAGACCGCCAAACAATATTACAAAGGAAATCATCGAGCAACTGCGTGAGACTGGAATGAACTGGCGAACCCGGGTGGAAGTATAGCAGCATGCCTTGGAATCTCTGACCAAACACTATTAATAGAGACGAAGGATCGAGTTTGGACTGGAAAACAATTTCACAGAAATGACAGATAAAGAATTAGGCAGATACAGCAGACCTTAACTTGACACCATGTGGTGGTGTAACCTATGTAAGAGGCAGTCTCAAAGATAGGGGTATAAATATTCAAAGGTTCAGAATCAGAGAAAGCTGGTAGAGGATAGATGGTATTGGTAGAGCTGTGAGGCGTTGGTGTGCAATATTCAAAAGAACCTACAATGTCACTGGTCCAGATCATTTTTGGCACATTGATTCAAACCATAAACTAATCTCATGGAGATTCGTCATCCACGGAGGTATTGATGGCTACAGCAGAGCCATAGTATAACCGCTGAAATGTTGCACAGACAACAAAGCAAGTACTGTGCTTCAATATTTTGAGGAAGGAGTACAACAGTTTTGAATCCCTTCAAGGGTTCGTGGTGACGAGGGTATGGAAAATGTAGATGTGGTAAGATATATGATCATTAACCGGGGATCAGACCGAGGTAGTTTTATTGCAGGTAGGAATGTTCATGATCAGCGCATCGAAAGACTGTTGGCAGAAATTAATAGAGTCAGCTCAGCACTATACAAGGATTTGTTTGAACGTCTTGAGAGCAACGGAACTTTGGACTCACTGGATGAATTACACTTGCTGGCTCTGCAATATGTGTATATTCCTAGGATCAATGCCTCCCTACGTGAATTCACAAGCCAGTGGAATTACCATGGTATTAGAACAGTTAGGCCACCAAATTCCCCTGGCAATGTGGCAAACTGGTTTACTCACTATTCCTGAGGAATAAATTGTCAAATTGGCAGACATTTGGAATTGATTATGATGGTCCAGTGACTGATATTCAAGCAGACAACGTTGTTGTGCCAGAATCACACATTCAGCTTACAGATCACCAACTGCAGGAATTACACAGTAGAATGGACCCTCTTTCTGATGATGGCAATAATGGAATTAGTCACTTCCTAAACACTGTAACAATCATTCAAGGTCTCAATGAGTAGTAATGAAAAAGATTTATCACCCACTAAAGTATTTTGACATTTCCTGTGATGGAAATGGGAGTAGTTGATCATCCCCCACGTGGGCTGCATAAGGATAAGAAATAACTTACTGCAGAGATTGTTTTTATTAAAAACGAGACATCAGCATGATCAGCTGTCACTGGTATGGTTGAACTCAAAACAATATAAACTGCTTTTATGACCCTTGAATTTGAATGTTTTGAATTTTGATAGAATTGTGTAATTTACACTGATTTGTCTTCAGACCATTTTCACATTTCCAGTCGATTTACTTGGTGGTGGGGAGATGGGGAAGTTTGAAGTGAAATTTGGATTTCAGGCAGTGTTTTCTTGGAAGACATACACCTAGTACAAGCACCATGCTACTTTTTACCGTAGGTTGTATTTCTTTCCTAAGGGATCACAGACTGAAATCAAGTAATCTATGATAATAGTACAAATGACTACTCAGACTGCATTTTAAGTCAACTCAAGATTTATTGATGTTTAAATCCTGTCAAAAGGCATTCTCAATGTTTTAAATCCGGTCAAAAGGCATTCTAACTGTTAGTGACATAGATATAGTGAAGATACAAGACATATTTTTGTAACTTGATCCTATATTTGTAAACATGAACTTGTTTGAACAGAACAAAAATAAACACTCCAAAGTCTCTTACAATGTACTTGTACATTATTTAAACATCTTGAGCCTACAAACTTGAACCTACAACAACTGAATGCTAAATGCATACTTGTACCAGAGACAAGTATATTGTTATTCCCAGCCATAACACTTATCTCTTCTTTTGAATCAACATGGTGGTACTTTGTACAAGAACTTAGACTAAAGAAATCAAACAATATTGAAAGACCAAGCTCCCTCCCTTTTCATTTATGAGGAAGGCAACTCGAGTATGGAACCACAAGTTTTGATTATTGGTCTACGTCCAACCCCCCCCCCCCCCCCCAAGCATAATGAATGTACATGTAACTAAGAATGATTCACATGCAATAGCAGTACTCCCTGTCAAAAAATGAAAAGAACTGGGAGATAGCCTGTCCATCCAGGGACCTAATATACCTCTTAACATGTTTCAGAACCCTTCTGATCTTTCTGGTTCCACCTGTGGATTTGCATCAAGAAGCTTGATAATTTTCTTGGGGTTGGCTTCTTTTCAAGATACATTTGTTGCAAGCCTTGTAAGTTTTGAAAGGCAGGGAAATGGGGGAATGCTCTCAACACTGAGAGTATTGGTGCAAAACAATCAATAATGTACCTTGTGTGCTAGCTCATGAATAACCTGTAAAATGTTCCCTCCAGTTACTTTGGTAAAACACTTAAAATTACTCAGGAAATCCAACAGGTCCTCATCATTAGGGTCAAAGTTATCACCAAGTGAAATTATAATCCATAGAGTAAAAATGATTCCAGTAACTGTTTGAAACGTTTTCCTCTCCGAACAAGACTGATGCTATGTCAGCACATAACAAAAAAATTGAAAAATAATTGTACCTTTTGACAATGTACACAATTATACATGCAGTTGCTTCCCATTGTGTTTTCTGAAGTTCATGCCATGTGCATGGCACTTTTTCCTGTGTTCTAACAGTTAGTGAATGGTACACTAGTTGCCAAAAGCTAGTTAATACTTCCCTCACGACACACACTCTTGTAACCTCAACTGGATTACCATCATTTCCAATAACAGTTGCATCTAAGTTAACATTTATCATAGTAGGATCACTGAAAAGTGCTATCATGTCATCCATTAATAGACTTAATAGAGCTCGATGTAGGTATACATGTTTTCAAAAAGCATCATCTAAGTCAGAGGAAAGGTCAAAAGGAACATCTGCAGCACAAGGACAACAGGATATGTAAGAAAGGATTAGAAATGACAAGATTTATCTAAAGATTACCTATAAGTTTTTAAGTAGCAGGTTGAGATACTGACATGCATTGAGCACATGGCCGTGCTCAGTGCTACTCTCGCCCCTACTCTCCTTCCCTGTCGTGGTATAACATTGACTGTTGGGCCAGCAAGTAATAACAAATCACACAAAAATGGAGCGTTTTGTATCGCCTTCGATCTTGGACCTGTTCGTCCTGTTCCTTTATGCGCCGATCAATTCGAAACTTCAACATCCCCCCCCGGGCATACCCCGGGCATTTGACTATGTATCGTGCCCGAGGATAGGGGAATTTGAACCGGATTTACCTCTTGTTCTGACGTAATAGGCCCGTGAATTTTTTCGGTTTTTGCGGGGTCTGATGGATTTACAAGATAGAATTTCGCCTTTGTTAGTGAATAACTCTTTGAAAAGGGTCTTTAAAAGAAGATTGAAGGTGTCATTACGGCATATTTCTCTCTGAAAGGCATGTAAAGTGCTTGATTGAAGACCAAATTGTCTTTGAGGAGAGGCAGTTCAGTACTAATTGGTGGGGCATTTGATCGGCTTTCTTGCCCCGAGGGGAGGGAATTTGAACAAGCCAATCTTCAAAAGTTCAAATGCCCGGGGGGTTGCCCGGGGGGGGGATGTTGAACTTTCGAATTGATCGGCGCATTATGTTGGAAGTACCAATTTGTCTCATGTTTGTCAGGCGTCTAAAATGCAAAGAACTTGCTTGCGGCTCGACCTTGGATTAAATTGCCGGCGTCCAAAAATACGGGATACCTGAGCATTGACATTCGAATGATTTGGTTGAGACATTTGTTCTGATAGTCGCTCGGACTTCCTGAACAAGTTGACGCAGTTGCTCCTCATGGTGCTCCGCCATTTTGAACATCCCCGTGAGGCTAGCAAATGAAAGCGAGGCTCTAAGCTGAGTCGGAGCCTGGACGCTGCTACGCTCTGAAAACTAATCAATAATCTCGAATGGTAATTTCTATTTCTCGCATAGTGATTTCTCATTCTCAACAGGTGGTGTCGATTTCAAACATCAATCTTCTTCTCGATTAATGGTTTTTCATTCTCAATGGGTATTTATAATCTCGCATGACAGTTTTTTTATTCTCGTATAGCGATTTCCAATTCTCATATAGTAATTTCTAATTCTCATATAATGATTTCTAATTCTCATATAGTGATTTCCTAATCTCACGTATCGATCACTAAAGCTTGATAGATGATTTCAAACTCAACCTACTTTTGTCATGCTTGGCTTGCCATAAACCTCCGGAGCTTTCCACCGACAAAATTAAGTAAGTTCGAAAATTAAAAAAAAAAGTGGTAGCGAGAAAATCTAGATAGCATTATAAGTCGAAATCTTCGCTACTTTCAGTGTTACATGCCTACGTTCTTTAAGCCATCTTTCGACACGTTATGTAAGCAGCTGAAAGTCCGTTTACACCGTGAAATAGGCACTTTTTAAGCGTACTCGATAGGCTTTCATCCTTACCTTCGTCGCAAGTCAGCGTCGGGTAGAAGTAGGCTCCGTTGTTCGCAAGGCTAAACATGGAAAAAGAATCGCTTTATCGTTCACACAATGACTTCGTGATATCCCAACCTTAGACCGATGGTAAATAAGTTCATCTTCATCACGAACATTCGAGTTAGGCCGTCAAGAAATCAGTTGAGCTTACTTTTTAGACTTCAGCGTGGTTATATTGCATGTCAAAAGATGCACGCTATGCATGTAACGCAGGAAACGGCCTTAAACTCGGTCTTTCAGTTACCAAGTGTCGACATAAGCAGTAAAGCTATTTCAGGCTGTATATAAACGTTTATAGTTTCTCTCTCTACTATCTTTATGGGCTTGATGAGACACTCCAGTGACTAGTTTTCGGTTACCTGCATTCCATTACAAAAGGAAGGCAGGAAGAAGCTATTTAACTCGCCCCCTCCCATTAGCCTCCCACGCAGTCGTTTTTGGGGGACTCGAATTAACCTCCTCCTCCACGTTGTCCTCGCTCTAGTAGATTCGCCGATAAAACTTTGCCGTCGCACAAACAATCCCGCAAACTACACGGCCTAATAAAGGAGGTCGGTATAATATAATAAAGGACTTCGGCTGAAAATCCTGTACTTATAATAACAAATATACTCTTTCTTTAGACCAAGGTGTGTCCCACTTTTCCGTCTGGCCAGCGTAAAGCCAGTCCTCGTTGCTAAGAGTTATCTGAAATGCCACCGTCGTCTCCACGTTCTCAGATCAGATCTTGGCGATAGCTGGCATTTCAGCCTGGTAAAGTGTCAACAACGCTTAAGAAGTCCTACTTTTTGGACACATGCTTGAAAGTAATTAGGTATTCGGGATAGCATTGGTCATCGTGGAATACAACAAAGACCGTGGGATCATCAGTCGAGTCCACAACAGAATCGTAAAGAACCTCACGCCTTTTTGGGTCAATGGGTGGTGGTGTCTTCATCCCTTCTTCTCCACGGGTATATTTGCCAACAAGCACCTTCGCGAAAAACATGAAGCACTCTCCTTTGGAGTTGGTTGGCTTTGCGAATGCCAGTGAGTAAGAGGCTTCAGTCGCAAAATAGACACCTTCTCCATAACTGACACCTGTGGGATAGAATACGGTGCATGAAACAATGGGACATTCATTGAACAATATATTCAACCTACAATAGGTAATGAGATCTCTGACAATAGGCATTTTTACTTTGCCTCAGCGTTTTTCCATTTCATATAACGTGATCGACCGTTCTCATGAGCATTATTTCTTTCGAAAGAGAAGTATTTGAATACCACTTTACCTTTTCTTTATCACTTTATCTTAGCCTGCCAGAACGCTCACTTAATTGTTGTTTTCAACCAAGAATTGCAAAAAACGTACATACAAGTTAGCCTGCTGGCAGACTAAAAAGACCTGAAATAGGATAACATTGAGAGGCTGGATATACTCACCACAGCCTCATGCAGATTATCCTTAAAGGACAAAAACGTTAACAGATAACATAGCCATGATCTTCGCGACATGCAGACGGAAAGCCTTTCTGCTGGAAGCTGAGCTGGAGTGCAATACACATGCACATCTCTGAAACTCTAGCTAAACAATACATATTTACAGAATGCATTTTATTTATAGTTAACGTACTTACCGTTGCTGCCACAGAAGCTTCGATTAAATCCATGAGCAGCTATTTCCTTCACATTGTGGTGTCCGGTTCCATGGAAAAGGTAACATTCATTTTTGTGGTTTCCATTTTTCTCGTCCATGCTTTGCTTTTTCATGACATAGGAACGGTACATTGATGGGTTCTGGATTCGTTGAATACTTGTTAAACACACCTTGTAAAGAGTAAACGCAGAATTAAGGGGGTTGAAATGGACAAGAACTGTTCATTCACTATTTTGAGAGTGTTTAACCATTTACCAAAAAATCTGGAAACTTCGGTTGGACTGTCAGTGGTAAGGCTATTTTGGTTTGCCCGACCGCTAAAATACCAAAATAAACGGACCGTCTCGAGAGGTAGTCCAAAATTCCCAACCGGAATATCCAAATGGAAAATTGGCCAATGGTCAAAGTAGTTCGACACTATCTAAATTAGAGTAAATTGCGCAAATGGTGCATGCTAAACTCGAAAGGAGTTTCTCGTTCGGGAGGTTTTTCTTACCATTTGCACAAACTGTAGTCCAACTGGTTTCCCCCCTGTAAATGGTAAACAACCCGGGTCTTCACACATCGGGTTAAACCACCAATCAGGTCAATGGTAACATGACCACCATATGATATACATTTCAACTAACTCACCCGCAACAGTAGTCAATTAAAGTACCGTACCACCCTCATCCCAAGGATCACACTTCACAAACTACTGATACCCCTGTGGCGCTTTTCAATTAGCCAAAAGTTGTAGTTCAGCCGGCTGAGATGCAAATGAAACGTGCGGATCTACCTGAAGGACCGACCAGAGGACGACCTTAGAAGGTACTCTACTTTTTCTATTACAATCGGATGGAACGAAGATTTCAGTTCCATTTTTTTATTGGATTTATTGGTCCACATAATAACCACGCGCCGTGGACTGAAACATTTTTGAATTTTGTTCGACAAAACAGCAATAAGACCCTGCTACTGAAACACAGCCAAAACTATCTGTTACTCAACAAGTTTCAATTTTCTCGTCAAAATTGCCTACGATGTGACATGTGAGCCGTGGCAGTGCAACATACTCTTTGTTGGGTTTTTGAGCCAATCACAATTTAAATTTTGATCTTCCAAAAGGCTCTTCGCCTGAAAGGAAAACGCCTTTAGTCACAATTTGAAACAAAAGGTTTCCCCAATTTCAAACCGATAATCGTGGCTGGATGGAAAGGGTCACTAGGTTCAACTCGTTTACAGTAATGCGTACCTTTTGAGCCATTACAGATTTCATAAATCTCTCTTGAATTCCTTTGTATTCATACGAATCGACCTCAAGGCGGACTAGATGAACTCTTTCTTCCCTCCCTTTCACGTCCACAGGATGAGAGTCCCATTCAGGTGGAGGTGGTATAACTGAAAGGAATCACGTTTTATAAACAACTGACCCTGGTATGAGATACAACAAATGATTGACAGCTACATGTAAAATAATCTTTTAAAAAGCATTGACGGGCACATCCACTTAGACAAATTTCTGAGTCTGAAGAAAAAAAACATTCTATATGGTTGCTTTTCCAACCACGACACGCATTCCGACAAATTAAGGAATACTTTTTACCGACAATTTAGATGATTAAAGCAAAGTAGCGATGATGTTTAACTTTTGGTTGTGGGAAAATGTAAAGAAAAAGAATTTAAGGCTTCTATCCAAACAGGAAACTGACCGGCAGGATAATTTTTCTCCTGATCACCGTTCTGTCAAGCTGCTTGTTCCTTTTTTTACTCGTGAATGCGCCTGGTGCTTCACGAGTATTGGAGTTGCATGGGAGCCATGTCACTCCATCCATCCATCCATCCATCCATCCATCCATCCATCCATGAGCCGAGCAAAACCCGATTAAAACGGCTTACAGTTATGGTAGTGAAAAACAGATGGCCCCTTTTATAGCCAGGTCTTTTGCTTTTCCTTTTCTTTCCCTTCGCGCGCTCCGGTGAGTCAACTCAGACAGGTTCTTTAAACTAATGATATAATATAGAACCACTTACCTTCCTTACGAAAGATCCGTTTTACTGCCCCAGTTTTAACAAACGTGACTTGTTCAAGCTCAAAGACTATTTCTGACTTTAAGTTCTTATGTGTGAAAGAAACAGAGGAATGTTTGGACTGAAACGCTGTTTCGATGTTATAATTCGCCATCTTTTCAAATGGCTCGTGCTTTCCGCTCACACTTAAGTAGCACCACTGAACATTTCGAGAGGTCATTTCAGCACGTTCCATTCTATGTTCTTCCTTAAATTGATCGCGAATAACTTCTGAAACTTCTTTGTGCATTAGAAGCACATCAGCCGGATAGCCTTGTAATGTGATGGTCCCAGGTTGGGATAGATCAAGACTTACGTCTTCCTCGCGCCCTTTTCGCTTCAATTCTTTGATGCTCCGCTTTGACAGACGGGGTATAACATCTTCGGTAATGTCAATGGATTGGCATTCTTTAGTTACACCATCCACAAGGGCTGTTATGGCTTCGTCAAGTACCTCGTGCCGCCTATACACGACCACCTTGTGTTGGTGGCACTTTGTCGTCCGTCTGGTAGCAATCATCTCCCCTTCTTCGACCTCTTCAGCGAACCCACAGGCTTCAGTTTCCGTGGTCATCTGTTTAAGGGAATATGCGAACGCATCTAACACTGGATCATCGAAGACAACAACTCTTACTTCACGGACAGCGCTGGAAGGTTTCACAGTCTCTAGAAAAGAGCGGGTCGCCCCCAAAACCACACCAGCTGATTCCTGCGGACTTAAACCTAACCCACCACTACCAACGGCTGGAAAGGAAACCACTTTTAAATCCTTGGAGTGAGCTTCTTCGAGGACTACTCGAACACATGTCTGGAGATGACGCTTGTTACTTGATCTCACAACCATGTGAAGGACACATTTTGCTGCCAGGTCTCCAGCAGAGGTGGTCACAACAGATCCAGGAGCCTGGGGAAAGGACGCAGTAAGCTCTTCTTGGATCACACTACCACCGGCATTGGCTATGACTGTGCTCAATTTTCCGTTTTTCATTTGAAGATCTTCGCCAATAATACTGACAATTCCATCTGAAGACTCCTTAGTGATGTCTCCTCTTACTACTTCCAAAGTAGTACCACCGATGCGGACTTTTGTACACCTCGGCCCTGGTAAGATGGGTGTCTTTTTTTTCTTGGGACGTGCGTGCCCAGAAAATGGACTTCTGGAAAGGAGATGTCTTTGATGCTCTTCCTTCAAATCTCGAAACTTCTCTTCAAAGGCTGAGGTCCCATCTCGATCATCAACGTGCACGACAAATCTATACTCTTCTATGGGTGAATCAGGAAACATTTTGCTGTGGCTCAAGGCTTGTTCTATCATGATCTGTACTGCGACATCGAAAGGAAAATCGAGGTTACCCGTACCAATGAGTGGCACTGCAATGGAACACGACCCTAGTTGGGCAGCTTTCTCAAAACATTTCCATAGCAACGTCTGCAGAATCTGTGTAAGCAAAACGTACGGAATGTTTAGGGCTAGGTGATGCTATTTTAGTTTACACTGGAAAAGTTGAAAATTTACGAAACATGTAATTTTCATGTAAATTTGGATTTACAGGATTTGTAAATTGCAATTTACATTTTAAGGTTTTG